>CAXIVR010000011.1:3840217-4300217 GCA_964035755.1 Teleogryllus oceanicus
TCACCGAACCAATCCCGCAAGTTTCAATTCGGGCGCCCGCTCTCCACGGGAGCCCGGCCCGGCCACAAGGTCTTTCGAGGAGGAGCGGCTTCGGCGATTGCTTGCTGTGCCGCTAAATCCAATCAAAGACTTCCTGCCCGCCAACTTCCTCTCGCAACTTGCGCTCGCAAAATGTGAAACGAGGGCGCTGTAAAGACGCGCCTGATTTCAACGCACTCTCCTGGAGGAGGCTCTGACTGGCGTCGCATTTCGGGAGATACGCTGAGCGACCTGTGTAGCTGCCGTAATGATATCCCGGGAAACCGTACTTTTATTGTGGTATTATTGTTTCCATCTATTTTGTTGAATTACTTTTTATTTCCTAGAGACGATACTGAGCGTCACAAGGAAAGTAACATTAATTTGAACAGTGATAATAAATGTATTATTTACCATTTGGATTGTATAATTCAAAACATGTAACAAGTATTGTATCGCAACTATTGGGTCATTGACCCCCCTCTCGATCAGGTTTTTCCTCCAGTTTCCCTGATCCACTGAGCAAATGCTGAGATGGCCGCTTGTTTTGCTTCTGGACATAAATGTTTCTTCATTATCTGAGCACGACTTCTAGAATTCAGTGAGAAATATAGTTATTGAAATTATCGTTTCCATGTTGTTGCGGCAGGAAGAATTACTCCTTGTCGAAGGACATAATGGATAAGAGACCAAAAATATTGCTGATTTATACTTGAAAATAGATTTTATTACATTGAAGCGTTTTCTTTAAATTCATTAATTTAAAATTCAAATAGTATATGACTTAATATAGGGATCACAGAATTTTGAAAATGTGCACAGAATTCACTTCTTCCCATAGTACGTCATACACAGTTTTAACTGTTTTTCTGACATAAATAAATAAATAAATAAATAAACAAATAAATAAATAAATAAATAAATAAATAAATAAATAAATAAATAAATAAATAAATAAATAAATAAATAAATAAATAAATAAATAAATAAATAAATAAATAAATAAATAAATAAATAAATAAATAAATAAATAAATAAATAAATAAATAAATAAATAAATAAATAAATAAATAAATAAATAAATAAATAAATAAATAAATAAATAAATAAATAAATAAATAAATAAATAAATATACTTAGGCCAGCAAAACTACTTTATAGGTTTTGCTTTAGTGTAAATAACTCAAATCACAAACAAATCGAACTTTCATCGACAATATGTGGTCGTAGTCAGAGAGTATAATCGTAGTGTTGTTTTCATCAATTTTGTTTTATTATTTTTATTTCCTCAATCCAATGAAACTGCTTTACAGGGATTCTTTTAGTGTAAAACTTAAATCACAAACATTCAAAAGTAAATAATTAACAGCTATAATACATTTCCAGCATTCATAAATTACAGTCATTCTAATAATAACAGAAATAAGGGAAGCCCACCAGGTTCCTCATTATTGTTAGCTGTTTTTTTTTTCAAATAAGTTTCTTATTTATTCTTTGCATTGATTTTTTTAAAGATTTATGGGGGCCAGCAAATTGGATTTAATATTTCGTTATACTGAAATCTATTTTTAACTGGGGATGTTGTTGCTGTTGAAATAAGGTTGTAATGATCAATTGCTGGTATATTATGAAAATATGTTAAAAAGAAATGTGTATCTTTGAGCATCATTGAACGGATATTTCTGTTCTTAATTCTGAGAGTAATTGTTTTCATCTTTCAACCTCTTTTAAAATTTTTGGTATTCTCTTTATTTTGATGCGCCTGAATTGCATTGCACCTGGCATTGCAAAATAATGTAATTTTTCGGAAAAAAATTTAATTATTACTTACCCTTGTTCAGTCATCCCCGTTGCTCTTCAAAAGTGTCCCTAAAGATCATTTATTGCCCACTATCCACATCTAATGTCAGAGAAAATATATTTTCGTTCAATAGTTGACCCAACTTCATAAAAACGACGCAGGAAGGTTATTCAAATTCCTATCAAATCGTGCAATTTGACGCTGAAAGAAAGTAATGTGATTAAAATAAGGCTTATAGCCAATTGTGTTCCATAATATCTCATTACACAATCTTTGAATTGAATTGAATTGGCCTTATTTTACGTGGCGAGACTCAGGCCATGAGGCCTGCTCTTCCGTCTGACCACGCAAATTTCGTTACACTCCTTTCACTAATCATGGGAGAAAGAAGGTATTACTTGGGCGACGAAACAGGCGATTTGAATTTAGCTCAGAGGCGTCATTTAGGCTTGAGGATCTTTTACATGCAGTAAATGTACTAACATGGGACAGCCGGCTTTACTTCCCCTCCGAAGGAAGGCGTACGAACGATTTTTTCGCCCTTAAAAAATCCACGGCTCCGATCGGGTTTGAACCCGCAAACTTGGGTATAGCAGTCCGATACGCTAACCGCTACACCATCGCCACCTACACAATCTTCAAACTGCGTACCTTTTTCCTGTCATTGATACCCCGTTGGATATTAATTACATTTCTATACTAATGGATTTCATTAAGGGCCAGCCACCCGCAACAGCGCTGGCGAGCGCACGGGAGCGGGGGGGCGAAAGGGGGGCAGAGGGGGGGGAGGAGGAGGGGGCGGCGGCGCGCCGACGCTCGGCAGAAAGCGAAAGTTTTAATTCCCCCTGATTGCGACCTCGGGGCGGGGATAATTTATACATCACGGCCCTGACGGCGCCGCGCCGCGCCGCGCCGCCCACCGCCTTGCATCCACGGCGCGTGCCGCATCGGAGCCTCTCCCTCCGAGGTGGGAGTGTGGAGGCGCGGGGCTGGCCGGCCACCGGCGCACATCGGCTGCCAGGGATGAGCAGCAACATCGTGGCCTTCGGAGCATCGTTTAGTGTTGGATGGTGATGTGTGCGATGGGACTGGATTGCATGGATCTGCAATTACTTTATACCCGATTTTAATTTTCCTGTTTCACTCTTATGAAACTACGGTGGACTCCGGTTACAGTGAACTTCTGGGGACGATTACTTTTGGTTCACTATATCAGAGGTTCACCGATGATGTGAAAATTAAATAGAAATTTTCTACAATGATTTTATTAATATAGAGATAAAGCAAAACATATTAATAGCACGAATGGAAAATTTTAATGTCTTTATTTGTGGTTAAGAAATAAATTATTTTCAATTGTTTGCTTCGTACATTTTCATTAGTAATTTTTAGGTCCTTTCCAGAGTTCTGTCTCTCGATACTTGATTCTGCATTGTCCACTGTGTCGATGTGTCGTAATGCATTTTTTGGCACCCTTCAATGCCTGCTGCACTGTTGGAAGTTCCACTTTGCGAAGGCCCTTTTACCCGCTTAATAACATCCGAGATCCTTTCGGTAGCGGGATGGGGCTGATCGTTTCTTCGCGCGGCGCGGTAGGTGTCGCTAGGTGTGGCTGTCGCGCGGCTTTACCTTCACCTCAGGGAAGACTTCTTCGATTATGACCTTTGGCCAATATCTCTTTTCAAGCTGCGTCATGTTGGAAGTTTTGGCACGGAAGCGATATATTCTTTTCCGGGAGGTAATTTACTTCCAGGTCGTTATGTTCCATGTTCACTGTAATCGAGGTTCAGGTTCACTAACCAAATCTTCCTATGCGTATTTGTAATGTAAGTGAAAGGACCAGTGACTGAAGTTCACTATAACCGAAGGTTCAGTATATCCTTGTTCACTATCACAGGAGTCGACTGTACTTCTATTTCCCCCACAGGCAATATTTCAATCAGCAAGTTATTCGATTCTTGTTTCTAAATATACTCTCATAGGAAAGCTCAGCGAAGAGGATTAAACAGTTGAGTAATTCCTTATGGAGCAATTATCTTGAATCAAACTTAGTCAAATACAACAGTTTTTTTTAGATTTCAAGTTTTCTTCTAGAATAACGGGCAAGAAATCCGACTAGTCCTTAAATGTTAAGTGTCTTTGTAGTCTGTATTTTCAAAGATTTTCATCAATGTATGGTCTGTATTGTTAACTTATGTGAAAATGAATAAAATGTATTATTATTATTATTATTATTATTATTATTATTTTAATATTATTATTATTAATTCTCACCGAGATGTCATCACAAATTCTCGCCGTTCCATTATGAATTTCGCCAATATCTCTGGACATTGGATTTTATGGCTTTACCTTTTCTTCTCGTGCATGTTGCCTGGAAACGACACAATCAGCTTAACAATCTGATATTTAGTTAGTTACAGTTTCATTATCTAATGTTTCCATGGGCAATAATTGTGTTCTCTTTCACAATAAAGTCAAATGTGTGTCAGTTTGAATTAAATGATTATACTTCTCTATCCTTATTCCTTTCATTCAATGAGAAATCATAAAATCACTTCATTTTTAATTATTATATTATGCAAAATTATTTCAAAATTACGTAAAATATTACAATGACTATTTGAAACTAAATTGAATCGCAAGAGGTGAAATCACGTGTATCAAGCATTGCATATCAGGTTTTTTTACCTAAATACGAATCTGGTTTGGATTTAGCTTATCACATACCATTGTTGAAATAAAACGATTTTTTGTAATAAACGAAATTTAATTTCTGGGGCTGCAAATGCCAATCGACGCTTGTTTACAGACAATTAACAAATCTCATGTGAAAATTCTGAATAGATTTAATAGTAAAGATAAGTCACAAGTTGAATAAAAACTGATTTGTGAACTAAAAATGCGCAGCTGTTGGTTTCCTTTAGTGAATGTTTTTGGTTATCTCGGCGAAGCATCCAACATGGTCTGGCAGCATGGATTGATTCCAAAAGCCTTAGTACCTCACCTCCATAAGTTTAATGGCCGTGAAACTTCTCTTCTATCTCGTCACTAACACAGGTTGAATGGTAAAAAAGCCTAAATGGGAATGCAGGAAATTAAGTTTCAGTGACTTGCAGCATCCCATGTCTTTATATACATTTAGTAATTGCTTACAGGTATCAAAAGATATTTTATTATCAAGAAAATTGTGTGAAAGACACTGAAATTTTTTTCATGCCCTCTTTCCGATATCATTCAATCGTACTTGAAATATTGGATCCTTCAATAGCTCCCTGATCTGCGACTCCACGAAGACACCTTTATGTAGGCAGGATATATTTTGAAAAACTTTTTACTTAAGGACAGGAAACTACTTGAATTTATTTTATCAAGCGTTTTTTATGTTTTAACCAATTCAATTTTAATATACAATTTTGGCAGTAGAAACGTGTGTGTAGCCACAAATGGGACATGCTGGAAATATTCTTCTCCTTGATTGAAAGTATTTCCTGGCTTCCAGTTACGTTTAATAGGAGTATAATGTACTATGTCTCGACTATTACACAGGCAAAGAAAGCAACAGAACTTGGTAAACCCTCCAATATACTGATCAATTTTAAATCTCCATATGTTCCATTGATAACGATTGTACTGAATTGCTTCTAGTACAGAATTTAAATTTTCATTCAAATGAATAGGGAGAGCAATGGGAATAGAAAGCTCTACATTACCATTGTGCATATAAGTCTGCCTTCAAACTGTACTGTGATACGTCGATAAATAATCGCCATTCCGATCGTCTGTGTTGTTGCTTCAATTCCGTAAAGAGACGATTTATATCTTTACAGAATACCATTGTACCATCTAAGAAAAATTCCTCTAGATCTTTGCTTCTCGGTCGGTAATTGGGAGCATTGACTTTGGCTAACGAAAGATCCCTTATATAGCTTAAAGATCATTTAATTAGGACTGAGTGAATTTCTGTGTTTCTGTATTAGAACGTTTGAGAATACATTCAGGATATAAAATCCTTATACTCTTCACACCACAACATTCGCTTTCTTGAAGTGCATTTATTTCACATGGAATATTGGGAACCGGTAACTTGTCTTATCGCAAATTGCAGATTCGGATTCACTAAGCATGTTTATTCTTTGCTGAGTAACCTTCTATACGGACCAAGCAAATATTACGATCGTTACTGCGACTGACTGGCTTACGTCAAATCACAGGTATTGAAAAACATTATTATATTTTTGCATCCAATCTCCTAACCCTGATGCACATGGTTTGCGAATAACGTGCGGTACTCAGCTTATATCTTGATCCCCTAGTGGGCTTCCAAAACAGAACTGGTCTGGGAAATCATTCGCCTCTCGGATTTTGGTGTAAAAGATCCACAAACAAACAGAAAGTGTTTGGTTGATTGTGACACGTGCAAACATGATATATCACATAATCTGCAAGAAAAGAAAGTTGTTGACCGATTCAGAATAAGCGCAATTACTTTGTATTTGAACTTGTAATACTTTCCACTTTGTGAAAGTAATCAATGAGTGCACGCCTCAAAGGAACTAAAATTCGAGAAATGGAAAATATCTGTACTGAGAAGACGTTACCCGGGATACGATAAACCGCACTGCTCACTTCCCTTTTGCGCTGAATGAAATTCACACCTCGCGGGAACACCGATGAACCACAGTCATAGAACTTCTTGTAATTTATTCAGCAGTGGCCAGACTTCTTTCTCATTAGACGCACTCACTGAAACTCAAATTCGCATCGTCTAAGGGAAGTCCACAGTGTTCTCGAAAATCATGTCTCGTGAGAACAATAAAAGTTCGATTATCTATAAACTGTGATAAGCTAAAACTGATACATTTGAAATCAGCACACTTAACTCTATTAAAACACATGCTGGCTTTTCTGACGAAAAAACCATTGTTGACCTGTGATATCAGTTCCCCATCAGGAGATCGAGACGCGTTGAATGACACCTCATGTATCTCGTTGGTGCACGGGACGTGGTCTAAAGGTGAGTGACGGAACCGCACAACCGCACACTCGCAGTTACTCATATACTGTAAAGGGATGTGTAAAAAAATGCGTGGCGAGTTTGTTAAGAGAGTGTTGTTACTAACGTGTATTGCTTCAGTACAAGTGCTTTCCGTCTTCGAAATGTCGATAGTGATCTGTCTGGACGATATTTCAACAAAATAAGTATTCGGAGCAAAGCTTTGAGTTTCTTATCGTAAATTTGTATCACATGTCGCTGAGAATGTGTTTATCTCTGTAAATGTAGACAGCTGAAGTGTTTCCTAGTCCATGAAAATGCATGAATTAGTAGTTGTATGTTTAGTGCGTACCAATACGCACAGAACTATACAATTCGATCTCACTCTGTATTGACACTAACTACTTCACGTCTAATAACTCCTACAAACAAAATTCTGGTCTTCCGCTAGGCTCACCATTGTTTCTACTCTTTAAAGGCATTTTCATTGATAATTTTGAAACATTTGCATTTTTTCTTCCATCATTTACCATACAAATTTCAATAAAACCTGCAATCATAATTCAAATTCATTAATTAATTAATACAATAAAATTTATTAAAAAATAAACGTAAAATGACTCTGAGGAGTATTATCGCCCAGCGAGGGAGTATTGATGAGCGGATTACTGTGAACTCTGTGCCTAAGTTGGTAAGTCCTTACACTTATTCAAGAGTTAGATGAAAAGAAATGAGATTTTTTTCTCTGAAATGACTTTATTGACAGAGGGGTTTACATTTGCACACCTTCAATACAACCGCCTCCGTTATTAATGACCTTTTGCCAAATGTTAGGACTGCGTTGTCCACCATTTGCGCGTCTATTTCCCTTGATGTGCCATATTGACCGCCCTATAACGTGAATAATTTCTTCTCTGGTATTGTGCCTGGTTCTTCGCAATGGTTCTTTCATTTTGATGAAGAGATCACAGGGACTCATATCGGGCAAGTAAGGTGGATTTTCCAGAATCTCCCATTGCCAGCGACACCGGAGTTCCCCACGTGGGGTCATCCTTCACATCAAGTCTGCCTCAACGCTTCAACCCATTGCGCGACTGTCGTGTATGCAACTGTGCATCACCACATGCTTCACGCAATCTCTGAATCTCCTTCTACCTTGTGCCCCTTCAGTTTTGGGTAATGAACGTTGCCCTACCTTTGTAAACATGACATTAGGGCGCTTGCACTATTGCTAAGAAGTTCAATGGTTTTCACACCGCAGGAAACTGACAGAGTACTGTTTCCGCTCGCTGCACACACTCGTCGGAGTCCGTCCTTTTTTCACGACAGACGACAGCACGCCGACTCTTCGGCTTAATCCAAACTATGCACTTACCATCTAATGCCCAGACATCTAAGACAGCGGGTTCTTATAATAAGAACTGATCTGGATTCCAGGGTTAGGGATGGCATAAATTGTTAATTCCTTGTACTTGTGCATTGCACGTCACCCCACCCACCAAAGACTAAAATCATGAAAAAAAAGAGCTAAAATCCCACCCACGTGATTCATGTAAGCCTCTCTTCATTAATCTAGGAATTTTACCATTACCGTGTCTTTTTATTTACGAATCAGTGGTTTTTGTAAAAAATGACTTGCTCGAGGGCGGGAATATATTTTCAGAAAATGCCGAAGTCTATTACTATAACACTCGGCGTAGAAATCATATTCATCAGGTGACAGTATCAACAGCTCATTACAAAAAATTCACATACAATACATGTACATTATTTTACAACACTTTGCCAGATGACATTAAACGATTAAATTCAATAGAAAAGTTTAAATCCCAAGTGAAATCGTTTCTGCTGCATAACTGTTTCTATACAATTAGAGACTATACTGAGCATCAAAAAAAGGACAATTATTCAAACAACCTGTAACAACTATTGTACTACAGCTTCCGGGTCAATGACCCCATCTCGATCAGGTTTTCGTCCAGTTTCCCTGATCCATTGAGCAAATGCTGAGATGGCCCTTGTTTTGCTTCTGGACATAAATGTAACTTCATTTCTGTGCACGTCTTCTAGAATTCAGTGGGAAATACATTTATTCAAATTATCGTTTCCATGTTGTCGCGGCAGGAAGTAATAAGAGCCAAAATTTATTGCTTATTTTCTTTGAAAATAGATTTTATTACATGGGAGTTTTTTTGTTGTTTTTTCTCCCTTTCAAAATTCAAAATTTATTGCTTATTTATCCTTGAAAATGGATTTTATTACATGGGAGTTTTTTTGTTGTTTTTTCTCCCTTTCAAAATTCAAAATTTATTGCTTATTTATCCTTGAAAATGGTTTTATTACATGGATTTTTTTTTCTCCCTTTCAAAATTCATTTAAGTAGTATATGAGTAAGTGTAGGGATCACAGAATTTTGAAAATGTGCACACAATTCACTTTTCCCCATAGCACGTCATACGCAGTTTTTAACTGTTTTTTTGACGCAAATAAATAAATAAATAAATAAAAAAAAGAGACGCCGATGTGGATTGCAAGGCGCGGGAGGCGCAGTGGTTCACGGCGGCTGCGGGTGCGTGGCGCGAGTGCGGGCGATGCGGGGGGGGGGAGGCGAGAGGGAGGGGGAGGGTGGCATCGCAAGGTCGCGACGGCCGCAGGCATCGATCGGGAGCGCTTGGCACGGGGGCTGGCGGGCGCCCAAAGCTGCACTCCCTCCCCGCCCCCGCCCCCGACGCGCACTAGCCCGCGCCCACTCACATCGCACAGTGTGGCAAAACACCTCCGAAATTCCATTCCTCCGTTTCATAAGAGATCAAAACAAGCCTTTTTACAAAAGGGAAAGTCGAAAATTGCAATGGATACATAAAACAATTAAACTGACGCCGGTATTCGAAGTCGTTAAAACGAGAGTTAAGATTTCGGTACACGGAAATAAATATTAGGGGGATGGATGGTGTACCACATGCCATCCACCTCAGCGTAGGAGGGTTCAAGTCACGATCTATTCATGCAAAATTTGAGGCTTTCACGTTTTCTCGGAATTCGTCTGTTTCCTATTGCTCCATCGTTAACATCATGTCTTCGTCGCCCATCTTTCAACATTCGTCACAACCATGGCCGGACGTGCTTATGTTCGGAGGATCATACATATGCTTAATGTTCATCCATATCTCATCAATATTCCATAATTCATATGTAAGGGTCATGTCCGTCCTCGAGATAAGTGACACTTTTTCCTGTCGGAATTTGGTCGTGTCGTGTTTAACTTCATCCCAGAAGCGTCCACATACGCCATGTTTTGCTTGTTCAGCATCACCACGGACCGTGTTCTCATCTCAGCACCCCAACTGAGATTCTCCCAATCTATTTACCAATAAGCGCCGAAAATAATTCAAATTTGGCACCGAACATAAAATAGAAACAATTATAACCACTCTTTGGTATAAATAAAAACCTAGGAGTGTAAATTTCAAACGTGGTGCCTTCGAGAGTTGGCATTTCTCTCAAAAACTGCGAATTTCAAAGAAGAGCAAAACAATTCCAAAGAATACACAATTCGGATCTGCTTTCCAGTCAGCCAACAGAGTGAAGCCAACAGGATCCCATAACAAAACGCTGCCAGTTGTTAGTTTTCGGCGCTCTCTTCTTCTTTTTTTTTTTCATTTATTTCTGCTTGGCCCGAAGGCCCTCAGCATCCGCGTACGATACAGTGATGTTATATGAATTAAATTAACATTGATTGAGAAAGCTTAGACTTGAATACATTGAGTAGATGTGAATGAAATGTGAGAAGCCACATCGGGTGCGTGATAATCAAGGAGGGTCGAAGAACTGTCGCGGTAGTTTTCGCTTTAGTCTATTGTGGTGAGGATTTTGTTTTCCGATTTTGAAATGTACGGCAGAGGGAATCTGGGGAATTTTAGGATAGAAGCGAGAGGATAGGAGGGAGAAATGGACGGAGATAGGAGTAATGCCGAGTTCGTTATGTAGCTGGGAGTTAGGTACAAACCATGGAGCTTTAGTGATGGATCGGAGGAATTTATTTTGGAAAATCTGCATTTTTTGGATGTTCGATTTGCTGGCTGAGGCCCAGATAGGAGAAGCGTAGGATAAAATTGGGCGGATCATTGACTGGTATAGGTGAGTAGCGACATGGAGTTGCAAGGGTGATGACTTTTTGAGAATGGGATATAATTGGTGGGTTCTACGGGTTGCCAGGGTTATTCTGTGGAGAATATTTGATTTCCATGTGAGCCGCCTATCAAAAAGTACTCCCAGATATTTAACTGGCTTGTTGTTTGGGAGCCAAGTTATATTTTCTCCTTGATAGTTGAGAGGGGGAGGATTATTTGGTCTACGGAGCGTGAAGATTTTTGCTTGGCTTTTCGTAGGGTTTATCCGGATATGCCATTTCTTGGCCCAGTCGGAGAGCTTAAAGAGGTGGTGTTGCAGGTCTTCTTGTGCGGTATCAATATCACGGTTTGAGGAATATATTGCGGTGTCATCAGCAAACAGAGCAATGGAGGTATGAGGGGTAGATGGTATATCAGCTGTATAAAGATTAAATAGTGTGGGAGTCTTCTTCTGAAGACGCTGTTAGCACGCATTGTTAAAAATCATCTGTCGGGCCAGCTGTGTCGCGATCGCGTCGCAACGGAACGCATTCTCGCGCACCCCAAAGCTGTTTGACGATCTGTGCTTTGCTTCGAAGCTCCTTGGCGATATGTTTTCCGTAAACCAGCAGTTTTTTTGCGCGGATATAAGCGTGGTAGTACATGCACACACGAGTAAGGTATGAAACATAGAGCTATGAATATATAGATATCGCACAAACTGAAAGCCAACCCCGCCGTATTGATGAGTCTAGAAAACTCGTAGCTGTGTGTGAGTGCTCTGTGGCTTGTAGATGTGCTCGTGTTCAGTTGTGTTTTTGGCATCGTTTTTAATATTTAAAACCCTTGTCCAGAATAGTTAGCTTTTTGTAACAGTTCGTTATGGTTTCTTGTATGGCTAACGGCTGAATAAACCGTACAGGAAAACCGGAAATTACTTTCCACAAGTAAGTTTTGTTAGTTATTCCTTAATTCCTTTGTAAGTTATTCCTTAATTTTCCTGAATTTTTTCTCAAAGATTTCCTGCAAATACAGAGCGGAGAGCCTTGTGAATTAGAGCTATACGAATATACAATTGGCAGCGTAGCAATTACAGCAGGTTATGTTCGGCTCATTTCCAAGAACACGATTTTGATAAAACTTATTTATCGTGTTGATAGAACTTCTTTCGGGAACTCGCAGTTCCATCCAATTTTCCAACTTTTCCAGCAAGCAACTAACGACGTATTGTTAGGCCTGTAGCAACAGAAGGTGTTAGTTCGACAGTCGTTTTTTGGACCCACCAATATGGCGAACTGGCTTCCCTTTCTGAATACGGAAGAGGTTGGTAAGAGAACCTCCATGTATTCATAGCTCTACAAAGAAAATTAATTGTTTAATTCCAAGAGAGGTAACACATATATTCTCTTGCACTGCCTAATGTTGGAAATCAGATTCTAACGTCGATGTATGCTGACAGACTTAAATGTTTGTTATTTCACAAATATCTATTGCAAGAAACAAGAAAGGCTGTTTTTAAAGTCGTCCACCAAAGATTCTAGCTCTCCCACCCCACTAATGTAAAACGAAGCTTTTCAAGTCCCTCAACACCAACCTTCTTCGGGATCGCTTCTCAACTGATGACGGTACGTCGGCAACTGCCCTTTAGAAGACCATACTCGTGATAGGGTTACGTGCGGAGACATTCGGGATAAGGCAACTCACAAACGCATATTCTGAAGACATTCACAAAGTGATGGATTTTGTTCACGACGTACCCTCTGGGTTGTAAGCACAGACGCTCCTGTTTGCGCAGACGAGTAGAAGAAGGATGCGTCAAACTATCTCGTGTCTGTATGCTGCGTGGGTCCCTTTACGACTTACAACAGTGGTTGTGATAATTGCCGGCTCGGAGGTCCGAGATCGTTTAAAGGAATCCAAGTGGCATCGAATATGGGGCAAAAGATGCGGATTCGGTGGTATAACGGTTAGCGTACCGGACTGTTGTACCCGAGTTTGCGGGTTCAAACCCGATCGAAGCCGTGGATTTTTGAGGCGAAAAAATCCTTCGTACGCCTTCCTTCGGAGGGGAAGTAAAGCCGGCTGTCCATGTTAGTAGATTTACTGCATGTAAAAGATCCTCAAGCCTAAAAGAAACCTCTGAGCAAAATTGAGATCCGCCTGTTTCGTCGCCCAAGATAATACCTCCTTTCTCCGCTAGGTGGTGTAAGGAGCGTAGCGAAATTTGCGTGGTTAGACGGAAGAGCGGGCCTGATGGCCCGAGTCTCGCCACGTAAAATAAGGCATTAACTAAAAGAGCTTAGATGATTCGATCCTGCTAGGGTGTTTACTTGTGTGTTGGGGCACGGTGGGCATTTCCACTCACAAATACATCACCTTCCTAATTTCATACTATCTTGTCCAGCCTGTTTTAGGGGAGCGTGGGGTTTGTCGCATCTATGTAAATAGTGTCATTCCCTAAACGCCATTCTGCCCGTTGGTGAGTAGGGGCCGGTCTTGCGAAGAACAGACCTCCGGATCACAGCTGGTTCTCCCTACGTGCAGCCGCGTGACTCCTTATTTTACCAAGTCTGTGAGTGTGCGCGGGCCTGGCTTGTAAGGAATGGAACGAACATACTTATTTTAAGAGCCCGCGTACGACGGTGGGCAGGAGCCATTGCAAACTAAGAAGTTGCTGTTGGAAACGATTATCTAAACAGTGGCTCCCTCTAGAACGAAGAATTGCACCAGGATAGTAGTTTTGATAGTGGAAGACGATTCAAGAACACCAAAGTTCATTATTACTGTGCGTTTAGTCAAGTGAGGATTTCTTTACACTCATTAACCAATATAGAACTAGTTTATGTTACATATAAAATGTATCATTTCACAAATGTTGGCTAACTTTTGCTTGAGCCGTTTTACTCCCTAATATTCCTGTTATTCCGTCAACTGAGGAATGTTTGCAGGACACAGTATTTATGAAACTAGAGAGCAAGAAAAGTACAGTTTATATTTCATTTTTTAAGAAATATTATTTACATGCTCGGGAGGAGCACGGAGGAGGACTTATGTTAGCAGAAGACACGGAGGAAACCTCCGTGACGTCAGAAGAAGAAGGGTTAACCCGGGAGCGCTCGCAATAGATCTGTGAGATCCAGGCAATTTTGTTTCTGAGTTATTGCGATGCATTAGTCATCTGATATTTCATGTATTCCTTCATTGTACTTTTCTGAGATCGCCTGGCCTTTTATTTTTATTATTTCGCTCACCTTGTTCATCATTCACGTTACCAAGGTTATCAGGGAAGAAATGTAAGGGGGAGTGAAGAAAGTGTAATTATGGGACATTCTACAGCCGAGGTTTTGAAATGTACAAAAAAGTCTCTTGGTTCCATTAACAAAATCGGAAGATTTGTTTTTCTCTAGGAAATATTCCCACACCCACTGAAAACTAGCCAAGGCATCCATACTTAAGGAGTCATCGTTTGTGTGAACGTGTCATCTTTTAAAATCTCTCGTATTTGGGAAGATTCTTTCCTTCATTTTTGCTGCGCTGGTATTCGAAAATTCACAGAGATACTAGAATGCTTCACAGTTACCCATCATCTTCACCCAACAATTAACCCAAGCTTCTTATGAAGTGGAGAGAGAATTCTTGGCATCAACGAGAGGAATATTGAAAACACTGTTTTCCAGGTTCTTAAGAAAGTTTTCTATTTCTGCCTCTTCTATATCTATTTTGAGATCCGCTGATCAAAACAAGAACTAAATCCAAGCAACTGCAGTTCCTGAAGGAACGGTTTTGCCATTAGCAGATCGCAGAGTCACCATATGAAATCCGTCCTATCTCAGAAAATATTGCTATTAAAGAAAATCTAAGCATACTTTTGAAATCAGGGCCTGACACTTGGTAAATCTCACATATTTTCTTTTCTGATGACTTTTCATTTTTGACCAGGTAAATCCTTATTATGAGAGATTATTCGCACATTTGCAATATTTAAACCATCTTATCACAAAAATGTGATACAATGAGTGAAATACGTGATAGAGAAATTGTAAATAGATATTTGGGAGTCAGTGCGTGACACACAATATCACAAATAGTTTGATTTTTGATGATTTTTTATTGTTGACCTGTGTAAATCAAATACTTTACATTGCAACATGTGGGGAAGGTATTAGTTCAAGAGTTTGAAGAAATATTTTTATAATAAACACAAATATATATGAATGAAGATTTAAAATAGTAAACCATTAGAACAATACACAACTCCTATATTGTGGATTCAAAGACACAATAAAATACGTAAGCGTAAAAAGAACATTATGAACTAGGTCATTACGTGAGAGTGCACTAACCTAAACAAATCTCTGCCTCATGTCTACATTTTCGTAGCAGTTATCACATTCGTAAACACTAAATAATAAATCAAGGAATCAGCTGAATCTAAAAAGAATATCAGACTAATCTCGCCCTGGATTGTAGGGAGTCTGTGACGCGAGGAGACTGGGAAGGACTCCGCCAAGTGAAACCTCTGCTGGAGCACACGATAAAGCAGCGCCTCTCAGGCAGCCGATGGCGGCGGCGCGAGCGGAGGTGTGCCAGGGTCTTGAGCGAGCGCAGTGGGTTTTATTGACTATTTCGTGTGTATTGGAACGGCACCTACTATGATCATTAGTCTCGTAGGCTGAGTGTATGCTTTTTATCAGTGGAGGTGGCGGTGTTCTCCCCCCACTGAATGGTGAGATCCGGCGCTGACCTACTCGTAGGCTTGCGGGGATTTTCCATCCTGGTATCTCTTATCAGGCAAGCCCACTAAGCTCCCGACATGTGTGGTAGTGTAATGCATATATAAGAGTAAGGGGTGAGAATAGGACAAGGAAGAGAAAAGGAAGATCGCGTGGGGTCCTTATGTAAGGGTAATGACCCAGCATTTGCCTGCTGATCGTAGAATCTACGGAAAACTACCGATCAGAGCATCCGTTCGCTAGAATTCTCCTCCAGTCAGCGGCAGAATTCTATCTAGCTAGTGTCGAAAATCCTGCCGTCGAGACTCGGACCTAGGACCTCCCGGACATAAGCACTACAATGCCATCAGTTCATGCCCTGAGCCACCGCAGCCGGCCGGGGCATTGAGGGCGATGGCAGCGCCCCGGCGGCCGCCGGCGGAAGTGGGACGAAGAGTGGGGCGGGGCGGGGAAGGGGGCGTGGTCGGGAATGTGTGGAGCTATGCTGTCGCGCGCGCTGATCCGGGAGGGACCCAATATTGCATTCCGGGCCTCGATGAAGGCCTGAAGGCGCCGTCGGCTGCTGGCCGAGGCCAGGCCGTGAACGGCAGGACGGCGGCGATGGACGGGGCGGGGCCGGGGAGTGGACGGAGGCCGAGGGCGCGGGGCGGCGGCGCGTCGCTTCATCTCCCGGCGACACCGTTGCCCGCCGCCGCTTCGCTTTACGCGCCAGGGAAGGACGCCAGCCGCGCGCGTCTGCGCAGTGAGGGAGGGATGAGGTCAGCTCAGGGACCGCAGCAACCGGCTGAGAGGTGCGATGGAATCACTATTGGGTAGGGAATGATAATGAATAGGGAACGGAATTTATTGTAATAAAAAAGCACCCCCATTCCCGAACTCGTGATGTATGTTGTTGTACTCTAACTTTGGACCACATCTTGGAGTTATATCCCAAGTTTTCCTTACAGAGAAAAAACCTCTTGCGGGGACTGGACGTTGGTGCACTGCTGAATTCTCCGGCCCATCAAAATCAAGTGGTTACGTTTTGTAAAAGTATTAGTATTAGGTCGGAAATTTGCGCTCAAACTAACATGTTAGTTATTGTGAAGTGTGAAGGTATTATTGCAGAATTGTGTCATTATAACAATATAGTTTTGTATTAGAGAGCTAAATTTTAACTGCTATATTGGATATTGTAATTGGTGTGGTCTCTAATGACCTTGCAGTTGATGCGACCTAAAATAAGTAAATTTAAAAAAAGAAAAATATGTACATATTTTGATATGAATTTATTTTTTTATAAAATATGTAAGAAAAATAGAAAATATGAGAAATAAATATTCGTTACAAGGAATTGACGTTGAGGTGATGTAAATGGAAAAGTTCCATATATATCATTAATCTGAAGTGAGGAAGAAGAGTGGCAGAGGGTTAAAAGATTAGAGCTAGTAGAATCGGATCATTTGCCTGTAATAGAGAATAGAGTCGGATCATTTGCGTGTAATAGTCAACTAGAAAGGAGAAAGAAGTAAGAGAAAGGAAGAGAGAGTGGAGATAAAATATATGAAATACGGGTGGGAGTTAAGCATCCGACAATATAAGAATAGTATAAAAAAAGGAGAGGTGACTGGATGTCCGAAGGAAATTATGTTGCAAGTGCGAGAGATGGTAAATACATTGATGAGAGAAAGATAATATAGGTGGTAGAGAGATATTGAGACCATAGTGTGATTTTCAATGGATGAGAAAAAAATATGATGTTAGGAGAATGTATAAGAAATGGAAAAGATAAGTAAGCAATGGGCCGAAGCAAGCAACCAGGGATAAGCATGCAATAAGAAAATACAAGGAAATACAGTGATTCGTGTACGGAAAGAGGAAGACACAACAAGCAAGAATGCATGGAAGTAGTGAATAAGGTAAAGAAGGAGGGGCAAAAATAGAAAATAATAAAAAAGGGGGTCAGAGAAAACAAAAAGATTGGAATAGATGTAGAAAATTGGAAAAAATTGCGTTTGATGGTAATAAATGGATTGGATGGTAATAAAAGTAATTCTTATCAGGGAGTGAGTGTGACAGGAAAAGGAAGGGAAATATACGGAAATAAACGGAATCAATTGTGTGGAGATAAAGACGTCTGTTGAGAAATTGAAATGTAGGAAAGCAATATATCCAGACTGAGCAAGTAACGTAATGTAGATATATGGGTGAAGTGGGGGATTGATTTTTTTAAAGAGGTTGTTGAAGAAGGAAATGAAGAGGGGTGTTTTTTTCCATCAGTTTGCGATTAAGAATTAATTATATCTATTCATAATAGCGGTAGTTTTGATGAACAAGAAAGCTATAAAGGCAGTACGTGAATGTCAAGTATTTATAAACTCCATGCAGAGATACTGAGAAGAATCTAGTAAGAGATAGAAGAGAAGTGGAGTTTAAGAGAGAACCAAACAGGTTTTAGGAGAGAGAGGGGGGAGGAGTCAGGAACAACATTTATGTGAATAGCCCTGTAGGGAGATTAATAACACGAGAATCGTAGAAAGGGAATTTACTAAGGCGTCATGGAGTGGATAGGAAAGCGCTGCATAATACTGTTAGAGGAGATGGATATTAGCACAGGGCTTTGTATTGCATTAGGGAAGTGTACTGAGAAAAAAGTTGAAAAGGGAGGTGAGAATGTTGGAGAAATATTCTAGACATATAAAGGAATGAGACAAGAACGTCCTTTAATCACGATGCTGA
This sequence comes from Teleogryllus oceanicus, assembly GCA_964035755.1. NCBI lineage: Eukaryota > Metazoa > Arthropoda > Insecta > Orthoptera > Gryllidae > Teleogryllus > Teleogryllus oceanicus. Next base: position 3,858,593 of record CAXIVR010000011.1, read on the forward strand.
GACTGTGAGATGCCTTCAATTGTAAATAATAAATTTTTAATAATATTCAATGTACCGTGCTGAGAACGTGTTGCCAAGCTGACATGTATTAAAAAAAATACAAAATAAAAATTTCGTCCTGTCATTGGTAACTATCACTCGGGACATCTCATAAGAAACAACTCACTGCCGATACCTTACTAATGTCACTGCAGTGCCTCTGACCGGGAGGTTCTTGGATCGAGTCCCGACAGTAGCAAGATTTTCGACACTAGCTTGTGATCTAGGTCGAATTCAGTCACTGTCTGGAGGAGAATTCTAGTATCCGGCTGCTCTGATCGGTAGTTTTCTGTGGTTTCTCCGATCAACACCAGACGAATGCCGCAGCAGTTCCTGAGCAAACGGGCCACGGACCGCGCGCGACCATTTCTTCCTCTTCCTTGTCCTATCCTCTCCTCCTACACACACTTACACTAACATGCACTACACTACCACATAATACGGGAGACCGGTCGAGAGCTTAGAGCTTCTTGCCTCGACAGGGGTGGTGCCCCGCTGGTTGAGGGAAACCTCGCCAGCGGAACCGACGGTAGGTCGGCGCCAGATCGAGCCATCCACCGGGGGAAGATCACCGCCATTTCACGAGGAAAATCATGCACTACACTCTCGGGACTAATAGCCTTATCTGTTCACGCGCCCGAAATCACTAACAGCCAACCAAGCAAACGACGACTGACGCCGGCACCTTTCATATACCTCTCTGAAGCAAATTGATCCGCACCCCTCTATTCGTGACACCGCTCCGCTGGTGACGGCGGAGGCGGCGGGAAGGGCAGCGTTGGCGATTACTCGGCCTTGATCATGAGTTCACAAGCGCTCTGTGAGTTTAGTTTACTAAAATGTATAAAATGAGTTATGCGGTTTAAAATTATGAATCACTTCTATTACACGAAAAAAACATCAAAATAAATAATTGGTTCAAAAGTTAAGGCATTTTAAGTGCGTTTTTATTGAGTTTGTAAAGTTCATAAAGTCCAATTCTGTCGTGCCAAACACCGGATATGATCTCAACCCCTATGACAGTTTGCCGTTACACTGAACTCGCGTATCGTGTGCCTGTGTTTCTGACCACCAAAATTTGAGACTCCAAACAATGCTACTTTTCCGTTAAAGCTCGGTTAATTGGGGTATTGTTTCGCTACAAAATTTCAGTAGGTCCAGTATGTTTCTACAGAAACCATAACATTCCTGTTTTCGTGTGTGTATGTGTTCCCTACTAGATTTGTTTGTTTTTTACATTTTGAAAAAAGTTCGTTTACAGAGTTGTCGGGTTTGACTGTACTCAAGACAATAGCGTTGTGACATGGTTTGTTGACTGTATGGAGGTATAGAAAGGATGACTTCTGTTTTCATCTAGTGCATTATACAGAAACATTCATGAGAATCATGAGAAACATTCATTGATTTGGAGCATAAATTGAGGCTGTTATGATAATTTAAATTTGGCCCATTTCTTTCGACTATTTAGGTGGGAATTTTTTTGAGTAATGAAGGCATGTGAAAGTGGCGAGGAAGAAAACGAGGTTTCTAGAGTTTGCGAGCGCTGCGTTCAGAGCAACTGTAGGGGTTATTAAAAGTAACGGTGGTACAAAGTGCTTTTGGGTGTGGGTACGTCGGTATTAACTTCACCCCCAACTATCTTTTGGAGAAGTTAGTTGACAGTTTTTGCACTTGAGTGATATTAATTTCTTTTTACTCCACTAAAGCACTAAACAAAGACATTAATATGAAACGCATCAGACATATCTGAAATTGTCAACTGGGACTGAAATTAAACATTTTGAGTCAAAAAGATCTCGGTTTGGAATCGCGTTTACTTAAGATTGCAATAATTCCTACGTTCAGGTTATGAGTAATTAACTTCCTACGTTCACGTTACGAGATTAAACAAAGATTATTCTTTGTTAAAAAATATTTTCGTCCTTAATAGAGGCTTGGTACATACAATAAATAACAGAATGGTTTAAGAAAACATCCCCAAAAAAGTGTGCATTTAAGATTACAAAATAATATAGACAAAAATCACAATTTTCCCATTTTATTGTGTACGTAACTTATGACCGTGCATTTTTCCTCCTTATTCTTGGCGTTTGAGTGCCTTTTTAGGCGCCTAAAATACGATTTTTTAGTGCCTAAACATCCGATGTCTAGAAATAAGTATCCATAAAGAAAATTCAGATCTCGGTTGTTTGACAAAAAATCAGGTAAAGATAATTTCGTTGGAAGCTACCATTATTCGTTATTCTTCGAGAACGCTTGGCTCTTATATTAATTAAACTTATAATATAATAACTCTTATATTATAACTACAGCATTGGCGTGTACATCCCTTTCTCGCTTTGTAGGGGAAATGACAGCGGAGACAAGGGAGTTGCCCCTACTCGCAGAATCGTCGGAATTCTCAAGGGGACAAGGAGTTCGAGCGACCGCACATCGACATGCCTGCACTAGTGTATTTGTATTCAAAATATCATTTTAAGTTATACTATACACGCTGCAGAAATTTTTACCACAACTAATTTAGTGTGTTTTCTTTCATTTAGAAACTTATCAATTTACATTTTTACTTTCTCGGATATATACTTATTTATGAAGTAATATACTTAGTATAGAGACAGTTATGTAATGCAGCGGAAAATCCATTTCGAGATTTCAACGGAAATACACGTTTTGGGATCCCCTGATACCGAAAAAGTGTTTGTTTCAATACGTCTGACCGTCCGTCTGTCCGTCAGTCTGTCCGTCTGTCTGTCCGTCTGTCCGTCTGTCCGTCTGTCTGTCCGTCTGTCCGTCTATCTGTCTGTCCGTCTATCTGTCTGTCCGTCTGTCTGTCCGTCTGTCTGTCCGTCTATCTGTCTGTCCGTCTATCTGGCTGTCCGTCAATCTGGCTGTCCGTCTATCTGGCTGTCCGTCTGTCTGTCCGTCTGTCTGTCTGTCTGTCTGTCTGTCCGTCCGTCTATCTGTCTGTCTGTCCGTCTATCTGGCTGTCAGTCTGTCTGTCTGTCCGTCCGTCCGTCCGTCTGTCTGTCTGTCTGTCTGTCTGTCCGTCTGTCTGTCTGTCTGTCTGTCTGTCCGTCTGTCTGTCCGTCTGTCTGTCCGTCTGTCTGTCTGTCTGTCTGTCTGTCTTCTGTCTGTCCGTCTGTCTGTCTGTCTGTCGTCTGTCCGTCTGTCTGTCTGTCTGTCTGTTTGTCTGTCCGTCCGTCCGTCCGTCCGTCTGTCCGTCTGTCTGTCTGTCTGTCTGTCGTCGTCTGTCCGTCGTCTGTCTGTCTGTCTGTCTGTCTGTCTGTCTATCCGTCTGTCTATCCGTCTGCCTATCCGTCTGTCTGTCAGTTCGTCTGTCTGTCCACCTGTCTGTCTGTCCGTATTTCTGTCTGTCCGTCTGTCTGTCTGTCCGTCTGTCTGTCTATCCGTCTGTCCGTCTGTTTGTCTGTCCGTCTGTCTGTCCGTCTGTATATCCGTCTGTCTGTCCGTCTGTCTATCGGTCTGTCTGTCCGTCCGTCTGTCTGTGAGCACTACTAGCGCCTAAACTATGAGTACGATCTTTTCCAAATTCAAGAACCCCCAACCGATCAGGCTCTAGTTGAAGCTTTGAAATTTTGAAAAACATTCTTTAAAAGTTGGGGGTACTTTACATGAAAACACCCGGACATTTTCAAAATTTTCTCAAAAACGGCTCCAATTTGTTTCTTTAGATTTACTTAACGTTGTAAGAGTAGAATAAAAAACCCTTATAAAGGTGGCTTAGGTCCAATTTTCACGTTTAACTGTGAATTTTCGAAGATTGCAAATGTTTGAATTTTTCTGCGTCTTTCTATAACAATTATAGAACAATATAAATTTGAAGATAATAAATTTTCCTTCAAATGAAATTTGTAGTCCATAAATAGTTTTTTCATTAAGCACGTTTACAGTTTTTAAAATTTTGTAGTTATCATGCAATAGTAAGTGAAATATTTGCAATTAAAAAAATAATATAAACAAGATTTTCTCAAAAACAGATCCAAAATGTTCTTTAAATTATTGCTATGGGTAGTACCTGATGCACCCTATACGATGACATAAACGACATATTGATCTATTTATTTGTTTTTTCAAAAATTAAAACTGTAGTTGTTTTACTTGTCACTCACGGCAGTAATATTTACATTTCAGGCAATTTCTTCACATTACTAGATTGATGAATAAAATAATGTCAAGTAAAATTTCTCGAAAACTCAACAGTTTTCTGTAAACATGAGCTCAAAATTCCGCATTTTCAGAAATGCTCAAATCATATCCTCAATGCTCATATCCAATTTTTTTTCCAATGGATAGTGCTAATTGTACTGTTTAATGTGACGTAAAGTTCTTTTAAGAGTATTTTTTTTTGTTTTTTCGAAAGTTACACCAATGTAATTTTTTTAAATATGTCTCACGCCGTTAATATGCATCTTTTAATTGATTTGTATATATTATTACATTTTTGAGTGAAAATGCTTTAAACGACTTTAAGTGAAGTTTTTCTACTATTAAAAAATCTAAAAGTTGAAAAAATGTCAAAAAATGTACTTGGGATGAAGATGGGATCTGGCGAGAGAATGGAACAAGACCTTAAAGCCAGTCCACACCAAGGAAATTAGAAAACTTTACTACGAGATAGTCTGTGCCATTCTGTAGCACCGCTAGTTTAGATTATTAATTTCCACTTCAAAATATTTTTACGAAGTTTACATGTTTGTCACGTTCGCGAGATGAACATCAGAAAGACGCGTTAGACATTTTCATTCAGATAGATCCAATAAATATTCGTGTTGTCTCCATCTTGAGATCTCCGGACAAAATAAAAAATGCAAGTTCATGCGAAAATTGTCACAAAACAATGTCTCCTGGTTTGTGAAAATTCTGAATGAATTTGCAGAGCAGAGTTATCCAAAAATATCATTGAATGGATGAGTGAAAAAACAGCACTAGTATTAACGCATTTGTGTCAGCACAGACTATAGATTATTAATTTCTCGCCAAGTTTTGGCGCTCCATGGTGTTTGCAATGGATTGAGGGTGCTAGAATATGAATTTCGCTTAAAAAACGTTTTCTTTTAATTTCCCGCTGGCTGCGTCACACCAGTCAGTTTGCTGCCGCTCCACCAGGTTGAAGCTAGTCACCGGCGCCTCTCGCCTGCCTAAGTGTCAAGTCAGGCTGATCTGCACTGCCCCCTCCCCCGCCCTATCCCTGAGTAGGGGCGGATAAGACCAACACCACAAATAAAAGTATCCAAAGGTTTTTTATGGCAATCATTTATTCAGTAATTTCACAACGTTTCGTAACTCGTTTTGTTACATCTCGTCTGTCTGTAGATGTAACAAAACGAGTTACGAAACGTTGTGAAATTACTAAATAAATGATTGTCATAAAAAAACTTTGGATAGTTTTATTTGTAAATATATATTGACAATCAAGAAGAAATATTGATTTACAAAGACCAACACCACCTCTATTCAGAAGGTCTCGGAACCAACTCGAAAGAGGCGCGTGACGTCATCATATTAGACCACCTCCGACTATCCCGTTTGCATAATTCAGTCCGCATGTTCAGTGTGAAGACCACATTGTGATCTGAGTTCCTCTCAATTCGTTATATCTTTTAAAGCTGTGTGACAACAGGCCTTTCAGGAGTAGTGTGCAGTTGTGTCGCGGTCATTCCTTGAATGGTCTAAACATTTGTTTTTGAATATCCAAAAGATGAAGCTTTAAACACGAAGTGGTTGCAAGTGATACAATCGTTTTCGCCCAACCTGCAGTTTTAAAGCGTTATTAATTGCTTTTGAAATCTTGATTATTTTTTTTAATTGGTTATTTAAGGTCGCATCAACATCTTGGTCATTAGCGACAACTATTGTTGTTAACGGTATGGTAACTATGAGATTGAAACGATATGGAGATGACAAGGAGTGAAAGGACGAACACAAATACAACCATGCCCGAGGCGGGACTCGAACACGCGACCCTTCGGTCTGAGATCACTACGACACTACTGCCTTAACGATCTCGGCCACCGGGCCGACCTTGATTTACTATTGAAATAATTATCTCTTGTATTATAGGCATGTAGATTTTGTGTACACTAATATATAAGAAAGGAATGAAAATCGACACATCCAAGTAGTTTCCTACAAAATATAACCTACTAAATGTGGATGATAATGTAACGATAATTCTATACGCCAGTTTTGTTTTGAAATTTGTTCATTTGCTCCGAACAGATGTTTAAAATTTTTGTCATTTTTAAAAATATTTAATTCGTTACTAGTTTTATGACTATAATGTGCGTACTGCCTTCAGTTAAAAACAAATTCTAATATATTGCATTTGCCTTTGTGTGCGAGTTGTATTACCATCCTGAAAATATTATTCAAGTTCTGGATTATGTCTTTGAGGTACATTGCAAGATGGTAACAGCAAAATTGTCTTCACCTAGGTTAAGAGATGGGGCTGTGCGAACAGTATTTCCAACGCATTCAGCATACTAGTTTTCTGAATGATCAGACTGAGAAGACCCCAGCGAGCGAGAAGAGAATTTTCTCAATTGGAAGCTGCAATCGCTGCAAATGTGAACATTCCAGGGCTTGACAATTTTAAAATTTTAAGTTTTACTAGTAATTTTCTGAAATGCTCTTATAATTTATTTTAATTTGAAGACTGTGCCAAAATGGTATCTTTCTGAAATGTTTGGTGTTTTTCTTTATTTTCCACAGTTAATAAATTTGGATTTTGAATAACAAACACATTCATTATCGATATCAGTCACCATTATACATGTCAGTATATAACGTATTCAATTATTTTTAATTTGATCATGTTAACAAATAAAATGTGCAAAAATGGAGTTGAGTTTTTCTTTCTTACAACAGTGCCACTTCTACTGAAAATCTTAAACAGATTTCCAGAGTAATTTGTAGAGAATCCGCAAATAATTTGTTCTGGTCAATTATTTAAGAGGACACCGTCTTGTTTCGACAGAATAACGGGTAAACCTACGTGTTTTACCTGAAATCAGAAGTAATGTGGTTCTAAAAACATTAATTGTGTGTGCTTATCAATTGACGTGTTAGTTGTTGAATATTTTCAATTATGCATCTAAAATTTATTTACATTCAGTTTCCTCTCTTAGGTAGTGGAAGATTTTTTTTTTACACCAATCTAAAGTATCTACACTAATCTTTTTTTAAAGATAAAAGAACAGGCAGAATCCATTTCAACAAAAATTGCACACTATTTATCATATTCCGTGAAGTTTTGGCCGAGTGAATTGAACGTCAAAATACAGACTGTTCACAAGAAAACTTCTTAAAAAGTGAAAGGTTACAATTCATAAGCTCTACTTAAAATTTCAACATGAAATTTGGAAGATCTCAAGTTATATTACTTATGTGCACTCTTATAAAAATAAAATGGGGCAATTTAATAATTAAATTGAGCAATTTTTAGTGTGTAAATGTGGGAATTAATTAATATAAAATGCGATAATTTTGTAGAATATTGTTACTTTGCACTAAATTTGGTTAGTAAATTTTTGTTGAAATAAAAATCTATACAAGTCCACAGTTTTTTGTTTCAATTAAAACATTATTAATATAGTTTTTTGGCCTGGTACAACAATTCTGAAAGTAAACAATTGTGTAAATCACAACAGGTTTTTGTCATATCTAATCGAACGTTAAAACTTAAATTATCTCAAAAAGAACATTCTGGACTAGTACTTTTTTCCATTTACCCACTCAATTCATTGAATCTTTTTGTTAAACATAGTTACAAAAATGTGTCCCCTTTATTAATATAAAATATGAATTCAAAAGATTCAAAACATTCATTTTACCTTGCACTCATATTTGAACACGCAAAACAATATTTTTCTGGAATGTTGCTGCAGTTATATTCGTTGAATTGTATTGAATAACTTCCGATTTTTGAAGTTTTTTTAAACGCTCTCTCTGTTTATGTCCTCTCTAAATCGGAATCAAAGTATATTGCCATATTCGTGGAATTTAAGAGAATGAACTGGCGACTTTCCCGATACTGGCGAATTATTTTTCTTCAAAAAGTCTATTGCTGCATCCTACAAACATCGTCTCATTCAGCGCGAGGAGATTGGATAACAGCGGGTGCCCATCGGAGGAAAGAGAGACTGACGGATAGACGTAGCCTGCTTCCTGAGTCGCAACAAATATTTTCATCTTCCGAGAACTAACAGAGCGGGCTGAGCGCCATCAAACGCCGGCAGATCCTGGCATGCAGACGAGCAGCGCGCGGCGCGGGAGCGGCGCGGCGGTTGCAGCCAATCTAGCCGGCGCTCAATCAAGCCACGATTGCCCCTGCTCCGCCGCCGCCGCCACCCCACCATCACCGCCACCACCATTGCCACTGCCATCACAGCCACAGATACAGCCACCGCACCGGGAGTGGTAGCTCAGTGCATCAACTGATGTCACTGCAGCGCATCTGACCGGGAGGCCCACGGTTCGAATACTGACAGCGGCAGGATTTTCGACACCAGCTTTTCAGCCAGGTCGAATACAGTTGCTGTCTGGAGGAGAATTCTAGCGGCCGGGTGCTCTGATCGGCAGTTTTCCAAGGTTTCTCCGATCAACACCAGGAGCCAGAGCAGTACCCAGGAGAATGGCGGAGCAGTACCCTACCAAACGGGCCACGGACCGCGCGCGATCTTTCTTTCTTCTTCCTTGTCCTATCCTCTCCCCTTACACACACACACTTACACTAACATGCACTACACTATCACATATTCTGGGAGACTTGTCGGGAACCTAGAGCTTGTCCCGGCTGGGGCGGTGTGCCGCTGCTGGGAGAGTCCTGGTTAGGGGAAACCCCACTAGCTAACGGTAGGTCGGCGCCGGATATCGCCATCCAGCGGGGGAAGATCACCGCCATCTCTCGCGAAAAAAACATGCACTACACTAACGGGAATAATGACCTAAGCAGTTGACGCGCCCGGAAACACGAAAAAATCAATCAATCAATACAGCCACCGCCACCGCCATTGCCCCTGCCGTCGCCTCCGCCACAGCCTCAGTAACAGCTACAACTCCCAACACACAGTCACCGCCACCGCCACCTCCACCGCCGCCTTCGCCATCGCGACCGCCACGTGGTATCGCGCCCGGCTCCTACTCTTTGGCTGCGCTCGCCTCCGCCGGAGGACGCCACCCAGCGACGGCCCAGCACAACAGCTATTCAACCAATGCATTTGAAGATTCCGTGCTTTCCAAATAAGAGTAGGCGGGGCAAAATATCAAATTTCGTAAATACGAATCTCCGAAACTCTCTGCAACCTCCATTAGTATGTTAATTTTTGAATACATATTTTTAACAGGACACCTTTGACAATTTGTTTGTCTTAGCGTTTTTTTTTATTTATAAATTTTACTGTAATTTTAGTTTTGAAAGATCGCACCTCCTACCACAGGTATACCTGACTGGACCGTTCTCAGACCCGACTATTTACTGATCAGTCGTGATGATGTTCAGGACTGATGTTCTGGACAAAAAGCATATTTATAACAATCGTCCATCCAGAATCATGCCCACGATCTTTTAGTTTCAGACACTCTCAATTGACGTGAGTTGCCGTAAGCGAAGAGGATACAAGGAGTAAGGAGAAATGGATCAAATTATGTATTTCTGTATTTTTGGCTAAACAAATAGTTCAAACCTTGCTATTTCCCAAAGTTTTAATATTTTCCTTTTGGGACGTCTGGAAGACCCTTTGATTCGTGTTTACATGCCCTGGTGCGCCACGCGCCCTTTTTTGACACGACACATAATTACGGCTATTTTTTAGTACTTTTGTACGCATGTTGGATTGCTATTAAGTTGTTGAAACATGCTCTTGTGCATGCGTTGGTTACATTGGTCTTTTTCGCTGAAGGAAATTATCCAGAATTCAGAGCAAAAATGTTGTAGTAAAGCAGCGGCAAGTACAGACTTTTTCAAATTGCATTTCACGAAAATGTACTTACTTTTTAATTAACGTACCTTTTCTCCGAAACCATTACACACAATTTAATAAAATTTACAAGATACATTATGTACAGTGTTGTCAATAAATTGATATTTTTATATAAACATTCTTCGATGATAAACAGTATAAAAATAATTTTTCTCCAATAAAAAAGCTGAAAAAGGTGAGCATGAAACGTAGGGCAGGGAAGTACAGGCGTCCTAGGCACAAGTGCCAGCGTCTCGGCCGCCTTTCTGCGGCCTTCCTCAGGGCAAAATGTACCTGTACCTAGGACGCTGCATCTTCCGGATAACCAAGTACGTACTGACTGAGACTGCGTAACGACTCCAGACGCTTCCTTCCACGAAAACCCTTGCACCCGGCCACTGCGTCCTTTCGGCAACTCCGCCCCCGCCGGCGCCCGCCACGCCTCCCCGTCAGGACCTCCGAACCGCTCATCCATCAGCCGCTTCGCGAGCGCGTGGGTGGAGGTGCTCTTGAGTGCGTGCACACTGTCTCCCGCAGCGATTCTCAACACTCCTCCAATTAAGTGGATACAGTGCGCACAAGTGTCTTCAAGGGTACCTCTGCAACGTCGCAGACAATAGCTCGCTCATCCTTTCATGAGAGACGCTGACGACGGGATCATGTTCACTAAAAGCAATTGTAACAAGTGAATGGTTGTTTTTTAGATTCTTCATCTCTTTTCTCCCAGAAACACTGATGAAACTCTATCAATACTTTCTACCAAAGTCCAAACTATCCTTGAATATAGTATGTAAATAAACGTACACATATTACGAGATCTTATTTCATCACGACGCGACACCTCCTGCACAAACACTAATGAGAAGGGTGAAACATGTGAGAACAAGATGCCTGAGACCGCGTTAATTCTGTCTAAAAGAAAAGAGTTGCCAGGAATGAGCGTATGTGCTCGAAAGATAAACCAAACCAGCTTTATGGCTAAAGATGTCAATAGATTAACAAAACTAGTGATGGTAAACAGCACACTTTCTCGCTCAATTTGTAACGGCTCAGCTACATTATACTACTAGATGCATCTACAAAAGTGTTTTTAATCAGCAAAGATTTTTTCCGCGCCGTAACTTGAACACTAGTTCGCCAAGTTTACTCGCGGTGCACTTTATCGCTACACCAGAAAGCCGTTCTCCCCTACCAACTTGAGTCGATCTAAAGTACGGGCGGACTGAGGCAGGCGGACGACGGACGAAGAGATGCACTGACGGACGGTCATCCAGACGTTTTGCCGTCAGTCAATTTTTCAGTGGCGCATACTGCTGACTGGGCTACCGCTGACCTTCGAAATAAACTTTGACTGTATAACTATATTTATTACCACTAGTGGATTTGCATGCGTCCTAGCGCGGAGGTAACAATTTGGTATTTTTTGTTCTCCTCTTTTCTGTGACAGTGTAAAGGGTTTAATTTGTGCAATACTTTCTAAGAAAATATTACTGTTTTTACCTAACTCTGTGTCTGGGTGTATGTCTTTCTCACACCCCAAAGATCTTGACCCCTGAGATATTCAAAGCTCGAAAGAGCATTCTTTCCGACGACTGCCACGGTAACTGGTGGCGTTAGAATCTTCGATTATGTAGTTTGTCTAGTGTGTACTATTTTTATTACACAATTAAACATATATATTCATGAAACATTAATTTTTAGAATTTCTCGTTATACGAACGATGATTAAAAGGCTTCTCGAACAAACGCCGTTCAATACACTCATTATCAATAGACAAACTTCACGAAGTTTACTGTGGCAGTTTTTTCAAAATATCTTACGGAATATCTGACAATAGTTAACTTTGACACTATCACATACTTAATATGTTGGAATTTTAACACTTAAAAGACGCGTAATATAGTCCATTGTGTATTTGTACACTGACCACCAATCGTGTCTGTTGTGCACAAAAGCGCATATGTAATTTCCTCTGTCCGTTTACTCCCCACTGCCTCCGAACCTCCAAACAGCTCCCAGCGTGTCAAGAAACCGCTCGGGAAATCGGCAACCTGAGCCATAGACTAAAGACATCTTTACTCTATGCCTGAGCCCTTTGCAGCCCCTTTCTTACCAGAAGGAGGGGGAGTGAATCATGCTACGAACGCACGCTGTGTGGTTGCCGCTGGGTGCCAGCGGTTTCTTCAACGTTGCCGCCTCTTAGGAGGACTGATTCGCCGACTAGCGAGCGATTCAATAGACATCTCAACAGAAAAGATAAGGAATTTTTAAAAATGTATATCACTGAAAAAGAATGACGCATATGGTCTAAAAATGTGCCATTTTTAATATAATGTATCTTGTCAAATTTTTATTCTCGCTAGTTTGAATGAATAAATGAATGCCTTATTTTACATGGCGAGACTCAGGTTTAGGCTTAAGGATATTATACATGCAGTAAATCTATTACGTTGCCCCATGTTAATACATGGGGCAGCCGGCTTTACTTCCCCTCCAAAGGCGCACGAAAGATTTTTCGCCCTTAAAAATTCACGGCTTGGATCGGGTTTGAACCCGCGAACTTGGGTATAACAGCCCCCCTACGCTAACCGTTACACCATCGCCGCCGTAAGACGTTTATCGGGGTAACCGCCAGTATCCTCGGTAGCCCACAGTATATGTCACTGCAATTTTTGGGTATCAAAGACACACAAATATAGATTCTAACTACACAACGTTTTAGAGGATGTTATTTAACGTTTATGTTAAAGAAACTCTATTTAAAATGGGTTTAAGGGTGGCAGAATGTCCATAAACACCCTTTTTTCCATTTTGTGTTACATTTGTTCTTTTACTCAAAAGTGCCCGTAGGCGGGGGGGCCTGGGCGTGGTGACGCTCAACGATAGCGCCTGATTGGGTGATTGTATTACGGCTAATTTAAAAACGGAAACACATTTAAAATTTTCAAAAGTCGTGAATTTTCATCCAAAATAAATAAATATAAATTGATACAAAATTACATCTTGAAAATCTACATTCAGAAACTTTTTTTTTTACAATTTAATAATTTCACAACAATCGGCCAACAATTAAGTCGCGCGCCTCTAGAGTCACCATTGTAAACGATTCACAATTAAAGATTAGCAAAACATCGATACATAAATACTTCCATTTATCACTAAAAGCTTTTCGATGTCACCAAAAAACATCGATGTTTTTGATATGATGAAACATTTTGAAGTAAATGTCCTAATTCTAATGTGATACATAACACGTCAATATTGGTTTAAAGTATATTATGCCTTAAATTTGACTGTCATCTATAATTTCTAATAATGTTCTATGTATAAGGTTCAAATTGAAATTTCACGATATTACGTACATTTATTTATTTATCGTATGGTAATACACATGGTGATATATATAAACGCCTTATCTGCAGAAATGTAAGATATTGTACCAAAACCAAAACAAACAGAATACAATTCATAAGATACAAGTTTAAAGGCAAACATTTAAATTTTTAATGTATTCAATTGCAGCACTAGTTGCCGTCAGGAAATCTTCAAATGGTCCGTCATACGCTCTATCAGGGCATTCCGTTGTGATGTGGCGTACGGTTTGTTTAGTTGCTCCACAATCGCAGTTTGGCGTCAAGACCTTACCCCATTTATGTAGGGAGTCCGCGCATCTTCCATTATTAGTCCGTATTCTATTGATGGTTGTCCAAATTTTGCGTGGTTGATCAAAGGCAGGGGGTTTCGTTCTTATGCAGGGAAAGTTGCAGCAGTGTGGTGGTCGGATCTTTGTCCAGGCGCGTTCCCAGGTGTCTATCAATTGAACTTTTAAGGTTGGGTTTCTGGATCTCAGCCTATTTCTTCCAAGAGTGTTGACATCTTGATGAATTGGGAGGTTGCGATTATCCTGTATACGATCGAATTCTCTGCTAAGAGCGGCTTTGCGTCGTAGATTGGGGGGTGGAATGTGACTTAATATGGGCAGCCATTCAACTGGGGTTGATCTTAGTGCTCCACTTATGATTCTCATGGTGTTGTTTAGTTGTGCGGCAAGTTTCTTTGTATGTGCACTATTAAGCCATACCGGAGCTCCGTACTCCGCAGTAGAATATACTAGTCCGAGTGCTGATGTGCGGAGAGTTTCAGCAGTAGCTCCCCACATCGTCCCGCTCAATTTGTGTATAATGTTGTTTCTAGTGCGTATCTTCGCGGCTGTGTTCTCCAGATGTTGTTTATAGGAAAGTGTTCGGTCCAGAGTGACTCCTAAGTATTTGGGTTGCTTATTATGTTGGAGCAATCTGCCTTCAAAGTGAACTTGAAGTTGTCTATTTGCTTCTCCGTTACATAGATGAAGCAGGTTATCTCTGTCTTATTAGGATTTGGTTTCAATCTCCATTTCCGAAAGTAAGCTCCTATTGTTGCAAGATCATTTGTTAAGGTGGCTTCAGTTTCCTCGAATGTTCTATGTCCTACTGCCAGAACCCAATCATCCGCATATCCAAACTTTCGAGATCTAGTATCAGGCATGTCAGAGATATACAAGCTAAACAGTAGTGGTGCGAGCACGGATCCTTGTGGAAGTCCTTCGTTTAGCGTCTTTGTTGAGCTTTTCCCATTACCCATGATGACCTGGAAGGTTCTGTCAGCTAGCATGCTATTGACAAGTTGGAGAGTTTTTCTGCATGGTATTATCTTGTAGAATTTATATAAGAGGCCGTGCCTCCAAACGGTATCATAAGCCGCTGTAAGGTCTATAAAAGCAGCTGATGTTTTTAAATTCCTCTGATAGCCTGCTTCTATGTATGTCGTAAGCGCCATGATCTGGTCCGTGCAGCTTCGCCCTGGTCGAAATCCAGCCTGTTCTATTGGTATTTTTTCAAGTATGCTAGTCCCAATTCTGTTGTAGATGAGTCTCTCGAGCAGTTTGTATAGTGAACTCGGAAGGGCTATTGGTCGGTAGCTCTTTGGATCGTTACCTGGTTTCCCTGGTTTGAGAATAGCAATGATGTTAGATTTTTTCATTTCGCTAGGTAATCTACCTCTCATCATGGCATCGGAGAAGAACTGGGCTAGCCATTTCCTTGCATATTTGCCGCAGTTTAAGAGGAATTCCGAATGGATTCCATCAGGTCCTGGTGCTTTGCCCTTTTTTACATCTATAAGAGCTCTCGTTATGTCATCTATATCAAATGGTTTCGAATAATCAGTGTGTTCCGGTCCGCGGTTCTTCATCATTGTAAGTTCATGTTTGACACGTGTTACATGGGCTCTATCTCGCATGTTCCTTGAAGTGTTTACAACATGAGTGGCAATCCTGTCTGGGAGTGTGGTTGCATCTCCTTTTATTTGTGTAGGGGTTCCTCCTCCTCCTAGTTTATTTAGTAATGACCAAGCCTCTCTACTGGATCTTGTGAAGTCCAGAGAGGTTACTGTTTCCATCCATTTCTCCCTTCGTGCCTCGTCAAGTTTATGTAATAAGTCATCTGCTATTTCTCGGTCTCCTTGTTCAAGGAACTTTTCATATAGTTCTTCACAGCTGTCGTTCCATCCTGGTATATACTCCTTGCGGTATCCTCTAGGGATGGTTTTTTTTGCTATTTCGAAGACGGCGTTTTTGAACCTTTGGTAGTTTTCAATGATAGGTGGTATCCACCCTAGGCACTTGTCAAGATTAACGGAGAAGTTTTTCCAGTCTGCCTTTTTAAAATTCCATCTTGAGCGGGGGAAGGATATAATGAGTGGTATTTTTATTCCTATTTCAATTATGGCCGGTCGGTATTGGCTATGTGGGAAGTCTTTTAATATTTTGCGGGTCACTTGCAACGGTATGTTGTTGTCATCTTTACTTACAAAGCATAGATCAGGATTATATTCTTGATTCCAGGCCGCCGATTTAAAAGATCCTTTCTCTTTGGCATCAAACACCAAGTGCACTTCATTTTGCTCTGCCCAGTCCACCAGTATTTCCCCATTGGTATCATTGGTTCTATATTTCCATAGTGTGTGGTGGCTATTAAAGTCCCCAACATATACTGCTGGATGAGGCAGGAAGGGTAGTGTATGTGGCGTCCATTCAGTAGCTGGGGGTTTATATATATTACTAATGGTTATATCCCCTACTTTAATAACCACTTCATGGATATTATTATCTTGGGATGTTTTGATAAGGTGGGTATTTTCTATGGTAGTTCGGACATAGGTAGCAACACCATACTTGGGATGGTGTGTGGCTCCAACCAGATCATATCCTGGTATCTTTCCTCTTTTTTTTTTCAGCGTTTTTTTCCATTTTCTCTTAGAATTTTATGAAGGACCTGGCTCTTGGCCCAGCTTATTCCCTCTATGTTAAGTTGACAAATCTTAAGGCATGTCCCAAGATTTCTAGTCAGAGAGTCCTGAAGAGGACTAGTTAAGTTCGCATTCATATCATTCATCATGTGGTTTAGCCAGGAGATCCAAGGATTATTTGGCTACCAATGTTGTTAGCTCTTTAGCGTAACCCAGGGTGCACCACGTGGAGGCGAGCTAACTTTACACCCCATTACGTACAAATTAATCACAAACGTAACAACGCCGGAGAAAGGTTGCGAATAGCAAACGGTTTTGTGACACCTGAGGATTGACGATAGAGACAGTTGTCAATGACTATTGATTGCAAGTCATTCACAAATAAAATAGTTACTGGAATTGTTTTAAAAACATCGATGTTTTTTGCCATATCTACTCACAATTGAGTGCGCTGCTGTGTTTGGTCACTGTCAGTCTGCGCCGAACATGCTTGTGGTGATATCAGACGTTTTTGGATGGAGTAATTACTCAAAATATGTAACTGTTAAATTCATTCAGATTTATATCAAGTTAATTCAGATTATAAATATCAAAACCCATTTTACTAAAATCACTATTATGAGAAGTTTCACGACCAACAACTATGTTATGCCTGTGCCATAAAGATAGGCAATGGCATTCATGGATACGCATACTGATCAGTTGTGAAGCCCTGAATAACCTCGTCTTGCAGAATATTACAAAAACGAATAGCAGTTGTGATTTGTTCACCAAGAGCACTTTATGCATTTCGTTGGGATTTCTTTGCCGGAGAACAGAAAGAAGTGTTGAAAAATTCAATGATCGAGCTTACTTTACTCTTGCTTCCTTTCATTTAAAGAGTCAATCATCAAGTCAAATGAAGTCATTTTATCCCATTCAGTTAGATTGGTTTGGTTTGGTTTTTTCGTGTTTCCGGGCGCGTCAACTGCTTTGGTCATTAGTCCCGTTAGTGTAGTTCATATTTTTTTCTCGGGAGATGGCGGTGATCCGGCGCCGACCTACCGTCGGCTAGTGGGATTTTCCCCTAAACAGGACTCTTCCACCGCTCCAGGCGGGACAAGCTCTAAGCTTCCGACCGATCTCCCGGAATATGTGGTAGTGTAGTGAATGTTAGTGTAAGTGCCATTCAGTTCACCTTCTCTTCACCAGACCACATAAATTCTTTTTGAACAGTTTAACATCTGAACACTCCATACAAAAGATGCATTATTACAACTGATTACTAAAATGTATCTTGGACTGTAATAAAGTGTTCTTTGAAATTATAATAGAAACTCGTTTTGATGAAAGTTGTTCTTTCAGTAGTCAATTTACTCATTATTTCTGAGAGATAAAGAGGGTGGTCTACATAATGAAATGAAAAGAATTCCAAAACAAAACCTACATATCGAGATGTTTGATCATCAGTTAAATTAAAATTAAACGATTTCTTCAAACCTTCCCGAAATCGCTTCTCATCGATGGCCCTTTCGGGACGGCATCACGGGATCTTGCGGGTCGGCCGCTCCGTGCCGCGCGGCGCGCCGGTCGACGGCCAGGGCAGCCAACTGTGTGATGGGCAGGGGCTAATGACGCTGACCCAATGATGTATATGATATAGATCGCTCACTGGCCCGCCATATTTGAAGCCGAGATTGCGCGTGGCAGCCATGACAGTTGTTGGCAAAAGGCTTTTATGAACAGGTTATGCTGTATTATCAACGATCTAGATTATCCTAGTATATTCTAGCTCGTATATTATGCGCCCACAAGACAGACTAAAACTGCATATTCTGCTTTCTAATCACATCTAAAACTATTGATATTTAAGAAACTTAATGAAAAATAATAATGTTTTGTTTAATTATTGTCTGACTAAAACAGAACCCCTACGTCAAAGAAAAATCATGTTAGGATCTATGAGAAAGGGCAATACATATATTTCATACAATGTCAAAAACAAGCTCTTATTTGCATTTTTTAAAATTACTGATCCCTTAAAAGTAATTAATTTAGTCAGGGTTTGACGCTTATATTTCCCGTCTATGATTGCACAACATGTAATTATACAAAAAATGATAATAAATATAAAAAAACATTAATACTAAAATATGTACAATACAGTGTTCTAAGGTGTATCAACCAGTGGTACCCACAGGAGACTTTTACCTAAAGCAGGAAGGTTCAAAATGTTCTGAACATAACCTCTCTCTCGGGGTCCAATCCTCCTTCATCGACACAATTCTCTTTTTGAGAAAATCCTCGTTTTTTAGAGGAAAGCTAAAAAATCAAGGGTAACAATAAAATTAAATGTCGCTTTTGTAGTATATTCTGAGAAAAACTCAAGCAGTATTTCAAAGTCGTATCTTTGGTACATAGCTATAAAAGGTATTCCATATCTTTTTTAACCTATTAGTGCAATTGTACGCAGCGCATGAAACAGACATGCTAATGAATGCTCTCACGCAGAATGCATAACAGAAAACTGCAAATATTGGCAGAAACAGTACCTATATCACAACGATAACACACGCACAAGAGTATGTTTTGCCAACAACTGTCATGGCGCAGCTGACTTCACTTTGCCCTATCCATAGAGTATATACGTGAGTCATCTATATCTTATACATCATTGCGCTCACTGTGCCCAGCGCGCGCTCTCCGACGCTGCGAGGGGCGCGGGCGGACGACGGCAGAAAGGGACGAGGCGAAGCGAGACGAGACCAAAGAGGTGTCGAGAGGAACGGGACAAATCGGGACGGGACGAATCGTAACAGGGCGAATCGAGGAGAGATGAATCGGGAAGAAACATCGGGACGGAGCTATTCGCGGCGCGATATATCGGGAAAAAACGATTCGGACAGGACTAATCGAGGCGGGATGAATCGGGAAAAAACGAATGAGGACGGGACGAATCGAGGCGGGATAAATTGGGAAAGAACTAATTTGGACGGGACAAATCGGGATGGAATAGGACGAGAGGAACCGGGACAGGAATGTGAAGCGACTGTCTTCAAAAACAGAGTAGGGATGAGTCACTCTTTATCTGCAGTGGCAAGGAAGGCAATTTCTTGTGGAAATACCCCACGGGCGATTATGAGTAGAGGGCTTACGAAGATGGCCGTGAGAAAGTAAGAGAAATGTTGGGAACGATTCAGGTCAGGTAGATGACAATGGAGAATTGGGCCAAAGAGCAAATACTATTTTTCTTCTTAGCCGTTTGGTTGACCCTCAGGTAGATCTTACGGTGCATAACTTCTTCTTCCACTTTTCTTTCACTATTGTTCCAAGCCCCAGGAGGTATCTTCCATCCAGCCATTGTCTTCTCTATGTTGTCTCTTCAGTCAGGTCGCGGCCGGCCTCTTTTTCTTCTTTCTTGCGGTTGCCAATCCAAAAGCTTCTTTGGAAATCTATTGCTCCGCATCCTCTGCACGTGTCCAAATCATAACAGTTGTTTCCTTTCAATTTCGTGCAGTATATCATGCTTCAGGCCCATCATTTCATTAATTATTTCATTGCGTATTTTCTTTTTGAGGTGCCAACGGATTTTCTAAGAAAGTCCATTTCCATAACTCTCAACTTTGTTCTCATTTGTTCTGAGAGTTGCCATATCCCAGCACCATACAGTACAACACTTTGGATTATTACTCTATATAATCATTAGTTGTGTTGTTTTACTTATATTATTGTACCATAGGAGAGAATTTAGGTAACCGATGAGTTTTCTGCCTGGTGTAATCCGTTCCAAAATCTCTGCCTCATAAAGCCTCTGCTTCCCAATTTTTACCCCTCAATATTTTATTTCTTCAGTTTTTTTAATTTTGTACCCTGTGCCCATAGTTATGTAATCGTTTTTACTATTTAATTCCCAGTACATTGTTTTATCGAAGTTGAGTGTCAGGACCCACTTTGCGTATTCATCTCTTATTCTTATCAGCATAAATTCTATATCTTCATGGTCGTGCGCCACTGTTACCTGGCCATCAGCGAACTGTAAAGTGAAGAGAGTGGAGTACAAATCCAGGGGTATTCCCATTCCCGCACAAGTTCTTTTCCATTTTTGCAGGACCTCATTTACATAGATTTTGAAGAGTGTCGGTGAAAGGCAGCATTCTTGTCTTAGACCTATAGCTATTGGAAATGGTTCTGTCAAGTGCTTTCTCACTTTCACTATTCCTGCTTGCTCTGAATATAATTCTTTCACTGCAGCAATGAATGTACTATTCATATTTTGACGTCGCAAGACCTCCCATAATTTCCCTACTGGCACATTGTCATACGCTTGTTGTGATATCGAGAAAGACGATTTGTAATTCTCTCCCCGTTTGCCACTTCTTTTTCATTACTTGTGATAAACCGAATAAATTATCAATGCAAGAGCGTCCTGCTCGAAAGCCATTTTGTTCTTCTTCGTGCATCACATACTCCTTTTTAAGGCGGTTTCTCAATATCCTTCCATATATCTTACTAAATGTATTAGTTACTGCTATTCCCCTATAATTCCTGCATATGTCCTTCCTTCCTTTCTTATGGACAGGTGAGATGAGTACTACTTTCCACTCATTTGGTAGATATCCGATATTTATGCACTTGTCCATTAATAATTCTATCATTCGCATTAGTTTTGGTGCTCCATTTTTTAGTAGCTCGCCTGGGATATTTCCAGGTCCTGGGGCTTTTCCACTTTTTAGTTATTTTACGCTCTTCTCTACTGCTCTCCCTTGGACATAAGATGTAGGTATTAGGCATAAACTCCGGCCTGTTTTCCTTCAACAGTTTACTAAAATACACTTCCCATTGTTTATTTGGGATACTGTGGATCTGAACTTTCTCTCTGCAGGGTGACTTGATATTCCTAATATATTTCCCAACTTTAGTCTTTTTTTTCATCTATATACATTTCTATTTCCTTGCTATCCTTTTTGTGTAATTGTATTTGTCTTTGTCTTCATAGGTACTTAACCACTTCTCAAATAAATGTTTCTTTACTTTAATCTCATTTATCAACTCTTCATTAATCCAGTATTTAGTGTTTTTGTTTCTTCTCTTGACCGCTTCTCCTAAGGCTTCTTTTGAGCCTAATTAAGGCTTTTTTTGTATTCATATATATCAGTATTTGTTTGTTCCGTACTTTCACCGCCTTCCACTTTCCTTGCTGCCGCCTTTAAAGAACGCACAGGAAATACAGAACTGTTCGTGCATCAACAGAGCCAAGGAAAAAAGTGGTAAATAAATCACACTGGGTAAGAAAAACGTGACTAGAAACTATTTCAACCGAGCGCATCCCTGTCGAGACTTTTGTGTACGGGCGTGGCTCAAGTACCACCCTTTATGCCCAGCTTTCACTGTGTCTTTGAATTTGTTCGTTGCGCGTTTCACTGGTCGCTAAAATCCAATAGGTGACCACTGCTCAACAAGTTGAACATGCCCATCTTAGGTGAAAGAGCCAAATCTTTTGTATGAGATAAAAAATTAATGATTTGAGGTTTACGGTAATGAAATATTTAATATAATATAAAAAGAGTTACGTATTATATGCAACAAAAAAGTTAGTCTGTGAATTTCTAATTATTTTCATTGACTGACTTAATTTCTCTGAACACATTAACTACGTCTTTTTCCGAATTATAAAATTACATCTTAAAACAAGATATTCTCGTTGGCATTTTTTTCCATTGCTCTTCAAAAACATGTTTATATTTATTTTATATGCAATGTATTAAAGTATGAGAAAACCAGGAATACTTTTCTCTAGCATTATGAATATCACAATTCTACATTTGAATGAAGCAAAATATAATTTTATTTTCTTTGTATTGTCTTGAAATTTTGCATAAAGTATTTTTAAAAAAAAAAATTTTTCCTTTTTTTTTTTTAATTTTTTTAAAAAACTTTGTTAAACTAAAAGTCTTTTGTAATAAAAATGTTATAAGAAATGAGGAACAAAATAACAATTTAATTGTCTTTAGAAAATGTCCAGAGACAAGATGTAATTCAATTGTCGAAGCATAATTCAGAAGAACTCAAAAATACCGAATCGAAAGAGAAAGAATGCGATTAATGACCCTGAGGACTGGTCTCCACTTGCACTCTGGCAGGCGTTCCCTTCTCCGCGAAACGCGTTTATCTAGAGAGTGGGCGAGGGGGCGGGCGCTCCGCCCTGCTCCTCAGTGGGCGCGTGGCCGTTTCGTCCGCCGTGCAGTAACACTCTGGCGGTAATTGCACCATGTACACGCCGCTGCCGGATGCTCTAAGTTACTTTGTTTTATGGCAGCTCCGCCTGCAACGGCCCGCCGCGGCTGACGCGTGCACGTCCCCGGCAAGTGGGGCGAGTTTCTTGAGGCCGTGCCCGCCCGCCCCCGCGTTCATTACCTCTAGTCGCTCTTTAACATATGAATTTAAACGGAAGTCGCTGAGTGGGGATATTCGCCTTTGTCACGTAGTTGATATAATTCTAGTAATTTAGGATGGTAATGAACGCAGTTGAGGAGGGTCCAAATTAACCCATTAAGGGTTACACAGTTTCCTTATAAGTTCTGCAGTTACGAATTTTAGATTACTACACAATTGCAGAGACCTGGATGAATTGTTTTCACCGAACGTGTTATTTGTATTTAATTGTATCATTCATTCATTTGTAGAAAATGTTATTTCGCTGTACTGGTTTCCTATATTTCAGGTAATTAGAGATAAAATCTAAGTCAACTCCAAATGTGAAAAAAGAAAAGAATGATTTCTTGGTTAAAATTTGAAATGAAATAAAAGATATTTTAAATCTATTTATGGTGTTGTCATCAAAAAAGGCAAAGTTCAGAAAATTGCTTTTATTCGCAGTTGTACAATACAGAGAGTGCATCATACAGAAGTACGGTTTTCAATATAGCCGGAAGATATGCCACGGACGTACCAAATCACCAAAACTCCAGAAGAAGTCCAAAAAATTAGCGCCGTTGTCGAAAACAATGTTCAGTAGAAAATTCAATATTACCAAAGCTTTTTCCGTCACTCAGATCTCGATTCACTGCTTCACACTTCGGCGTAAATCGGACCTAGGTGTCCTGGACCGCAGTTCTGCGCTGGCTGATCCAGCTGCCTCGCTGCTGTCGGATGTTTCTTCAGTGCTCGCCGGAGGAACTGCTTGCTCCGTTGTTGTAGAGCGCCAGGCGCCTGGACCTGTATATCTTCTCTTCCCCTGCGAGTGGAACTACACCATGCGGCGTCTCTCGCACCCAAGCTTCCACCTTCTATCTCGCCATGTCTGGTCTGGTTCTGCCACCAAAAGGCCATATCTTCTTCGTGTTAAATTGAAAGCCCAAAGAGGAAATACAGAAAAGCGAGGAATACAGCCAAGAGCAAAGAGCGTGGTGCACTACTCGGTAAGGCGCAAGACCTCTGAGAGAGCATCAGTTGAACGTTCTTTGGTTTCGAAATGATTTCATATACATCGATATTGCTGCAATATCTTGAATATCGAATGCAATAAAAGAAAAAATGTATACCCAAAATATTATAAGATATTTTTCGATTATCGGGGGGTTGTGCAACCTAAGCACGAGCCAAGTCGTCCTTAAGAGGCAGAGCACAGAAGTAGCAATGAATTCATATAATATTGAAGTATTAAATTTGTTTGAGGCAAATATCGATGTACAACTCAGCCTTGAATAATATGATGTAGCATTGTATGTGGTCAATTACATCAGTAATACAGGTTCTGGTTTATCGAAACTGCAGCTGCAAAGGATACAAAAGAAGGTTATCAAACTATTAAGCAAAAATTTAGACAAATTGCAAATACATTTTTAATTAGCGATTTTATGTCTGCTCAAGAAGAAGTTTGTCAAGTATAATCACTACCATTCTCAAAAAGTAGTAGAACGTCTGTATTTATCAATACTTGTCCCTACGAAGAACGCATGATGATGCTGAAATCCAAAAAAGGAATGAAGAGAATAGATAGTGATTCATGTGATGTTTGTCATGATTGGTATATTTAATACATACTCTAAAATGCCAAACAAGTTAAATAATGTTTTCCTATCAGATTTTGCTTCAATGTATTAAAATAGTAAGTGTTGTAATTTTAATGAAAATTATGATTGTCAAAAAATCAAGTTAACAATTCATGCACCAAAACAAAGATTATTCCATATAGACGTTATAAATTAGCTCTTGATGAGTACAATTACTATGGTGAGCAAATTATTTTATTTCTGCCATGGAGAAATGAAATTGATGAGGTTGAAAAAGTTGATTGTAAATGAATTAATTTTTTAAATATAGAAACTATTTTTATTTATTTATTTATTTAACGTAAAAAAACAGTTAAAACTGCGTTTGACGTGCTATGGGGAAAAGTGAATTGTGTATACATTTTCAAAATTCTGTGATCCCTACACTAAGTCATATACTACTTAAATTTTGAAGAAAGAAAAAAAAAGCTCCCATGTAATAAAATATATTTTCAATAAATTTTGACTCTTATCCATGTTGTCCTTCGGAATAATACTTCCTGCCGCGACAACAGCTTATGCTGTCCTAATCCCTTGTGTTATCCAAGAATTGCTTTTCCGTGAAATATTTATTTTTCTTTTTTGAAGAGGAAAGCAAGTGTTAAAATGTAATGAAAGAGTTGAAGAAAAAAAAAAGAAATATATTTATCGTTTGTATCAACAGTATTATAAACCGCTTTCCATGACTCCTGCACCAAGTAATCAATGAATAATTTTATTTCATGTAATAGATACAAGTACTGCTTTATTCCCGACGAAGCTTTGGATGCGTCAACTGCTTTGGTCATTAGTCCCGTTAGTGTAGTTAGTTGGTTATTTCGGGCGCGTGAACATTTTAGATCATTGGTCCCTTACACTCACATGTAGGGCATGTTTTTTCTCGGGAGATGGCGGTGATCTTCCCCCGCTGGATGGCGAGATCCGGCGCCGACCTACCGTCGGTGAGTGGGGTTTCACCCTAACCAGGACTCTCCCACCAGCGGGGCACCGCCCCAGCCGGGACAAGCTCTAAGCTCCCGACCGGTCTCCCGGAATATGTGGTAGTGTAGTGCATGTACGTGTAAGTGTGTGTGTAAAGGGGAGATGATAGAACAAAGAAGAGGAAGGAAAGATCGCGCGCGGTCCGTGGCCCGTTTGGGAGGGTACTGCTCTGGCATTCACCTGGTGTTGATCGGAGAACCCACGGAAAACTACCGATCAGAGCAGCCGGCCGCTAGAATTCTCCTCCAGACAGCGAGTGAATTCGACCTAGCTGCAAAGCTAGTGTCGAAAACCCTGCGGCCCTCAGGACTCGAACCTAGGACCTCCCGGTCAGAGGCGCTGCAGAAGAATTTATTGAAGCTCTAAACAATCTTGCAGTAGGGATCTTGAATGAACAAAATATTAAATAATTTCAATTGCGTCAAGTGAAAGATAAAGAAGTTCCACAAGGTACCATAAGACTATATTCTGGTAATAAGAGTGTAGATAAATATAATGAAGAATAAATTGATTTATTTGCTGGACAAGAATATTTGTCAATGGCTAAGGACACAGTTCATGGAAGGATTTGTGATTCCAAGAAAATTAAAATACTTGATTCTCTTAAAAAGAAGAAATGTCAGAAGTTGTTGGTTTTTGTGCAAAATTACGTGTAAAAATTGGCATTAATAGAATGGTAACAAGTAATATCAATGTTGAAGATGGTTTAGTAAATGGATCTTGTAGAGTTCTAAATCACATATCTTTTAAATCTTGTGCTAATGATTTAGATAAACGTAGGATAAAATTTGATAGCTCAATAGTAGGAAATAAAAATACGATAGCCTTACATAGATTTCATGATGAACAATAATATTGATTCCAGTTTTATTCCTATTTTAAAGAAATCATTTTCATTTAATTTATTTAGAACAAATTCTCATTAAATTGTTAGAGAACAATATCCTCAATATCCTAACTGAGGCTTTAACAATTCACAAAAGCCAAGGACAATTTTTTGATAAAGTATGCATATATTTTAGAAATAGATGAAAAATTACTAGGGCAATGTCATATATTGCATTAAGTAGAGTTACAAATTTAAATGGTCTCTACATTCTTGGTTAATTTAAAGTTCCCCGGAAACCTTCACCAAATGATTTGTTAATTAAGGAACTGGAACACTTACGAATAAATAAAAGATTAGAATTTTCATAAATTATTTCTAAATTATTGATATTAGAAAAACTAAATAATTTTATCTGCTATCATAATATCAGATCATTGAATAAACTTATTTTAGACATAACAAAAGATGAATGGTATTTCAGATGTGAAATTCTATTTTTCTCTGAAACACGTTCTTCTCTTGATGTAATTTCATTGCCAGGTTATTATGTAGGATTCAGATTTGACGATGTAATTAAGGCCGTGTCCAGCGTGAGCTACAACCGGCGACAGCGACAAGGGATAGCTTGCGTCAGCTTCAAGCGACAAGTTGCGATGCCGCGCGACAGAGCGCGTGGTGTCCTACGTAAGCGACAGGAGGCTGCGACAGCGACAGTCGAAATGTTTGAAGGGAAACATTCAAGATTTTTGTCATTTTCAACAAACTCTCCACAGATAAAAAAACAAACTCCCAAACTCTGCCTGTTAGTAATAGGATTAATTCACCCTCAACAGAAGCCCGTGAAATAAGACAGACTATTTGCAATTATTTCAATAGCTCTGCCGGTTTGGTTACAATAGCAACCTAACCTCATTTACGTCTACACTGGTATATAATACATTGTGATATACGTACTACGCAATACATTTAGCATCTGACAAATTCAATAAGAATACTATAAATTAACATAATTTAATCAATAAAAAACAAACTTGTTTGTTATTTTCAGTGCTTTCGCCACTTCCTTTCACAATTCCACTGTGGTAGTTATTCAATCTCTTGTTCCACAATTCCCTTGTATTTTTCACATCTTCAGTTAAACATTCCATTATATCGCTATTCGACATCTTTGAAATGGGAAATTGAAAACCAAAGCAGCGAAACTATACGCGCGACACAGCGAGAAGCGGCAAGAAGCGGCAAGTAGTTCAAACATGTTTGAATCTCGGACGCCGCCGCTTGTAGCGCTTTCGTCGCGATGTCGCCGACGCAGGACGGGCCCATAAGACACTGTGTGTTTGAAATTTGTCGCTTGAAGGTGTCGCGTCTCGCTGTCGCAAGATGTAGCTCACGCAGCACACGGCCAAAGAGATGGTGTTGGCACTGGTGTTGTATATTTAGTAAAAGAGGAATTTCCATTTAATTTACATTGAAAATACTAATCGTTATTATTGTAACCTTGTTCATTTTACTGTAAATGAAACTCATATAGTATCAGGATATAAATCTCCTTCAACACCAAACGATGTTTTTAAGAACTTTTAATAATATATTAAATCATATAAATTTAAATAATACTTGTTTGATAATTGGAGACTTCAATTTTAATTTTTTAAATGAATCATGTATTATAGTTCGTGAAATGTCAAAATATAATATGAAATCTCCGTTAAATTATAACGATTTTACAACTAACAATCATACACAAATTGATGTGATATTTTGCAATAAGGAATTTAATACTGAAGTATACTATATATGGAGCGCATGGCACCTTAGAAACACTAGTAGGCAATATTAGGCACAGGGGCGATAATTGGTACACTGACACTAAATGCAGTAAATGGATATATTGTCAATTGTTTGATATTTATATAAATTTGATGTCATCTAATACTGTTAATCGGTGATTTTATCCGCATTTCTTTTTTAATCGTTTACATTTGGGTTATAATTGTTATATTGATAATTGGAATGTTGTATTGCATGACAATATGAAATCTGTTTGCAATACCCTCACACAATGCATACATTCTAAAGATGCCTTGAATATTCCTAAAACAGTAAAGGTGTTGATAGACGCGAAGGCTGAGAACAACATATTCTTTTGCTCCCCTATAGGTTTGTGATATGGATTTGTAGGCTTCCGCGGCCGGAGTCATTTGATTCTCGACTGTCCGAGATGACTCGCGTCTCAGTAGAAGGAGCTGCGTCGCCTGGTACATTTAAAGGTACGCTTCCCATAGCGGGGCTCCCCGTGGAGGGCAGCCAAGAATCAAAGGACTACGGCCATGGAAGCCTACGAATCCATATCACGAACCTCAACGGGGAGCGTATCTTTAAATGAACCAGACGACTCAGCTCGATCTACTGAGTCGCGACTCATCGCGGACAGTCGAGAATCAAATGACTCCGGCCGCGGAAGCCTACGAATCCATTTTGATATTAATTATTTTTTAAATCAGTAAATTCACTATCGTAATACAAATTATATAATAATATTAATTTAAATAACAATAATAATAGTTATACAAAAAGCGAATAAACAAAAATTTTCTTAATTCTATTAATTGTAATGGAGATCGCGTAGCGTAACATGGGGTTACGTTGATCCACTTTTTTAAAGATTTGATTGCAGAGCAATTTAAAAGCTGACATTTTTGTAGAATTTTTCATTGCTTAATAATTTTATTAGCTAGTTTAGTGTTGGAAATATCTATTTATGTACGCCACAAAATTTACTTGGGTTTTTAATATTATTTTTTTAAATGTGTGGAGCAAAGTTTCCATAGGATGGGGATACTTCGCTCCAGCCTACAAAAGTAACAGTTATATATGAATTTTTGTGTTTAAAAGCATTGTATGACTTTTATTGCAATGGAAAATACAATTCTCATCAGAATCCAAATGAGAATAATCTCAACATGTTGTGTATAAAGCAATAAATATTAAAAGGTACCTAATAAAAAATGTTGAATACTACCTAAGCATCTAAAAGTAAGACCGGTAATTGGAAAAAAGGATTAATACATTTCATACAGTTCTTTTACACATTCTTTACTAAGAAAATCAACAACAATATTTGACAGTAGGGATTTGCTCAACTTTTGTTTTGGAGCAATGTATCGCCAAAATGGGGAAATGTGTAATCTCTAAGAAAAATATCTACCTCATTCTCATAAAACTAAAATATGATATGACGGCACAGATAAGGAATTCTTAAAACGATGACAATTTATCCATAAATTGTCTTCCGTTTACTGAGTTTTTAATTGACTTTTTATTGGCGCTTTTTTATCCTTCTGAAAGCAATCCTCGCTTTCGTCTGACGGAAATGCCCCTGACGGCCAATGTCAAGAAAGCGATCTGTCAATACTAAGTCACATAGTAATACAGTTGCTTAGATTATACAGTAGGATATGGATCACAGGATCGGTCAATTAATGAAATACATTAGTTTGCCAACGTTTCGGAATATTTAATTCCTTCATCAGGGCTAACAAAAAACACAATCACACGGAATAAGGACAACTTTTCTGAACAACAACATTAGAAATCACACACAAATGCCATGGAAGAAAAACATGAGCATGAAGACATGAAGAAAAATAATGAACATACACGAAGAAAAATAAATAAACAAATAAAATAAAATTTAAAAATTAAAACAAAAGAAAATTCTATACTGTATATATAAGGCAAGGTAATATGAACGGTACATACCTTACTAATACATAAACTGGTCAAACATCATGTTCGCCTTCAGCCCAATTCCAAAATAGAGTTGCTGAAGCACACAAGTCCATTGCAAGTCAGACCAGGGCCACGACCCGAAAGAAAGTGAATGAAAAAATGAATGTCAGGACATCGTGCTGATCAACTCCATGCCGGAAACATGCGTATCCGGTTTCATTTACATTATTCATTTATTTATTTTCCTTTTTTTATATCTTCTTTCATTTTTCTCCGACCACGTGTTACGGAAAAACAATTGTTAACAATTACTTGTATTACTAAATTATTAATAAACTAAAAATGGTAGTTTCTTTAGTTTTCGAGTCTTAATACTGAACGACATGGAAACATATTTTTGGAATGTTCTGTCTTTTCTAACTTTCAACTGCCACATCATACACATAACTAATTTTCAGCACGTATTTTTGCTGCTCGAAATTTGAAGATATCTCTTAACTTTCCAAGTCATTTTTCAATCATACCAATTGTTGTAGATTGAAAGTTTTCTACATAACTTCATTCAAATGTATATATTTAAATGATGTCATGCACATTTTTCAACATCTGCCTAACTGCTGAGTAATAACACGAAAAGGAGGAAAAGGTTCTGTATGTTGCGCTAGTTTTATCGTGTTTAAAAATGCAGCATTTCAATCGATCTACAAATAGTTTCTAAACTTGCCCAAACATTTGTGCCAAAGTATTAATTTAATCTGAAGACAATTTATTGTTACGATACCAACCAGACCTAATGGGGTGCTGGACATTTTGTCAGCTGAATCTGAGTACTTATAATGCGTATAAAGTTGGTAGTCGCTACTAAAGTGATGTGTAAGTATATATGAAACTTGGACCCTAAGAAAATATCATTGATGAATAAAAATATCACAAGGCGCAAATGTCCGTTAGTTGAAGTGCAATGTGAAGGGAACAAATTCTAGCATTGGTCGACACGGGATGCACCTGCTCCAACATCGTGGAGGTTTGTTAAAAGAACTCACAAAGATAAAAGCGGCAATACCCTAGTTCCCTATGCGCAAGTTATTCATAGTGGGCGCGAATAAGAAAAGGTCACGACCCATATACCGCCAAGTTCTGTTGCATTTGACAATTGGACGACGGGTGTATGACTGTGTGTATAGTAGCAAAGAAACTGCTGTATCCACTAATCTTAGGAGTTGACTTTCTGCAAGATTATGAAGTGATTATTGATATCGCAAGAAACACTCTACAGTTCCCGCTAAATGATCCCATAAACTGTCATATAGACGAGGATAAAGATCTCGATTACCATGTGCACTGCGTAGAGACGAGTAATCTACCTGTGTTAATAAAACAAACTGTGCAAAATAATGAAAATTTGGACGGTCAACAAAAGGAAATTATAACAAAATTACTATTAGAGTACAGGCAAATGTTTGAAACATGTACGCAACCAATAGCAAATTTTGAATTCAACATCGAGTTAACAGATAAGCAACCTTTTGCGTCGAATAATTATCCTATTCCAGTCGCTTACAGAGAAGAAGTGGACCAATTAATTCAGACTATGTTAGACGACCACATCATTAGGAAGGAAAGGACGCCTTACCTAAACCCGATAGTGATCGTTAAGAAAAAATCAACGCTGAGATCTACGCCTTTGTTTGGATGCCAGAAAGCTCAACGCTGGCCAAGGTAAATGATATTAAGTGGATGACTAGCACTGACTCCACGGCGTCTTATTGGCAAATTCCTATTGCAAAGAACTCTAAAAAATGCACAGGGTTCGTGTATAGAGGAATAACTTACCTATACCAAAGAGTACCGTTTGGCTTAAAAAATGCAGCAGCAGCTCTAATCCGATGTATTGATGTCGTGCTGAATAAACAATTATATAGGTCTTCCTTAGTGTATGTAGACGATATTGTTCTATTCGCTTAGTCATTCCAAGAACATATAGATAATTTAAGAAGTCTCTTTAAACTATTGATTGACCATCACCTACCACTTAATTTGGAGAAATCAAGTTTTTGTAAGAAAGAAGCAAATTCCTTAGGATATGTTTTGACGACAAAAGACCTTCAAATGAATCCGCAGAAAATACAAGAAATTAATTCAATACATCCTAATGTCGCACAGTTAAAGGATGACAAGAGTAGAAATATTGGGAGATATAATTTTTATAATTTGAAACCTTTTCGAGAATAAATTGTAACTCGAATTCTTTTCAAGATTGTTTTTCGTCATCTTCATTACCGAAAAAAATCTTTGTAGGGGAGGCTTATGTAACCGCTCATATGTCGATTACATTGATTTTTAAGAAGCACCCGAGAACGTCAAGACACGACAAGCAGCAATTCTAGTGTTAACGAATTGCAAGAGATCGCGCCAGCAGTAAATTGTATTCTTTGCGAGAATTTACTAAAAGTTTCTGAACGCACTCGCGTACAAGAGATCGAGGACCAATCAAAATCACCCTTGAAAATATCGGCCCTAGAGCAAAGCCTCGCAAGGACAAGCTCTCTCGTTTGCTGCCGCTCGCCGATCTGATCATACCGCAATTGTTCGTGCTGGACGGAGAGGAGAATTCGCCGTATTTCGACAATTAGAAGCTTGAAAAAGCTTTTTTTGTTTTGTCTTTCAACTTGGCTTACCACGTAAGAAATTCATTATGCGGAGATATTGCAGTCAAATTATATAAAATTCGAAGGACGGTGGTAGAAATTCACCCAGAGCACGGGTTCACCGAAGCAAGGGGTTGCCACGACCTTGAAAGGATCTGGGTCGTCGTCGCCGCTCCAAGCTGTGGAAATATTTCTTCGAGACGTTTTGTGAGTCAGAAAATTCACTAGAAATTCTCATAAAAAGAACTGTTTAAAGAAGCGATAATTATGCTACAAAGATAGAATTCACCTCACAGACGTAGATAGTGAGTTAAATTCATTACAATCATTTAGACATTATCTTATATAATATTGCAGTCGTAAAAGGAAGCCAGATAACTAATCCCTGTAAAAGAATTGTAAAAAACCTATTAATTTCATTTTTCTATTATTGATAATATTTGTTCTTTTAGTGTGTGTATTCAATTTATTGTTTAATGTTTTCAAATTGTTCAAAACCAATAATTTTTTTTTTTGTATAAAGAATGATTATGTGAAAGTGAAACACGTCTTGTATATACTTTCATTCACTATTCATGTGACAATTTCTTTGAAAGTGTATGCAAAGGGTATTTCGGTATGTGATTCTTTTCCCGTATTTTGTGTTTCCATATATTATAGTCTGGTGTACAGTTATTTTATTGTGTTCTTTTTGTGAAGTGAAGGGTAATATAATTGTATGTAAAGTGTTTATGCAAATGTTAAAACGTAACTGCAGTTGTTAGGTAATCACGTAATTGCTAAAGGTAGAGCAAGTGATAGAATTTTCCAATGCAAAGTGTAAATGCTAGAGTAAAATTGTATTCCAATATTTAAACAGAATATATTCAGAACGCTGTTCATAGTTAAAAGATTAACTTGCCTATGTTTCTTTTATTACAAAAGCAGGATAAAAGACGAACCCACTCCTATAGGACAGTTAGCACATATGAAACTATTCCTAATTTTTGGTGTGACATTGTCATAACACGTCACAGATCAAGTAATACTACAAGGTTACTTGAGTGACCCGCTGTAGGGTTTTTAGAGAATAGTGAAAAGGTAGAGCGGTCACAATGTTCAGATAAATATTAGGGAGATTTCGTTTTACTCCCATGAATGTGCTGCCTATCATTGGCTGGAGTATTTACTCAAAAGTAGATTGACAATCGAAATATGATCTACTGTTCAGTAATTGTAGTTTATTCCTAAGTTCCTATTTAGGAAGTATTCTTCGTATGTATTCCTATCTTTTAAACAAAATTCAATAAGCAATGAGTTAAAATGAGAAAAATAAAGTTATTTTTACTATTTGCCATTGTCTTTTATCACATTAGTATATCCCTGCACGTGCCACGTATTTTCGTGAAAATATTCATTT
Organism: Teleogryllus oceanicus; assembly: GCA_964035755.1. Taxonomy (NCBI): domain Eukaryota; kingdom Metazoa; phylum Arthropoda; class Insecta; order Orthoptera; family Gryllidae; genus Teleogryllus; species Teleogryllus oceanicus. Next base: position 3,892,517 of record CAXIVR010000011.1, read on the forward strand.
TATATATTGGTTTCAATTACGTTTAGTTTTTCCATTACACAAAATCCACTCCCAACTCGCTCACGAAATATATTCCAAGCAAGTATGCACGAAGAAATTGCTTCGTATTCTTAAAACCTGAATTTCTGATTGTCAAATACAAATGAAAATTAAACATTGACGTCGGTTTATTCAATTCTCTTAACAACCGGCAAAGAGCAGCTGCACCTCACAGCTATGTAAATTAAAGCTTCCTCGTTCTCGACTTTACGATCTTTTCCGGAAATACAGAGTAATTTCGTTTAACAATTTCTTTTATATTACGCAAGATTTATTGAACCTGGAGCGAAGGAAAGAATTATTGAAAAGTATAAATAAAGAAACCGAAGTATTTTAATTGTTTCGCGTTTTAAAATCGAAGAAACTCTTGAAACTAACGATTTCTTGCATTCGTAATCGTATATAAATTACGTGAGAGTTCCCGTCGTCTCACTCTCTGTATATAGATTTCGCCTCTCGATTTCGCACAAAGGTACTAAATTAAGAAAACGTCCTCTTAAATTATTCATTAGAGTGCCCGTAATGAATCGAATTCTTTCTTCGAACGAGGCACGTCAGACGACGTGCTGAAATTGCGGAGGCCAAGCCCACTGATCGAAATGCACTGCGATCAAGGTGGCATCAGAGCTAGGACGTTCTCACCAGACGCTATTTCGCGTGGTTTAGAATCATTTCGGAAAACTTGATGATGTCCCATACATTTTCTTTTAAAACTTAAGTAGACTAGAGAGACAAACATCACCTGACATTCTCTAATAAATAGGAAACTGGCAGACTACAGGGACTGCTTCTACAATTTCTCAATTCACTATATTTATCAACATTATATTGTCCTTTTTCGTACAAAATGTATTAAGTAGCACTTATTGTTTTTTGCCTTAAATGCCATTGTGTTGGAAGAGTAATTTTCTGGATACGTCTGGAATTGTCACTCGACCACAAATTACGCTACAGTGAATGATTTGTTTAATTGGAAGTGTAAGTAAAATTAAATGAAGGTTTTTGGTATTAGTAAACCAGATATCTGGCAAAGTCTGTAGAAACAACTATAAAATATGACATAATTTTATACTACTATTTATGTTTCGGAAATATAAACCATAATTGAGTATAATTATTCCAACGAGCACGGCCGCATATCGGCGGCATACAGTGAAACTTCCAAAACGCCTCGCTAAATCTCATTTTTTATTCTTTTAATTAGTGGAAGTTTTGAAGTGCTGGAGTTTGGGTGCACCAAATTATCATTATTAAGCCACAGAACAGTAAAAACGTGAATAATAATCTACCTTTAGACCTTTCATTAAAAAATGAAGGTTTAAACTTATATCTACCGCACGATCAGTAAATACTCGTAATGTAACAGTAACTGTAATTTATAATTTGTAATATTCTTCACATTATAACTCAAAATAATAAAAAAATCTGCACTACACAATGAAATACTTGTAGACTTGCGTATTTTATATTTGTGGAGTTTTTTTATTCCAATACTGTCAATAAATTGTCACATTGTAAAACTTACTTTTTTATACTTTTTCTTCTATTGTATTCATAAAGAAAGATTTGAAATTGACCAGTCAACTTGTGACCTTGAAAGGGCTTCGTGTTTTAAGCGGAGTTTAACATGCCAGAATTCTCGTAAGGAGACGCTTGAAAATAGATACGGGGTATAGATGTAGATGTGAAAACGTAATTGATAAATTATAATCATAGAAGTAAATGAAAATATATATGCTGAAACGTAATTGCCAGTATTCATAATTATTTTGAAAAACGACAGAAATATATTTAAATTATATATAAAAACTTACTTGTTTACGTAAATCAATACATCATACCATTGAAACATGAAAATAATACTGATCCACAAACATTACGTGTACATAATAAATTGAATTGTACTGACCTTAAAAAATTCAAATTATGAATTTAAATGTAAATAATAGAAACAAAGGACTCCCTTTTATTTGCTTTGGTATTGACAAATATTTTTAGATGAATTAATTTTTATTTATTTTTTATAGAAAAAAAGAGGGAATTCATCCTTTGGGGGCAATTGATATGCAAAACAACAGCACAGATTAGTCTTAATACATACCAATAATTACAATACGTACTAAATTACACACCACTGCACATATTCAAGAAAAAAGTTCAACTGGGTGGGCTCAAAACATACAAACATTTTTCATTTTACCATTTTAAACATGAAAACTCTGTAAATAGCGAAATTGTGAGTGCTAATGAAAAGCTGTCCTACTACGTAGAGAATTATTTACATTTGCATCCCTCCTTGCAGTATTATTTTCAATAGTGTGAATGAGTACTTCAGCAAGTCGCATTTGCCTCTGAGTAGCCAATTCAAAATGTTATAGACTGCCCATCTATTCGCACTTGTAGCCTGTTTTGGCAACTGTGACACTCGCGTTGTTTCAAACAATTCAATGTTTACAAATTTATGTAAAACAAGAGGGTATTTTGAATGAATACGATATCTATATATAGTACATTCTTGATTAGTGTATATTCTGTACTGTATATTATTGTACTCTCTCAACCTACCTCAATTTTTGAACACTTTCAAACTTCAATGTTTCCTTGCCACTTTGTACATAACACGGATTAAGGATAATGCATGTTCATTGACATCTTTACCATACGGCTTTCTTTCAAATATTCCACCAATATTTAGATCTAACAAATCACCAGCGCTCACAAAGGGACATTACCTTATTCAAACTCCAATGAATTTCGTAATAATTCTGGACATTGAAGAAATCAGTAGTAGATATCAGACGTCATACTCTGGTGGCGCGCTGCTAAAGTATTGACATTGATGCACTATTGAATCTGTGATGCAAAGCTATGCCAAACACGCCAAGAAAAGTAATTATTTTGTAAATATAATACGGTTTATGGTTCTAAATCATAGCCTATAGTTCTCCAGACCTTTAGAGGATGTTAGCACAAAAGTTTCATCGGCATTGGTTCAGTAGATTCAGAGTTTACCGCGCTGTAAGACAACGCACTTCTGTCTTTATATATTAGTATAGATATAGATATAGATTTTTAAAATAGTTGCATAAATGTATAACGTGAATAAATAACTAGAAAAGGAAGGGAAAATAACTATTAGGAATTTTATTTAATAAGAAACAATTTACTTTCATTGGGATTGAGAGATTTCCTCAGTTGACTATAAATGTCACAATTCATCAGACAATTTTCGAGATGTTCAGCATTTATATTCAGAACTATTTGTTGTAGAAATTAATAAACTGGAATGAAATATATTGAATTTTTCTTCGACATAGTTTTGTAGTGCCAGAATGGAAGTATTAAAGAAAATTGATAAAGACTTTTTGAAAATATTTAATAGTCGATTGTCACATTAATCACAGGAATTGATGAGAAAAGGCAAATAGTATTGTAGCCATTTTGCTCTGCTTGTTTTATTGTAACACACAGAAACACATTCAAGTCAGTAATTGTTCGGGCTCACAGCAGAGCAGAAAGCTTTTATATAATCGTAGTGCTTGTAAAGTCTATTTTATCTACCCCATCTCGATCAGGTTTTTCGTCCAGTTTCCCTGATCCATTGAGCAAATGCTGAGATGGCCCCTTGTTTTGCTTCTGGACATAAATGTAATTTCATTTCTGTGCACGTCTTCTAGAATTCAGTGGGAAATACATTTATTCAAATTATCGTTTCCATGTTGTCGCGGCAGGAAGTAATAAGAGCCAAAATTTATTGCTTATTTTCTTTGAAAATAGATTTTATTACATGGGAGTTTTTGTTGTTTTTCTCCTTTCAAAATTCAAAATTTATTGCTTATTTCTCCTTGACAATGGATTTTATTACATGGGCGTTTTTTGTTTTTTTTTCTCCCTTTCAAAATTCAAAATTTATTGCTTGTTTATCCTTGAAAATAGGTTTTATTACATGGAGTTTTTGTTTTTTCTCCCTTTCAAAATTCAAAATTTAAGTAGTATATGACTTGGTGTAGAGATCGCAGAATTTTGAAAATGTGCACACAATTCACTTTTCCCCATAGCACGTCATACGCAGTTTTTAACTGTTTTTTTGACGCAAATAAATAAATAAATAAATCTGCTAACGGCGTCCCGAGCCACTCCTCGGACGCGCTTCCGTCCCCCATCCCGCCCACGGGCGCTTGCTCCAGCGCGCGCACGTGTACGGGAGAGAATTCCAAGAAGTCACAACGGCTTGCCGGCTCCCGGCAAGCTCCCGATGTAAACGAACCGATGCAAACAGATCAAAATCAAATGCTCAGTAATGATTGGCTGGGACCTATCTCCCACTCTGATGGGCTTTCTGATCCAAATCTCGTGACGTTGGTCGCAGAGAGTATACTAACAGAGAAGGCACTCAACGTTAACTCAACGGCACTCAACTTATTCAAATTTCTAATTTTCATGGAGGGGGAAGCAGTCATCATGGACCCAGTTTGAGCCAATAGAGTTCTACCAATGGAGTTGGCGCGTAATGACGACCGGGAAATTTAAAAAGAAAAAAATCAAATCAATACATTACTTTCATGTAAATTAAATACGCTAGGCAATTTAGAAGACTAAAATATTAGGATTTTAATCCTAAGTCACTGAATGGAATTGTTGTCCAGGGAGTGCAAAATAAAAAGTTATTTCATAAACACAATATTTATTTCTAACTTATGTAAATAGTCACACACAATATAAACAATAATGCAATAATACGCATAATACATTTTTTTACAAAATAAATGTAAGCAATTTTTTTCCTTAAATGGAAAGCATGAATTTAGACAATTGTCCAAATATAACTACTATATATACTCCAATGAATATATTGATATGCTTTATAAATAAACAAGAAACTTGCATCTGCACAAACAGTCCACAAAATCTATCTTTTTTGCTTGCTTTCTTCAAAAAAGCAATATTACACATTAAACTGCATTACAAGAAACATGTTTTACTTCCTACCTAGTTCAAGTGTAAAGTAAAAAGTAAAAGTGTTCAAGTAAAAAAAATTACGTAATTCTATTTCAACTTAATTTATCTCAAAGCAGAGTTTTTGGACTTAGTAGGTTTCACTAATATTCCGATATCACAGGCTACATATTTGTCCAAAAGCATGGCTAGTTGCTCAATGGATCGTGGATGAAAATCCAAAGGCCGATAATATATCCAGAATTACTCAACATTTGATACAGATATTGAACAGTTTTTCAATTACTAAAAAATATTTTCATGTCTTTCCAAATCATGTTATGTGACATATAACGCACACAATTTCTGCAAAATAATATAACTAAATAAAAGCACTTATCATACTCAGGAGATTATACCCAACAGACATTTCAAGAACCATCAGAAATATGTTTAGAAAATAGCTAATGCTTCCTGGTTAAAATGCCAAACTGTTACACAAAGACTTATACATAGTTCACAAGGCAGATAGGGGGCCAAAAAACCTGAGATAAAAAGTTACTGTTACAGAAACACCAAATAAAGAAGAAACCCTCAACAATACAATTTTTTATTTATTAAATTGAATCCCAAAAAACTTCAATTTGGTACATGTCTACAAGCAAGTAGTCCTGCAGTTTGGATTTACTAAATTACATACAGTAACTGGAAGTGCCACAAAATAGCGCAGACTTTCTCGAAGTTAAGTTTTCTAATTTCCTTTGGTGTGGACCTATGTTCTTCCCTCATCCTCTTGCCAGCTGGCATCTATCGCTGCCCAAAATACATTTTTTTTTGCCATTTCTCAACTCTTCGATTACCAAATAGAAGAACCGAAATATTATTTTAAGAGTATTAAAGAAGGCTAAAACCTTGGTTTAAATAGCAATTTCATTGAAAAATTGAAGCTCTTTTTCTCCGGAATCTATTTGAGTTTTCGAAAAACTTCATTTGAAGTAATTTGAAGAACTTCCACTCAAAAATTCAATAATATATCCATTGAAATGTGCATATTACTGGCATGAGATATTGAAAGAAAAAAAAGAACAAAAACGCATTTGTACAATTTTTGGGAAAACAAAAGAATACTCAAAAATCAATATTACATCATATTAAACAGTGCCATTACCCCTATCCGTTGAAATAGTTTAAAGAAAGAAATTGAAGCCACCTTTGAGAAAATGGCGTTTGCGCTATTCTGAAAATGAGTAATTTTGAGCTAATTTGAACAAAAAAATGTTGAGTTTTCGAGAAACTTTACTTGACATTATTTAAAGCGCATGTACTCATAAATATAATACTGTGCAGAAATCGCATCTAAAGTATTACCGACATGAAATACAAGTCACAGAAATTACATTTCTGTATTTTTTGAAAAAATAAAATACAATAAAAAATATGGCAATTTGTCATCGTATAGGGTTCATTTAGCACTAACCGTACCTAAAATTTAAAAAAAAACAATTGGAGCCGTTTTCAGAAAACTTCTTTTTGTAATTTTTTAAATTGCAAATAGCTCACCCACAATTGCACAAAAACTAATAAAATTTACAAAAAAATCTTCACACCTTAAATGAAGAACTATTTATGCACAACAAATTTAATTCGAAGAAGTCTCTATCTTCAATATTGCAATTGTAAGAAGTTGCCGATAAAAACGCATACTTTTACAATTTCTGAAAATTTAGAGTTAATCCGGAAAATCGGACCTTTGCCACCTTTATAAGTATATTTTACTCTGTTCTTACAAGAAATTAAAACAAAACATTTGGAGCCATTTTTAGAGAAAATTTTGAATAATTTCCTACGGCTTCATATAAAGTTCCCCCAAAAACTAAGGAATGTTTTTAAACATTTCAAAGCTTCTGCTAGAGACATATTGACAGGGGTTTCTTCAATTTGAAAAAAATCCTACACATGGTTTAGACGCTAGGTTTGTTCACATACTATACACGTTTTGCTTCCAATTGGTTTTTCGGTATCAAGGTCCCACAAAAACGAGATTCTCAACTACACCACGTGTTACAGGATTTTTTCTCTTCATTTAGCAACCGAGAACTCAGGAGAAATGTTGTCCACTACATGCAGAGCAGGTAGAGCAGATCCTGCAAAAGAAATAAGGATGTTTAATTAAATTAAAAAAGAAAAAAGGTTTTCTTATTACACCTAGTTACTAAAAAAAAAAAAAAAGAAAGAAACGTACGCCTTTCTTGTGGTAAGCCTTCTATAAATGACCTGAGTGCTCCCTCCGGCAAGTCAGGACGCACATCAGCAAAACTTACTGGTTCTGCATTATGTGCTACTCTGCCTGCTGCAGTGAACATTTCCAGCGTGAAGTGCTTCATGCATAAATACCTTAAACTTGTGAGAAATTCCCAAGGGCAAGATACCAAAGTCGGGTCTCCAATTGCCTTTAGCCAGTTCATACACCTGTAATAAAATTAGTAATGTATTATTGAGCTATTATAGTTATATCGAAATCACCTTAATGTTATTATAGCTATTATAACTTGTCAATTACATGATTATTAAAGCAACCAGTGCTTTCATACTTTAATACATTGGATGTTCATCAAAATTGTAAGTGTTTACAATAACCTGACACATAATTACACTATTTAAATTAATTTCATGTACTATTTAGTGACATAGTTAATTTACTATGTCACTAAATAGTACATGAAATAATTTTTATGTAAGCATTTCATATCGCTTACCTTTCAGGATCAGTTGGAAACCTGAAGAATTGCCGTCCACTCCTTATGTTTTTGTTGTTTCGGCAATTGAGTACCCATCAACGGCTAAATAGGGGCATTTCGAATTTACAGCACAGAGCACCGTCTCAGAAACTCAGAAACGCACAAACTCAAAAACGTTCACAGAACACCATTACGTTTACGCACAAACACAGAACACCATTACGTTTACGCACAAAGCACGTGAATAATTGCCGGGTGCGGCCTGTAGATTTCGCGCACAGCGCCTTTGCGCCCTTCCACGCTATTGGCCCAACGGGTCTAAGATGGCGGAATTCAAATTCAAATAAGAACAGGCCCCGGCCTATCTAGTGACAGAGCCCTGGTTGGTCGTTGTGTAAAAACCGTTAGTCGTAGAAAGAATCTCTTGCGAGCAGCATGCAAGCGCTCCCGGCTCTGTGTAGCGCTGTTACACCTAATGTCGTTAAAGTCTCGTGTAGAGCGATTAGCCATTACCGAGCATTAAATTGGTATTGTTAAATTCAAGTGTAATTATTTCAACTGCCACGAGTCGAATCCAAAGTCTGTCGGCTCCGTGTAGTGCTCTTACACGTGCAATTATGTGAACTGCCATGTGTTTGAAAATCAATGTCTGTTGTTAACTGTTCCTGTGTAAAACAAACTGTAAGAGCTAAGTGACCAAATATTAAATTGTTGTGCAAAGTGAACCACGACTTATTGCAGGGTGACCAGCGAGCCTGGAATCCTTGAAAACCGAAAAAAAACGGAAATTTGAAGCAGCCTGGAAGAACCGGGAAAAAAACGGGAATTTGATTAAAAACCGGGATTTTTCGTTATTTTCAGATTTTTCCCAACATTTATCACAAATTCACATACGACATCGTGTTCAGTAAAGTGCAGAATTCTACTCAGTACATGACAACGGCGAGTGTTTAAATCGGTTTATATGAGGTGTCACATGTTTGCTTGAGGATCGCGAATTTCTTGACTTTCACATAACACTACTTCGAACACTGCCCCTTGTGTAGGTGCAACATTGGTGGAGTACCTAGAACTTCAGAGCACCTATATGGTGTTCTGTGGGTTGCACGTGCATGGACGAGATATTTGCGGAACAAACGCCTCACTGGGAACTCAATCGCTGAGTTTCGATTAGTGCCGCGCCTCTTTTTTGATGACATGGGCGGATGACATTTTGATGACATTGCTATTTTTCCGATCGAAACGACCATGTTATCACGTCCATGATATTCAAAGGGGATTTTAACTTCGTTTCTAGAAGAGCGCAGTCAAGGCTATCTTTGCTTATTGCGTACCTAATAAGAGGATTAATAGTGACTGTGCCTGAACTGACAGGGAGCACGAAGGAAAGTAACATGCGGGATTGCGCGCCAGGAAATATGAGTAGAGCCTATTTCATTCGCTGCATTGTTCTTCAAGGCAGCGCAGGTAGTAATATGAAATTAAAGTTAAAATGTAGCTACAAATTTATGGTACTCAATTTTTTTCAATTTTTCTTTCATGTAAAGATTTAGAATAATGCTAATGTAATCCAAACCCAACCAATTCAAACGAAGCGCCTGTGGTGCATGCCAGCGTTCATTTTGATAGCCAGGAACAGTAGTCATTTCAAAGGTTTACAAATTGTCATTTTACATACCTCTCATTATGTTTGAAGATATGTTTTTGATGAACATATTTCATTAAGAAAAAAATTGTATCTTCACAATTGAAGTTATAAGAAGACCCAGAAAAAATTTTAATTTTTGCATTTTTCGAAAAATTGAACATATCAACCTACATGAGACCTGCATCATTCTCTTAAGCTATTGAGCATTCCTTTACGCTATTTAAGGTCAAAATTTAGTCAAAAAATTTTTTACCGGTTTTTTAAGAAAAATTGTTTAAAAATGTCGATGTTTGACACAAGATTTCGCATAAAATACTCATATTTTCGAAAAATAGAACATGACATCATATAAAGATGTTATTGATGAACACATTTCATCAACAAATCTAGAGGGGCTAAAACAGCATGTACTCCTTCGCAATTCGTAATGGAAATTAAATAGTTTCAATGAGCTCAACTATTCGTTTTCACATTTAACACAAAGGACGCAATTTAAAATGGAGTAACACAAATATAATATAAATATAATAAATAATAATAATAATAATAATAATAATAATAATAAAATGAAATCCTAATAATATCATCCAACTGCGTAAGTTGGGAGCGGGCGACTGAACAGCTAGCAATCTTTATTTCATATTTATTTCGAATAGGTTTTAAATAATTTCTAAAATATTAATTTGTAAACGTATAACAAAAGCTCCAATTTAAAAAACCAAGAAATACAAAATAACGTACATATTCTTACTTACGTAGTTTTGTACAACTTACATCTAACTGCCTCAAAACACCGTAAAATTACGCTCACGAGACGCAGGATTTTCAGAGCGGTAGATTCAGTTTGACGCCTATTTACTCAAACTGTACTCATATTTTCGAACATGGCCTTATTTGAAGATGTTTTTGATGAACAAATTTTGTTAAGAAAAAAGTGTTTCTTCATAAATGTAGTTGTAGGAAGACGCCAAAAACATTTTGAATTTTTTCAATTTTTGAAACATCATGGTTTTCAATCAACATGAGACCTGCGCCATTCCCTTGAGTGCTTTAGACTATCCAACAACAAAATTTCAATAAAATCGATGGCGCTATTTTTTTAAATCGTGAAAATGTCCGAGGGGCTTCATGCAAAGTACTCTCCAAAATTAAATATCGGTTTCAAATTCAAGGGGTCGCGACATCCGGCAGATCGATTGGGGAATAATACCTTAGGAGAAAATCGGTTGAACGGTTTAGCCACTACCGCTGTTTAGACAGATATTTTGCCATCAATTTTTCGGTATCAAGGACCCATAAAACATGGATTCTGGCTACACCACGTTTTAGAGAATTTTTTCTTTATTTAGCAACTGAATTTATCTACATTTTGTTACCAGGGCCCTGTAATAGTTTTCCTACCGAAAATTCACCATTTTTCGCGCGGCATTACATAACTTTCTCTTCTTAAGACATGTGCTCTGCACTCTTGAACGTTGTATACACTATCCGAGGTGAAAATTGAACCAAAATTGTATATGGCGTCTTTGAGAAAAAAATTGTTTACAAAAGTTAAAATTGCCTATATATACACAAAATTACGCGAAAACTACTCAAATTTTCAAAAGATTGTACGTGACTTTATTTCAAAATCTAGCTTTAAAGAGCAGATTTCATTAAAGGAAAAATATCTTTATCTTCATAATTGTAATTGTAGGAAGACGCCCCCAAAAAATGTTGATTTTTGCAATTTTCGAAAAATCATTGTTTTCAACGAATGTGATAACTACACCATTCTCATAAATGGTCTTCACACTATTCAAAAACAAAATTTAATAAAGAAAGGTCGGAGCCATTTCTTTGAAAATTTTGAAAATGTTCCAAGGGGTTCAGGACCCTCAAAATTAAAATAACGGTTTAAAAATTAATGTGATATCGGCAGAACGGTTTAGCCGCTAGCGTTGTTCACTGGGCAGACGGACGGACGTTTTGCCGTCAACGGAGTATACAGGATCAAGGACCCACAAAACATGGATTCTACACCACGTGTTAGAAGATTTTTTCCCCTAAATTTAGCACCTGGATTTATCCACTTTTTCGTTTCCAGGTTTCCAGGTTCGCAATAAGAGTTTTTCGACCGAAAATTCGCCGCATTTTCCCGCCACAATACATAACTTTCTGTTTAGTAGTGCGTAAGCGGTAGAAGATAAGAATGTGTTGTAATGTGCGAAAAAGAACCTGGAAAATTTGTATTCTCAGACCTGGAAAACCGGAGGAAAACCTTGAATTCCAAAACGCCAGATCGCTGGTCACCCTGGAAGGTCCTTACCGCTAAATTTCCTTGAACTGAACTATCGAACAGAACGGACCGGAATGTACAAAAACCAACATCAAAATACAGTCCACTCTTCCCCAAGTACAAACGGCCCGTTCAGTAATTAAAACAACACAACAAATTAAAATAAATGATTTGTCAAACCTTGATTGAATCCCATATGGTGAAAAGTAATAATTTGTTTCAGAGTAATAATAATTTTTATTTTATAAATATATTATTTATTTAATTAATGTGTGTGAGATGCGGAATATTCGTAGCTCGTTTGAAACATTGTTCAGTTAGTGTACACGGGGAATTTCAATTCCGTGTTCTTTGTTTTATAAACGTATGCTCACATTATTTATGTAGATATTCACATGCATCAGAAAAGAAATCGCCATTGCCAACCATTTCAAGATTAATGGTGAACAATTCTGATAAAAAATCAACAAATGTAGATCGCAATGTAGGCGCACCGATGGCAGCGAGTTGTTACTAGGATAGCCAAGCACAACCGTGTTGATAAGTATTCTGGTATTGAATTTAGTGTCGCGAAATCCATAGTACTATTCATGTTTCATTTTCAATATTAACTCTAAAGTAGCATATTTTGAAATATTTGTAGTCGCAGCGGACTGTGAGTCTAGACTTGGCTAAAAGTGGATACAAGCAATGCAGATTAGAAAACGTATTCTCGGTATCAAAGGAAATTTGCAAAGAAATGGCATGGAAATATTAAAACTAATTTAATGAAAAATTAATAACAGAAAAATAATATAACCTATATGTATTATTCGTGAATTTCTGAACAAAATATTTTTACTCAGATTTTACTCACAATTAAAAAACTACACGAAAAGCCGAACACTGCGTAAATAAGTTTCCATTTTTTATCCATTTGTTGAATCTAAAAGTAACAAAACGCCAATTCTCGCGTCGGACTGAAAGTCCGCATTTGCCGATTATTCCGAAACTTCTAGACAGCCAAAACCGAAACAAAAAAAGATTTAAAACCACTGCTTGTGAAAAGATACTAAAAACACATGATTCCCAAGGTGAAAAATATGAAAAAGTAAGAGAAAAGTTTATTGGTGCTGACTCAGAGCACTGCAGGGTTGTTGTTATTGCAAGATTTTGTAAATATTGTTAGGCGGTTACCAATGATTTTACGACAATTTAAAAAACTGTCTTTCAATATGGCGGCTGTTTTTCAATATGACGTCTTATCAATATGGCATTGAATGTATTTATCAAAATGGGTCACGGGGGTCAACAATGTACCTCCATACTTGTACCTATGATACATATGTACATGGGCTATAGAAAACTTGGGCATCTTTGAATCAGTATTGCGGCTACACACTCGTAGAGACGGTATAGCACGGCAAGTCGGTATACCACGGTCATAGTGGGCAATTGAAAAGAATTTTCTACCATTAGAGCAAAACATTAGCATTGAGCTCGTAATAGCCATTAAAAAAAATGACTCTTTGAATTCAATATGACGTGCAGTTTGAGACGCCACTTCGGTATGGCATACAACTCCTTCACAATTTGGCGAACAATATACAACAAGAATTAGCTGCCCATCCGGTGGCCGATATCGCTAAGGCAGTAATGTCGTAGTGATCTCGGACCCAACGGTCGCGAGTTCGAGTCCCGCCTCGCGCATGGTTGTATTTATGTTCCACCCTTCGTCATCACCACATCGTTTCATGTTCACAGTAACCATGCCGTTAACTCAAAAGTGGTCGCTAATTGCCTCCATATTGATGCGACTTTAAGTACCCCTCCCCCCCCAAAAAAGAATTAGCTGTGTTCTCATCCCCAATTGCACAGCTTTTTTGACACATTCAAAAAATTGTGCAGCACCACGCTGACACCTACAGTGCCGCGTGAGTACTGGAGGGCCAAAAGGCGAAGAGGCCGACAGAGCCGGGCCGGGCTGGGCCGTGCCAGCCTGTGGGCGCAGCGGAGGAGCGGGAGTGGCAGCGGCAGATGAGAGGCGCGCGATGCCTAATAGGATAAAGGGCATCTTCCCTCTCTAAGTTGTCGTCACAAAGCGATAGCCCAGTGGACGGCCTGCGCGTCGCAATTGACCCAGGCAGACAGCACGGGCGCGCGCCGCGTCGCGCCGCGTCATCCCCTGGGCGACGGCTGTGCTAACGGCGACGGTTAGGGCGGTGGTAATGGAGCGGATAACGATGGAGGTAACGGCAGCGAAAATGACAGTGAAAACAACAGTAGTAACGGCGGTGGGAACGGCAATGGGAACGGCAGTTGAAACGACGGTGGTAACGGCGGTGAAAAAAGAAATATAATTGGTATGTCACGATATATATATATATATATATATATATATATATATATATATATATATAGTGACATACCAATATGTGGGACCTTTTATTGCGTCAAATTTATTGTAAACAGGGTGAATTGTAAGGATAGACATTTGTAAATATGGCGGCTTAGCAACGGTTGACGGGTTGTCGGCAAGGTCAACAAACTTCATTGCTTTGAACCACGGGGCGCGGCTAGTTGATAAAGTAATATGGGGATTGGCCGAGAAAGCAATGACAGTCTGGGGCGCGGCTAGTTGAATTTGTAAGTAATTGAGGGATTGGCTAGGCATGGAATTTTTTCTGACAAGAAACGGTAGAAAGATGGACCGAGTTTTGAAGGGCTGAAAGAGGGGAATATGGATTCATTCCGACTTATGCCGGTGGTGGTGACAATTGATGTTGGGAGTTTGGGAATTATGAACATCTACTTTGGAGCGTATGGTTGTCGGACTTAGAATATTGATGTAAGTGCGGAAATCGGACCTTGGAAATATTTCGAGTGCAGCAGCTAGAATTGTGAACTTAGGTGAATTTGTCGGCAACAGGACTGGTAGTATTTGATGCAGATAATAGTTTGCTCAACTTTAATATTTTAATTATACGAGTAGAAAGAACAGGGAACTTTTAAAAGGAAAATTAATTAACTCTTATTAACTTATGAGGCGGTGAGGATCAGTGACTTGAATACACTTGTGCCAGAACGGAAGAAAAGAAGATGGTTTTTGGACCTGTACCCATCGACACCAGGAAAGATTGAAAATGGTTCTACGCGGCGACATCGGTCAAGAGCATGCGAAGACGGGTACTGCAATATAAGGTTTGAGACTGGTCATGACCGAAAGTTTCGTATTTGTACCAATGAAAATTGAATAAACTTACAAGTTTCTGTGAATAGAAAAGATGCTTTTCATTTAGCCAATTCCAGCAAATGAGTAGCTAGAAATGTATATTTGCTTTTAAGATTCCTGGGCCATTCTGTACAGATGGCAGATCGAATAATCGGCTATTAGCAGTCAACAGCGATTATTTCTTTTAAGACCCATCGACCCAGTTAGCCGGATATTAATTTAATGGAAATAGCAGTTGAAGATTAATTTTAATAATTGAATTAACGTAATATTTTCCTGGCGCCCATATTCTTTTATGAATTTGGAACGGGTTACGTTGAATTAATATTAGAAGGGCAGAGGAGATGTTTAATTTAAAAATCAAATCAGGCAGTTTATTTCAATATATATATATATATATATATATATATATATATATATATATTCTAACACGCCCACCTACTACCTTCCAAACGTGGTAAGGGCGTGATAGAATGAATGCTCGTGAAGCGAGCTTAAAATTCTCATGAAGCAATTGGATATGAGAAAGGTCTGAACCCTTGACACAATGAATCAGATAAAATACGAATAAAATGAATATATATTCAATGAAAAAAGTTACCGTGACCTAATTTCTTAACAGGATAATGCACTTTAAGTAGCTGGTCACTGAAAAAAATAAAACAAGACAAAACAAAAAAAATGGGCGTCACCTCTACTGCCTAAACACACTTTCACCAACTACAATTTACAATTTGCTCATTCCTCTTTCTGAGTTTTTCATCTACCAAATTATTTTACTCTTTTTAACCTCTAGTTTTTCCGTGCACGGTTTTTAAAATTAATGTCACACTTGTTTCAAAGAATCCTGTTCACAGGTGCTAGCCTTGGGCTTCGCACTCACTATAACACTGGATAAAACGTAGCATTCACGTTACTTAAATCTGATCCCTTTACATAACACAAAAAAAACAAGTACTTTTAACACAATACAACAAACTGACTTTTCCAGATAATATCAACTGTACAACATATGAAAATCATGAATTATTTATGTAAAATTGTACAAGGTATGGCCTGTTTCAAAGAATTTAATGGCACGTGCAGTAGATGAACTTGAAACTGCCACTCACATCGTTCGAGATACTTCTCCCACCTATTCTAGACTTTTCACCCACTTTTAACACTAATTGTCGTGTATTTACCGCTATCCTCTTTTCCCAACTGATCGCCGCATAAACGTTGCCAGTTCTTTTACCTCAACAGCTCCGCATCGCTCGTCTGTAGGTAACCTTGGGGATTTTCTGCCGTTTGCCCCGCATTGCCACTCGTCTTCGCTTGCTGTCCCACGACGATAGCAGTTTCTTTCGCTCGAACTCCGCCAAACCTCCAATTTCCATACCCTTCTTCCGTTCCGGATTCGCACGATTTTCGTTCCAGTCCAAATCTTTCTCACCTACGCTTCGCTCTTCCTGGGGTCGTCCTTCTTCTTCTGCGCCTCGTACAAGTTTGTTCGCGCTTCCAGCCTCGAAATTATTTATGTTGCTGAAGATATGCAATGCTCGGCCGACCTACCACACTTTAGGCATGTGTGGTCTCAGCGTGCAATGTGAGATGCTGGATTTAGTTAATGTCCTTCTGTGCGAATTTTACAAATTTGAAATTATTTCGGCGTCAAACAGTCATTTCGCTTGCTCTCTCCAATATTGTGAATGTGACGAATGCTTGTGCACTCCATTTCTTAATTACCTCACTTTCGAAGATACGCTTCTCAAGCTAACTTTTAACTACCAAGTTAAAATAAACTCCTATGCTAACAAGTTACAACCGCCGTCGCTGCTGCAATCGAAGAGAACTCAGTGTAGTCGCCGTCGCTTTTGCAGTCAAAAAGAGTTCCTCCGAGGCGCGCCGCGATACTTATGGTACTCGCGCCTGGGGAAATATTGGAGGGGTGAATACTCTTCTCCTTTCGTGACTTCCCGGAAAAACATTATTCACTAGTTCGGGCGTCGTAGTTCGAAAAGCTGTGCGCAGATGGCGCGTTTACCAGCCACCGCTCCGCCGCGTATCCTAGTCCTCTCTTTTCGTGGGATTCTTTTCATAGCTGATGGTGGCGTTATGGGGTTGTCTAATCCCGTGACGTCACAATATATATATATATATATATATATATATATATATATATATATATATATATATTGAAATAAACTGTCTAATTGATTTAATTGAATGAGTGATGAACTGAGAGAAATGAGAGCGGATGTGTGATGGCGTGGGTGTGAGGTGACAAGATAAATACGGAGGCGGGGGCATGGGGATCGGTTGCGGACATGGTGACGGCGGCATTTCCAGCTCCAGCTCTAACCAAGCATCTCAATACTGCCACAATGCATTATTAACAGGTGGGGGATTATCGACACATGTAAGCTGTTAGCTGGTTAGAACTATGACACTATAAAGGAGAACTGTAGGGGCTTTCTGCTATGCTCTATTGTTGATTCTTTCTTCTAATCAATTGCAGGTGTACTTTGAAACATTATGTTCTCCAATTACAACCTTAGATTCCCTGCATGGCATATCGACTTAGAATGTCGAAATAGCCCTGTAGCACCATATGTCTGGAAGAAAGATCTGCAGCGACATTGGAGGGAGGAAGAGAAAGAGGAAGGGGGTTAAAAAGGGAAGGAACAAGGAGGTGAGAGGAAGATAAAGGTGGGAAGGGAGTTAGAGGTGGAAAGAGAGAGAGAAGGAAAGGAAATGAGGAGAGAGGGACAGAGAGGTTGGAAGAAGTTGAAGGAGGGGAGAGCGAGAAAGGGGACATAGACAGGGAATAAGAGAGGGACAAAAAGGAAGAATATCAGCCGAAGAGTAAGGGAACTAGTGGTGCTCCAATAGCAGGTACTTTCTCGAGATATTGTTAATGGCTATGTATTATTATACCCTTTCTGTCGTTCACTTCAACTACCACTTGAAAAATTCTTAAACAAATGATTTATGAAAAACACATATATTTTAAATTCAAATGCTGAAACGAAAACAGCTTTCTGCCATTGAATTCCGAGTATTCACGTCCTACATAGATGTACTAACGATGCAGGAGGCGTACTTAGCGTAAATAAATAATTAATTTAAATTAATGCAAACCAACGGCACCCTCCAGTATCGCATTGTTATCAGTGCGGCGTTACAACAATTGGTTGCAAGAAGCAACAATGACGACTAATTCGTATGGGATACACATTTTGCCAAATAGCATTGTTGGTATCGCTAGCAACAAAATGAAAATGGAGAGAAAAATATAATATACTAATTTATAATATATATATATATATTATAAAAAAATATAAAAAATATAATAATTATATTTTTATATTCATCAAAATTATTCGGTTGTTACGTACATTACTTTTCATTCCCACATCTTATTAAGCAAAACGCAATCAACTATTCGTTTTCACATATATCTCAATTAAATAATGCGATTTAAAATAGGGTTTAAAGTATTTAAAAAAGATTAATCTTAAAAGGAATAACACAACCTCGAATGTAAGAAAGGAACAAAGAAATATGAAATAATATACAAATTCTAACTTACGTAGCAACGTAGCCTAACTTACGTAACTTACGTAGCCTGACAACACCATTTTACGATCACGAAGCGCAGTAAATTCGGAGCGGGTGACTATGTTTGACGTCCAATTACTTAAAAGTTACTCATATTTTCCTAAAATTCAACATGACCTTATTTGCGTCCTTCACGTCATCTAAGATTCAAATTGAATCAACAAATGGTGTGCCTTAAAAAAAAACGTTTTAAAGAAATAAAAATTGTCTATGTTGGGCCCAAAATACAGATGTTATTAATTTTTTTTTTCATAAAAATATTTTAATTTAAAAAAAGTTAACAATCGGACCTGCGCCATTTTCTTAAACGTCATTTACACTACCAATAACAAAGTATAATAAAATACTTAGAAGCCATTTTTTTGAAAATTTTGAAAATATCCCAAGGGCTTCATGTAAAGTACCTTTAACATTAAAATATCGGTTTCAAATTCCAGGGCCCGCGATATCGACCAGATTGATTGGGAAATATCAATTTTGGTGAAATTCAGCTGAACGGTTTAGCCGCTGGCGTTTTTCACTGAGAGACGAACGGACGAACAGACATTTTGCTATCAAACTATTTTTCGGTATCCTGGACCCACAAAACTTGGATCCTGGCTACACCACGTGTTAGAGTATTTTTTTAAAATAAATTTAGCAACTAAATTTAGCACTTTTTCTTGGCCACGATCCATTACAGTTTTCTGTCGAAAATTCGCCGTTTTTTCGCGCAGTATTACGTTACAACTTTATCTCTACTCCGTAGCGAGAAAGTAAAATTATCGGAACTGTCTAGAGTAAATGATTGCTTAATGCATTTCTAATTGCGGTGTTACTGGGTCAGGTAACTGGTTCAAAGGCAATCCTTAATTTTCTTTCTTACCGAAAAGATATGGTCTCAATTACAATTTAAATTCCATGAAAAATAATATTATGAAATAAATTAATACAGTATAAAAAATTAATGTTTCCCGAAGAACATTCGGTCTTTAATCAGTAGATGGTTTTGTTTCTGAATCATTTCCGTTTCTTTTGTAATCCCCATTTCCATATTGTATTGGAAGAAATGCAATAAAGAATTCGAATTAAGAAATGAACTTGTTTCCTTTGATCTCCGGTTCTGAGGCGCACTCCCGGCGCGCACATCCCGCGCGGACGCATAATTCATTCGATGAAAAGTGCGTCTCCGCTGCCACCGCCAGTTGCCTTCTCTTAGCGCGAGGGTGGCAGACGGACGAGAAGGCGTAGTGGCGGTGGGAACGCTGTGGCACTGGTAGGGGATGTGGTGTTTCAGGTACTATTGTATTTAAAGATGTTGGAAGAGTTGATGTTCTTGGAGACATTAGTGTGGCAGTTTGATGGGAAGAGATGACCGAAAGAGGCGACCGAAAGAGGTACCGAAAGAGGTGGCCGAAAGAGGTGACCGAAAGAGGCGACCGAAAGAGGCGACCGAAAGAGGTGACCGAAAGAGACGATAAAAAGAGGCAACGGGGCAAGGGATGACCGAAAGGGTAATTGAAAGGGGCGATCAAACGAGTTGGCCGAAAGAGACGTACGCAAGAGGTGACCGAAGAAAAGCGATTGGTAGAGGAGACGGCAGGTATAGCCTGACGTAGGTATCGCTCACTATACTTGGCTTTTCGTAACGTGGTGGATGACATTAGGTCATTTTTACACCTCCCGCCTTATAAAATGAATCTTTTTAATTAATTCGCGAACGTCCTTCTCAACGGGGCTCATGGCCTCAAACATGTGCTTATCACTGTTATAAAGATTTGCTTTATAAGGCAGGAGATGTAAAAATGACCTAATGTCATCCGCCACGTTAGGCACCATTCACAATGCAAACTTAATCGTAAACGTAACGAAGCCGCAAAATTTACAAATGAGTTACTAAGAAAGACCATTCCCAATGCCTTGACGTAACCGTAGACTTAAGTCCGTAAACTTAAGAGTTCACAAGTTCCAATCTTTTACGTTATGTTTACGACGAAACACCAATCACAGAGCAGCGTGGCAGATCGATTTCAAATTGTGTTGAGGTAGTTTGTGGTTATGTCATTTTGTTATTGTAATGTAGAAAACTGGTTTGCGAAGAGTTTTGATGCGTGTTGTGAATTCAAAGTAACAATTTAGACAACTTTTATTGTGAATTTACCATGATATGGAAAATAAACTAATTATCTTCTACGAATTACTCGTGAATTTGTACAAGAGAATCCTTGCTTATACGATGAAGGAAATGCGAGCACTACTACTACAGCTACTCGCATATATATAAAGACAAATTGATAGAAATGTCGACGAAAAAGCTAGAAACTATGGTGGAAAGATCTTTCCAGTGTGCTACAAACGAATCGATCAAGTTTCAGTACGTTGAATTCTGATTGGTTCAGGCGAAACGTACTTTCCTGCTTACGTTCGTCATTGTGACTTGCTCGTTTTATGTGTAAATTTTGTGGTTAAGTTTATAGTATTACGTTACGTTTAAGTTTGCATTGTGAATGAGGCGTTACGAAACCAGGTGTGTGAAGTTGGCGGGCAGAAAATTGAAAATCCTATATATTTTATAAGTTCTGAGTAGCCAACAAAGAGTTATAGAGTTCTCGACAAATTTCAAAAGAAGTTCCGCAAAAATTCGAAAATTATTACAAAAAGAGAAATTTAAAATCCAAAAAGGGCTGCGGACAAAAGTCAAAATAATCAAAATTTTCTAACACGTAAGGATAGAGGTCAAAGAGTTCTACAGTTCTCAAAAAAATTCACACTCAAAACAAAAAAATAACAATGATATTCAAAAAAATATCTACCACTTCCCGAAAAAAACAAAAAATTACTATTCAGCAGATCTAACGCAAAATAAAAACCTGACCACATTTCTGAATAGCAAAGAAAAAGTTCTGGAGAAAGTTTCATTTCAATATCCTCGTACGACGTCAACAAAGGGAAATATGCAATATTTTCTTGTTCTCATTTTTGAAGCTCGAGAGGGGAAAAAATCGAAATCATCATTCATTACTTCTGACCAAAGTTCTGGATAGAAAACAAAGAATTCTAATGAAAGTTCCAATACATTTTTAACGTCCGACATCAATCACGAAAATTATTTTAAAAAAAATAGGTTCGTTTTGGTCGACATGGGCATTCAGAGAAACAAAATTTCAAAATTCACTTTCGACAGTTCTGACCAGAGTTTTAGGTAGCGAACAAAGAGTTCTAATGAAAGTTCTAATACATTTTTAACGTCTGCTGAATAGTAGTTTTTTGGTTGTTTTTTTTGGAATGTGGTAGATTTTTTAAAAAATATTTTTGTTATTTTTTGAGTTTTGAGTGTGATTTTTTGTAAGAATTGTAGAACTCTTTGACATTTATCCTACGTGTTAGAAAATTTTGATTATATGGACTTTTGCCCGCAGCCCTTTTTTTGGATTTTAAATTTCTCTTTTTGTAATAATTTTCGAATTTTTGCGGATTTTTTTTTAATTTTTCGAGAACTCTAGAACTCTTTGTTCGCTACCCAGAACTTTTAAAATATTTAGGATTTTCAAACTTCTGCCCGCCAACTTCACACACCTTACGAAACCTCCAGTATACGTCCACAGGAAGGGAGGGGCGGGGCGAGGGGCGGAGGGGCGCGGCTGGCAGGGAAGGTCAGTCGGCGAGCGGCGCGCGGCGGCTGCGGCTGGAGCCGAGCGCGTGGAGAGGCTGACGTCAGGAGGCGGCTGCGCGGGGCGCAAATGGGGCGCGTCCGGTGAGGCGCGTATAAGAGCGCGCGGCGCGTGCGCGGGGCGTTGCTCTTGCGCATGGCGGGCGGCGCGAGGGCCTCGACGGCGGGCCGGCGCGGCGGCTGCAGGTGAGTCCACTGCTCTTAGCGCATGCGTTCGGAGGAGTTCGGCTGGAGTCATTTGACGGGTTAGAGTATTAGAGTAGTTTGGGGGGTTAAACCCCCCAAACATGGGGAGTTTAGAGTAGTTTTGGATAGTTTGGGGGAATTTCAGGGAGCTAGGGGGAGTTCAGGGGAGTTTCAGGGGAGGTTGAATATGTTGGGGAGTTTGG
This sequence comes from Teleogryllus oceanicus, assembly GCA_964035755.1. Taxonomy (NCBI): domain Eukaryota; kingdom Metazoa; phylum Arthropoda; class Insecta; order Orthoptera; family Gryllidae; genus Teleogryllus; species Teleogryllus oceanicus. Next base: position 3,915,007 of record CAXIVR010000011.1, read on the forward strand.
GTGGGTGGGGTAGTTGGAGATAGTGTGGGGAAGTTTGGGAGAGTTTGCGGGAGTTTAGTGAGCGAACGTCGTAAAGTAAGAGCATATCCTGTTTCGTGTGTATCCTGTACTTCAAAGGAATCTGTGATAGTTGTCTCAAAGAACAAAGGACTATGGCTGTTGTCAGCATTCTTCCATGGCTGTGGAATTAATTTTCACATAAGGAATGGATGTTTTCACAATGTAAAATGACAGCAAGCAAAGGCTAAGAAACTTGTAAACTATTTAATCATTTAAAATATCATTCGTTATATTCATTTAGGAAATTCAGTCATCAGTTCTAAAAAAGGTTCACTAAATATTGCTGAAAAATAAAAATTTATTGAAGTTATATCTCATTTTGGCAATCCACTCGAATTTTTATTGTTTCATCATTTGCAGTACAAGGTAACGCACGAATACCACGTGTTTAAGTGTCTTTTACATTTTGTTGAGCTTTCGTATCATATTTTTTTCTAGAAAATAAGTCCTCGTTTTCTAAAGAGTATGCAGTTTTCAGTGTTTCTTGTTGGTAGAAATGTATGTACTGTATAAATTGCCTCTGAAATTGTCTGAAATGACACTGACTTTATAAAATGTTGATAAGATGAGCAATATATGTGACGTCATGTCGTTGAAACATTGAAAATACTCTTATTATCCTCTATAAGATATTTGTTTGACTGTTAATCTTTGAAAATGCATGTATTGAAAATAACCAGAAAATAATACATTCTATCTATCGTTGTGAGGTTCCTCAAAATAATTGGCGGTCATTTGTTCTCTTAATTTCATTTGCTTGTGAAAAAAGTATTATTTTGAAAGAAGAGGTTATTAAATACTTGTAACAACCGAAACCTATCGGAGGAATATATTTCTAATTGTTTTCGTTACAAGCTGGTGACTAGTACATATACGATCAATGCACCCCCCCCAAAAAAAAATAACTGAATATCAGGAAAAAATAGTTAAATATGCCCGTAAATGAATTGTTATTACTTAGCTGCACCATATGAGTGAAATGATGAACTGAGTAACAAATAGTTTTTTGTTGTGCATTATTTATGTTTAGGTATTTACTAGAAAATACAAAGAATTTATTAATAAATGCTGAGAGGATACTCTTCTTTTAAAAGTGCATGTAGTTACATATATGGAAATCAAAATTTTACGTTTAGGCTTTTATTATTAAAGGTATGTTGTTTAATGTATTTCTTCATTAACCCATTTTAGCGAATTTTGATATTTATTTCATCTCGATTCACAACAGATAATACAGTAAAAATAAAATAATTCTATTTGTTCCCAATGGCAAAATAAAATGTTTAATACATTTGTTATAATCGTAATATCAGCATAAACCAATATCTACATTCATATTCTGTAGGTGCTAGTAAGATCAATTTAACAGATAGAGTGATTAAGTTTGTTTATAAATAAAGACCGGATTTTCATACAGAAAAAGTCTCTAAAACGCGCAGTAAAAACACCAAAATGTGCAAAAACGCAATAATAAAAAGATCAAGACTTTGCAAAAGCGTGTTATGTAGACTAAAACTCCAGTTAATTCACTTATTAACTTATTTTTATATTTTGAGAGTGATTTTTAAGTTCAATGAACATGTATTAGGGATTTTATGATAAGTTTGTACGTACAAAATATATTTGACATTTTAAATATTATTCACAAACAAAATTAAACTAGTATAAAAACAAAAAAGTAACTACAAAAATAGAAAAATACAAATATACCTTCAGCAATCAAAAATAAATCAAGTTACAAAGAAATGTTCTTAATTGTTTTCATTCAAAATTACAATTATGTATATTTCCAAATTATTTTCTGAGAATTTATTATATCTTTTACCATCTAATATATGTTTTAGGCAGGAAAAACTTCGTTCTACAATTGTACTTGTGCTTCACTGTGACGTACGTGTACACGGTGCTAAGAGCGGCCAAAATCTTCGATCATTCTCTTGAATCTCGTAGCTCGTAGGACGTCTGTGCCGAGAAACTGTATAAATTTGAAACGCAGTGCAGCTTAACGCTGATCTTCGCGCCCGGACGTCATGCCATAAGTGACTCGCGCATGCCGTCTCGTGTTGCGAAGTTCAGCTAACTGACAACACGGATATATGATCCGATTAGGATGATAGACTCCGAGCGTAGCGCTTGCTGAACGGCCACAACCAAGGGCTGCGGACCTACCCCTGCTCAATAACTCAGGAATTTTAATTAGAAAACAGGCATCATGAAAGGCATAGACACTAATTTCATGGGGCAACAAAATGCAGAATTAATACATATTAAACGGCACTCGGGTTTCACAAACCACCCGAATGCACTGCTGTGTTATGTTATAAAAACTTTTTTCTTAACTGAAACCTTTAAAGAAGATTAACAAGTTCACCGGGAGCGGTAGCTCAGTGCATCAACTGATGTCACTACAGCGCCTCTGACCGGAAGGTCCTAGGTTCGAGACCTGACTGCAGCAGGATTTTCGACACTAGCTTTTCAACTAGGTCGAATTCAATCGCTATCTGGAGAAGAATTCTAGCGGCTGGCTGCTCTGATCGGTAGTATTCCGGGATTTCTCCAATCAACACCAGGCGAATGCTGGAGAAGTACCCTAACAAACGGGCCACTGACCGCGCGCGCTATCCTTTCTTCCTCTTCCTTGTCCTATCCTCTCACCTTACACACACACACAAACAATCACTACACTACCACATATTCCGGGAGACCGGTAGGGAGCTTAGAGCTCGTCCCGGCTGGAGCGGTGCCCCGCTGGTGGAAGAGTCCTAGTTATAGGGGAAACCCCACTAACTACTTAGAATTAGTCTAATTAATCTAAATTTATTACAACTAATTAATATTCTTGCGGGATAATAGTTAACTACAATTATAAAAATAAGGACAGTTTTAATACGAAATAATACAATTTACATGTAGCAATATAAAAATAATTCTAATTTTCAAACGTTCTGTTGGCCGAAACGTTCCACAGCCTTCTTTAGAAGATCCAGCCGCATCTTCGTCAGGTCCTCACGAATTGTGACACCAGTTCTCTTAAGAATTTTTGTAATTGAAACCTTTCCCGGCGCTTCCTATAACTGGTAAATTTTACAATTATAGAACGAGTATCACCATTTGTTTTTCGGCCAACTCGATGGCTGCAATCAATATTGCTTAGATCTAATTGGACACCTATCTTTTTGCAACATTGATTGCAAAGCTGTCGGTGTCCTCGCCATCACTCTCGGGTTCTCTGAAGATTCTTAAACAGTTTCGACGCTGGTACTGCTCGAGCTCGTCAGTACGCTCTGCCAGTTGTAGTTTGAGATCATCGGTATCTCTAGTCTTTTGTAATAGTTTCTCTTCGTAATGAGAAACTAACACCTCCAATTTCCTATATATTGCTTCGGAGACAAACTGCAAAATTTTGCTTATGAAAGCATCCGAAGTCAGGATGCTTTCAATCAGCGAAGCAGAGACAGCGTCGTTAGCTTTGGCGTTGCGTGTTACAAATAATAGAGTGTTGTTACAAAATAATGTATAAATACCATGTTACAAAATAATAGAGAAACTTATTTAACACAAGAAATAACTTTTAGGGAACAAATAAGAATATTAAAAATATAGGTTATACTTAACTTATATCAGGTTGGTGTTGTGTGCGGCGCTATTCCCAAACGGTCCTATGGCTGAATAAAACTACCTACTGCGCAGATCACTCAAACTACCTGCGGTGATCCTCGGAGCGCTTAAGAAATACGTCCTCACAGTTCGGAGACCATGGCACGATTTGGAGACCGTGACACGACTACATTGGAGTCAATGAAAGAAATGACGGTTCAAATATGACTCTTCTTTACTTTATCAAAGACTAATTAAAAAGGTACAGAAATGGCAATACATTTCGTAAAAAATCTTTCTTAATCTTACTCAAAATACCTTTTGCCGATGATTCAGAGACGGCGAGGGAATTGTGTATGTATTAAATAGACATTCAAAAACCACTTACGTAATATTCTCAGAAGCTCAATTTTCTTGTCACATCAGCCACGTAGTCTGAAACTTTATTCTGACTCAGTCTACCAAGAACTACCTTATTGAAGTTTATTAATCATTTCCTTCTCACCCATCCAGAGGTTTGTACTGCAACACAAATTGTAATATTAAACTGATGAACTGATTGTTGTTGATTTGCTGTTAAGGACATTTCCACATTTATTGTAACAAATTTTAGCACAAAACCAATTTCTATATTATTGTATAAAGATAAATTTTAAAAAATACTGAAAAGCAAACCTAACAATCGGCTAATTGTTTAAAATATTTTGAGTAGCAATTAAGAAAGTGGTTGGTTTGTATTCGGCTGAAGATATGGATGTTTTTCCAAACAATGAATGAAACAAATTTCACATGAAGTTTTAAAACTATATTTTTATATTATTCTCTGAGAAACCCACATTTCACGAGAATAAATAGTAATAGCCAAAAATAAATTACGAAAATTATGAGCGGTACACTTTCGTTTAATATGTCCTAAATTCATAGGAAACATTAATTTGAAGGGCTTGAGAAGGTAACCCAATAAACCACATCACTCACAGCATATGTCCCACTATTTCTTGTATCTTGATTTTGATCAAAATACCGTTCCCAATTTTTCATTGACGACAGTAACTTTAGCGGATTCGGTCAGCGTACCGGACTGTTGTACCCGAGTTTGCGGGTTCAAACCCGATCGAAGCTGTGGATTTTTGAGGGCGAAAAAATCCCTCGTACGCCTTCCTTCGGAGGGGAAGTAAAGCCGACTGTCCCATGTAGTAGACTTACTGCATGTAAAAGATCCTCAAGCCTAAAAGAAGCCTCTGAGCAAAAGTGAGATCCACCAGTTTCGTCGCCCACGATAATACCTCCTTTCTCCGCTAGGTGGTGAAAGGAGCGTAACGAAATTTGCGTGGAAGAGCGGGCCTGATGGCCCGAGTCTCGCCACGTAAAATAAGGCTTTAACTAAACTAAACTAAACTTTGAACCAAGCCCTTTATATATGTGTGTATATATACATATATAAGCACTTCAACCAAAATTGAAATATTAGCTTTTAAAGTTGTGATGACAGGTAACCTATATAAAAAATTGTTTAAAGAGTGATGTTGATGACAGGTAACCTATCTTTTTAAGACAATCAAAACAGTTATTACGTAAAACAAAACTTAGTCACATAACACACGACGTTTCCTGATCACATTGAATGATTTGATTGTCTGAAAAACATAGGATACCTTTCATCGATATTACTTTTCGAAGCATTTCTGATATTTTGTATAAATGCCGGGATATTTGCTTTAGCTTATATTGATAATGCTTTATGCCCTTCAATTTTATGTTTTCTACGAATTTAGTCCTACGAATATTTTCTACGAATTCTATGAGTCATAAAAGTTCGGTTTTAAAAGCTTCTATTGCAATAACAATATATTAACTGAGGTGACTTCTTGGGTCTGGGGATGAGAGAATTGAGATGCCTCCTAATATCGTGTCGGATCTGCTTTTGCCCTGGAAGTTGGAAGTCCCCTGTAGAAATATTGAACCACGCGACCCCTGTAGTCATCCATAATTGCGAAAATGTTGCCTGAGCAGTATTTTGTGCACGAACTGACCTCTCGATTGTGTCCTTGTGGGATTCATGACAGGCGATGTTGCTGAATCATTCGCTAGAATTGTCTAAAATGTTCTTTAATTGTGGCAAGGTGACATGGCACATTTTCATTCATAAATAATCATCATTGTTTGGGAACGTGAAGGTCATGATATGCTTCAAATGGTCTCCAAGTAGCTGGACAGATCCATTTCCAGTCAATGATCGGTTCACTTGGACCAGAGGACCCAATCCATTCCATGTAAAAATATCTCGCACCATAATGACAACCGGTAGCGGTAGCTCAGTGCTTCAACTGATGTCACTGCAGCGCCTCTAACCGGGAGGTCCTAGGTACGAGTCCTGACGGCGGCAGGATTTTCGACACAAGCTCTTCAGCTAGGTCGAATTCAGCTGCTGTCTGGATGAGAATTCTAGCGTCCGGCTGGTCTGATCGGTAGTTTTCCGTGGTTTCTCCGATCAACACCGGGCGAATGCCCGAGCAGTACCCTACCAAACGGGCCACAGACCGCGCGCGATCTGCCCTTTCTCTTCCTTGTCCTATCCTCTGCCCTTACACACACACACTTACACTAACATGCACTACACTACCACATATTCCGGGAGACTGGTCGGGAACTTAGAGCTTGTCCCGACTGGGGCGGTGCTCCGTTGGTGGGAGAGTCCTGGTTAGGGGAAACCCTACTAGCCAACGGTAGGTCGGCGCCGGATCTCGCCATCCAGTAGGGGAAGATCACCGCCTTCTCCCGAGAAAAAAATGCACTACACTAACGGGGCTAGTGACCGAAGAAGTTGACGCGCCCGGAAACACGAAAAAATCAATAAATCAAACCATTATGACACCATTATCTTGCACAGTGCCTTGTTGACAATATGGGTCCATGGCTTCGTGGGGTCTGCGCCACACTCGATCAGCTCTTTCCCACTGAAATTGGGACTCATCTGACCAAGCCACGGTTTTCCAGTCATCTAGGGTCCAATCGATATGGTCACGAGCACAAGAGAGGCGCTGCAGACGATGTATTGTTAGCAAAGAAACTCGAGTCGATCTTCTGCTGCAATTGCCCATTAAAGCCAAATTTCGCCGCACTTTCCTAACGGATATGTTCATCGTACGTCCCACATTGAGTTTTGCAGTTATATCACGCAGAGTTGCTTGTCTGTTAGCACTAACAGCTCTACGCAAACGCCGCCGCGCGACCATAATCTCGTCAAAAGCCTTTTCACCTGTATCATTTAAGAACATATAAAGCTCTGCCAATGCACTGCTCTTTGATACCTTTTCTACGTGATACTGTATTTGCATATTGCTGCCTCATTAATTTTGTCACTTCAGCTTATATTATTGTTTGTTTCTTTGTGATGGTAAACACGCGCTTCACTCCTCAGCAATCAATCGTCTAAACAACGCTTTAAGAGCACGACCATAGCAACGGCCGTTAAAATGCTTGTGTTCATTAAAGTATTTTCGCGGACTCTGGGGTTTAGATTTGACCAGTGTTCGCATCTTTATAAGTGTATTTTACACTATTCTTATAAGAAATTTCAGGAAAAAATTCAGAACCGTTCTTGAGAAAAAATTCTTAAATGTTTTTCAAAATTTGAAAGAACTAGAGCCGGAAAGATAGGAGTTTCTTCAATTAGGAAAAAGTCCTAGGTATCGTTTACCCGCTAGTAGTGTTCAGAGACGGATGAAGGGACAGATAAACAGACGGACGGACAGACAGACAGACTGACAGACAGACGGACGGACGGACGTTTGAAAAACGACGAAAAAATCAGAAAAAATCTTCGGTATCAGGGGACCACAAAACCTGTTTTTCTGTTGAAATCTGGAAATCGATTTTCAGCAACATTAGACGTAGCATTATGAACAACAAATTTCATTTGAAGAAATAATCTCTGTTTTCAATTTTTTAGTCGTAGGAAGACGCCGAAAAAATTCAAACCTTCGCAATTTTCGAAACTTCAGAGTTAACCGCGAAAATTGGAACTATGCCACCTTTTTAAATGTATTTTACCCTATTCTTACAAGAAATTTAAAGAAAAAATTGGAGTCGTTTATGAGAAAATTTTGAAAATGTCCGGGGGTCTTCATGTAAAGTTCCCACAAATTTTAAAGAATGATTTTCAAAATATCCAAGCTTCAACTAAGAACAGATCGACAGGCGTTTCTTCTATTTGGAAAAAATTCTACGCATGTTTTCGGCGCTAACAGTGTTCACAGACGGACGGACAGACGGACGGACAGACGCACGGACGAACGTTTGCTCAATTGGATTTCCGTCATCAAGGACCCAAAAAACTGGGATTCCGACTGTGCCTTCTGTTAGATTTTTCTCTCTTAATTTAGGAATTGGATGTTAATTTAGGAACTTTCTTGTTTTCACGGCCCGAAAGTAACTAGAGGTGCTACAGATTGGCACAGAGTTCCTTGTAGCAAATTGTTCTAGTTTCCTTGGTGTGGACTGGCTTTAAGGCATTGTTTCATTCTCTGGTCAGCTGTCATCTATTGTCGCTCAAAGTACATCTTTTTGACATTTACTCAACATTTAGATTTCCTAATTGTAGATCCGAAATATTAATTCAGAAATATTGAAGAAAAGTAAGATCAAGTGTTAAATAGAAATTTTAACTGAAATATTTGGAGCCGTTTTTATATAGATGGCGATTAAGCATTACAGTAAATGAAAAACTTCAAGCTCTTTTTCGCTGGAATTAATTGAGTTTTTTAAAAACTACTGAAACAAAGTGTCTGATTTGATTTATAAATTTAATATTTCCTCGCCCTTCTAATATTATTAAATATAAATTCACGGTAACCCTTTTCAAATTTATATAAGAAAATGGGCGCCAGGAAAATATTACGTTAATTCAATTATTAAAATTAATCTCCAACTGCTATTTCCAATAAATTAATATCCGGCTAACTGGGTCGATGGGTCTTATAAGAAAAAATCGTGATTGCCTACTAATAGCCGATTATTCGATCTGCCATCTGTACAGAGTGGCCGAGGAATATGTAAAGCAAATATACATTTCTAGCTACTCATTTGCTGGTATTGGCTAAATGAAAATCATCTTTTCTATTCACAGAAACTAGTAAGTTTATTCAATATTCATTGGTAACAATACGAAACTTTCGGTCATGACCAGTCTCAAACCTTATATTGCAGTACCCGTCTTCACGCGCTCTTGATCGATGTCGCCGCGTAGAACCATTTTCAATCTCTCCCGGTGTCGATGGCTCCAGGTCCAAATACCATCTTCTTTTCTTCCGTTCTGGCACAAGTGTATTCAAGTCACTGATCCTCACCGCCTCATCAGTTAATAAGAGTTGATTAATTTTCCTTTTAAAAGTTCCCTGTTCTTTCTACTCGTATAATTAAAATATTAAAGTTGAGCAAACTATTATCTGCATCAAATACTACCAGTCCTGTTGCCGACAAATTCACCTAAGTTCACAATTCTAGCTGCTGCACTCGAAATATTTCCAAGGTCCGATTTCCGCACATTACATCAATATTCTAAGTCCGACAACCATACGCTCCAAAGTAGATGTTCATAATTCCCAAACTCCCAACATCAATTGTCTACACACGATCCGTACAGCACCACGGCATAAGTCGGAATGAATCCATATTCCCCTCTTTCAGCCCTTCAAAACTCGGTCCATCTTTCTACCGTTTCTTGTCAGAAAAAATTCCATGCCTAGCCAATCCCTCAATTACTTACAAATTCAACTAGCCGCGCCCCAGACTGTCATTGCTTTCTCGGCCAATCCCCATATTACTTTATCAACTAGCCGCGCCCCGTGGTTCAAAGCAATGAAGTTTGTTGACCTTGACGACAACCCGTCAACCGTTGCTAAGCCGCCATATTTACAAATGACTATCCTTACAATTCACCCTGTTTACAATAAATGTGACGCTCCCACATATTGGTATGGCTCACTACATTTAAAGACATTTGAATCACTTCCACTCGCAAATGCAATAACGTATACAAATTGATGGAAATGTGCATATGAACGACGTTAGAAATATTGAAAAAATTACAGTTGTGTAATTTTTGAAATAATAAAAGAATACACCCAAGTCAATTTTGTGTGATCTTATACAGTATAATTTTCACTATCCGTTCACAAAATTTGAACAAAATATGTGGTTTTGGAGAAAATAGGTTTGAGCGTTTCTGAAAATCCGTAATTTTGAGCTCCTTTTAACAGAAAACTGTTGTGTATTCCTGAAACCTTGTAAGACATTATTTAAAGCGCATGTACTCATAATTACAATAACGAGAAGAAATCGCCTTTAATGCAAATATTACTGACATGAGAAGTCAGAAAGAGAAGTCAAAAAATTGCATTTTTGTAATGTTTGAAAAAGCAAAAGAATAGAGCAATATGGCGTTTATGTCATAAGATAGGGTTCGTTTGGCACTACCCCTACCAAAAATTTAGAGAAAAAATTTAAAGCCGAATTTGAGAAAATCTTGTTTTTGTAATTCTTTTAAAATTGCAAATATTGCACGCACTATAGCACGAATACTATTAAAATTCCAAAAAATTCACTTTACCTTAACGAAAGAACTATTTATGGGCAACAAATTTCATTTCAAGGAAAAATCTCTATCTTCATTTTTAGAGCTGCAGGAATACGCCTAAAAATTCAAACATGTGCAACTGTAAAAAATTCAGAGCTAACCGTGAAAATGGGATCTATACCACCTTTAGAAGTGTATTATATTCTATTCTTGATGGAAATATAAAGAATTGGAGCTGTTTTTGAGAAAATTTTCAAGAAGGTTTGGGGGGGCTTTATGTAAAGTACTTGCCAATTTCAAAGAATGTTTTTCAAAATGTTGAAGCTTTAACTAGAGGCAGATTGATAGGGGTTTCTTCAATTTGGAAAAAATCCTACGCACGGTTTAGGCGCTAATAGTGTTCACAGTCGGACGGACAGACAGACAGACAGACAGACAGACAGACGGACAGACGGACGGACAGACTGACGGACAGACAGACAGACGGACAGACGGTCAGACAGACGGATAGACAGACGGACAGACAGATGGACGGATGGACTTTTCCAATTGGTTTTTCGGCATCATGAACCCAGAAAACAGGAATTCTGTCTACACGACGTGTTAGAAATTTTTTTTCTCTTAATTTAGCAACTGGTTTTATGCACTTTTTCGTCACCAGAGGCCGGCAATGAATTTTTTCCGCACAAAATGCGCCGTTTTTTCGCGCAGCATTACATAACTTTTTCTATACTACGTAGATTACTCCGTATAAACGTACGTATACGAGAAAGTAAAAATGTATCATGAAACGTTTGATATGTTTATGACACAATTGAATAATTATAATTTCTTATTACGAAGAGCTAATATTAATTTCCTAAAATTTCTGATAAGTTCAAAACGGAGGCAGCAACTTATGATCGTAAAAGAATTGTGGTCTAAAGGACTATGTTAGAGAGGCGTTGAGGTTATTTTAGGATCATAAGTTCCTGGTTCTTTATTATATTTTTTCATCAAGCTGTAAGCATAACATGAGAATTTTAGAGGTAACTTGTCCCTACTTGACTGTTTATGTTTTATACAGTTAATAGTTGTCGTGACCGGCCGCACAGTTTCGAAGGTGCCGCCACAGTAGGGCGTTACCGCCCCTGGCGGCAGCGGCCAGCGGCAAGCACAGGCCTTAAAAGATGTGCGGCCGCCACGCCTGAGCGAGCGGGGCGAGTCACAACCTCCGCCCCCGGCTACGCCTGCCAGCCTGCGGACCTTGCGGCCCGGAGCGAATATAAGCCGGCCGTGGCCCGGGGAGAGGCAGAGAGTGAGCGGCCGAGTAACTGCGAGGTGTGTGACGACAAGTGATAGAACCTGGAATATTGTGATTACGACGGACAGTGCTGCGACCACGGACTTTCCCACTACGGAGAATTGGTGACTCGGCGATATTTTGGTGTTTCTACTGATTACGACAACTCGGCTAAGTTTCTTTGTATTTTCTCCTGGATATTCGGCACTATAGCTTTGTACCTAAATCTATTCTCTATCAATAAATTGTTGATTGAAGTTTGAGCGTGTTGAATTTGGACACATCAATAGTCATGTAATGTATTATGTAATGGATTGGTTGGCTGTGCAGGGTGGTGCGTGGCGCGGGCGTGGGCGGGGCCGGAGGCGGAGTCGCCGCTGCACGACGCCTGCGCTGCGACGACGCGCGCCGCCGCCTCGGCGACGCCTGCCGCGCGCACGGCGCCGACTGCAAGCGCGAGGCCGACCGCTGGCAGGCCTCCTGCGCGCAGCTCTACCCGCAGGTGCGGCCACCACCCTCTCCGCACGCCTTTGAATTGAATTGAATTGAATTGAATTGAATTGAATTGAATTGAATTGAATTGAATTGAATTGAATTGAATTGAATTGAATTGAATTGAATTGAATTGAATTGAATTGAATTGAATTGAATTGAATTGAATTGAATTGAATTGAATTGAATTGAATTGAATTGAATTGAATTGAATTGAATTGAATTGAATTGAATTGAATTGAATTGAATTGAATTGAATTGAATTGAATTGAATTGAATTGAATTTGCCTTATTTTACGTGGCGAGACTCAGGCCATGAGGCCTGCTCTTCCGTCTGACCACGCAAATTTCGTTACACTCCTTTCACCAATCATGAGAGAAAGAAGGTATTACTTGGGCGATGAAACAGGCGATTTGAATTTAGCTCAGAGGCGTCATTTAGGCTTGAGGATCTTTTACATGCAGTAAATGTACTAACATGGGACAGCCGGCTTTACTTCCCCTCCGAAGGAAGGCGTACGTAGGATTTTTTTGCCCTTAAAAATCCACGGCTTCGATCGGGTTTGAACCCGCAAACTTGGGTATAGCAGTCCGATACGCTAACCGCTACACCATCGCCGCCGCCTTTCACCTCCGCATGCTGGTTTTTTTCTCGGGAGGTCGCGGTGATCTTCCCTCGCTGAATGGTGAAATCCTGCGCCGACCTACTGTCGGCTAGCGGAGTTTTCCCCAACCTGTCACGGGGTTTTCCCATCAAGATGCTGGCTCTAGCCGCACGACCTACCTGCCAGCTTCCCCTCACACCGCTCGCGTTTCCCCTCCAAATCTAGGAAATGCTGTTTTTTCCGTGGGAGGTGGCGGTGAACTTTCCGTGCTGGGTGCCTACCTACCGTCGACTAGCGGAGTTTTCCCTAACCAGTTATCTCCCACCTGTGGGGCACCGCCTCAGCTGGGATAAGCTCTAAGCTCCCAACCGGCTCCCGACATATGTGATAGTGTAGTGCATGTGTGTCTAAGTAGTGAGGATGGAATAGGGAAAAGGAAGGAAAGATCGCGCGCGTTCCGTGGCGCGTTCCGTGGCCCGGAGCAGTACTTTAGTACTGCTCCGTCAGTCGCCTGGTATTATTGGAGAAACCACGGAAAACTAATCTGAACAGCCGGCCGCCAGAATTCTCCTCCAGACAGCGATTCAACTCGACCCAGCTATCTAGTTAGTGTCGAAAATCCTGCCACCGTCGGGAATCGAGTCTAGAACCTCCTGGTCAGAGGCCCTGGAGTGCCATCAGTTGATGCCCTGAGCCATATTCCCCGACAAACGAAAAATATGTTTGCCAGATTAGTTCTATCAAACAACCGAGATATGCATTGTGATTATACTATTTTCTATTTATTATTTTATTTTTATCTACATTATTATTATTATTATTATTATTATTATTATTATTATTATTATTATGTCATGTTTACTTTATTTTTAAATTCGTTCTTTCGTAAAGGTTTTGGCCAAAGGGCAGGAATATCTTTGAATGGCGAATGCTTTCCTTGTTTTCGTTCTGTGATATGTTATTAAATCATGCAGTTATTTCTTGTAACAATAATGTGAAATAAATAGCATATCTATTAAATTAACAATTTTCACTTACGGGCCCGTTTAACAGATCATCGTTTTTGTGTTAAATCCTAGCTGTTAAATCTAATCTGGATGTAGGAAGTTAATACATATTATCTTGTTAGTAAAACACGATTGCAAAATCAAGATATGTTCGATTCAAAATGTTGAATAGTATTCTCAATTGAGAATTTTAAATTTGATTCATTAACTGTTACATTTTCATGGATCATTTCTTTGCTTTAGTAGAGGAAAAGGGAATTAATATAGCTAAAGTTAGGGCAATAACTGTTACTGACTTCTCCATGGGACTGTCATAGGCAAGGAATCCAATGCCATATCGCAACTCCAGAGCAATTTGTATAATCCTTACTTTCTCACGTCAGTTGTTCTGGTGGGAGTGCCTGTGAACTCTGAGAAGCTAGTCCTGTCCCCGATTTTGACATGTGTAGTGCAGTTCGTTCCGCATAGCTGACAGGTCTGAGTTGAAAGGTGATCTAAGGGCCACTGCCACTCCTTCCATTTCCACGACTGTGGCAAAAGTTTTGCGACTAGCCCTTCCCACAAGTACACTGCCTACTACTCACACACTCGCTCGACTTAATTCGTTCCGCTTGGCAGGTGGGTCTCATTTCATATGCACAGTCTCTCGCTTTGTTTCTACCAATGGGGCAGGTTGGCGCGCAGCTCCATTTGCATGTACTCGTTTACTCGCTCCGTCTCAGTTCGCTCGACCTGCGTTCTCGGCCCTATTTCCCCAACGCTACCAGATTTCCATCTCACAGCTACAGCCTAGCGCTCCTTCCATTGGACCGGCCTAGGTAGCTCAGGACAGCCACTGCCGACCCTGCCTGAGTGTTCCTGTGATGTCCTAGGGTGCGAATCCCGACAGGTTTCCTACGGTTAGTGGCCGGAGTTTCAAGATTAGCAAGATAGGTAGGTCAAATTCAATCCCTGCCTGGAGGAGACTTCCAGCGTCTGGCTACTTTGATCAGTACATTCCCGATGTTTCTCCGATCAACACCACGCGAATGCCGAACAGTACCCTGCCAAAAAGGGCTACGGACTTTACGTGATCTCTCCTTCCTCTGCCGTGTCGAATCCTCACTCTCACACACATTTATACTTACATTGCCACGCTATCACCCTTGTCGGGAGCTTAGAACTCGCCCTGGCTGGGGCGATAGCCCGCTGGTAGGCGATATCAGGTTGGGGGGGGGGGGATCAGCTAGCCGACGTATAAGCCTTTTTTCCACCGTATCATTTGAAATAGATGCTTTGAAAAGCCTCCACAGTGTAGAGTCCACACGCAGTGTTTGCGAAAATTAATTAATTTCGCCATTTGATTCAGGCTTTTAGCTTTGATACTCGCAAAAACGCCAAATATCCGTTGATTTTTAATGTAATATAAGCAAGTGTATTTCTGTATTTACTTCGTATCGCTGTAGATGATAAATATGTAGCTTTCATTGATTACTGTTGATTCCGGGCGCGTCAAATGCTGAGGTACCTAGTCGGGACTAGGTACCTTAGCATTTACGGGTAAGTGTAGAGCATGTTTTTACTCGGTATGTAGTGGCGATCTTGCTCCGCTGGATGGCGAGATCTGGCGCCGACCTACCGTCAGCTAGCGGTGTTTCCCCAACCATCAGAGTGCCATCAGAGAGGCACCGCCCCTGCCGGGACAAGCTCTAAGATCACGACCGGTCTCCCAGCACGTGTGATAGTGTATAGCATGTTAGAGTTAGAGTGTGTAAGTAGAACAAGGAAGAGGCAGGAAAGATCGCGCATAGTCCGTGGCCAGTTTGTTAGGGTACTGCTCCAGCATTCACCTGTTATTGATCGGAGAAACCACGTAAAACTATGAATGAGAGCAGCCGACCGCTAGAGTTGTCCTCCAGACAGTGACAGGACTCGACCGTGGTCCGTGGCCAGTTTGTTAGGGTACTGCTCCAGCATTCACCTGTTATTGATCGGAGAAACCACGTAAAACTATGAATCAGAGCAGCCGACCGCTAGAGTTGTCCTCCAGACAGTGACAGGACTCGACCTAGCTCTCTCTCTAAAGTCGGAAATTCTGCCACCGTCGGGAGTGGCACCCCAGGCCCTCCCGGGGCACTGCAGTGACAAGATGGGTGGGGTCGCTTGAGGAGCGCGTGGGTGCGAGCGGTTGGTGTGCGCAGGTGGCGGACGCAGAGGGGCGCACCGCGCTGGAGCTGGCGGCGGAGCGCGGGTACGTGGAGGCGACGCGCGAACTCCTGCGGGCGGGCTTCGAACCCCGCGCCCGGGACGCGGCCAACCGCACGCTGGCGCTCAGGGTGGCCTCCAAGGGCCACGTCGAGGTGAACACATTTTCACTGCACTTTCGGACACCCAATTTCAAGTACGGGTTAATTATATTACGTAGTCGTTAAAGAGTTCATTGTTGTCGTTATACAAATTACACCTAGCAAAGCATTATCATGATGATGTAAACGAAAATAAAGTGTACGTCGAGATTTTAATGCATTTTAATGTTTTTTAACCTTTGCTCTCATTCATGCTTACTCATATTTGCATCATCCACACCCCTCCATCTTCCACATCTCCTCTCTCACCTACTTTACCCCGTATTCACCTCTCACCCGACTCTTCACCCTCTCACCCCCCCCCCCCCCCTCACCCCATCCCCCCCCCCCCTCAACCAAACCCACTCTCAACCACATCCACTCTCTACTACATCCACTCTCAACCACATCCACTCTCTGTATTTATGTTTTATTCGTCCTCATTCACACTCATTCACTCAGAATCGTGTGTGTAAAGTGCGTTCGCGTGGGG
Organism: Teleogryllus oceanicus; assembly: GCA_964035755.1. NCBI lineage: Eukaryota > Metazoa > Arthropoda > Insecta > Orthoptera > Gryllidae > Teleogryllus > Teleogryllus oceanicus. Next base: position 3,931,444 of record CAXIVR010000011.1, read on the forward strand.
ACAGGTGGTGCGCCTGCTGCTGGACGCGTCGAACGCGTCGGGGGCGGAGGAGCTGCACGCGGCGGCGGCGGCGGGCGACGCGGACGCCGTGAGCGCGCTGCTGGCGGCGGGCGTGGCCCCCGGCGCGTTGGCGCCCAACGTGGGCCGGCGGCGGCGGAGGGCGCGACGGCGCTGCACCGCGCGGCGGAGAGCGGCGCTGCCGAGGCGCTGGGCCGGCTGCTGCTGGCCGGCGCGCCGCCCGCCGCCGGCGACTTCCTCGGACGCACGCCGCTGCACCTAGCCGCCTGGAGAGGGCACGCTGACGCCGTCACGGTATGAGCGTTGGCGGGCCCGCCACCTGCTGTGGTCACAAGTCCACTTACAAGGGACCTTTCAACAGGTTCAGGTCGAAATCTAGTCTAATTTAATTTTCTTTCGAAAGATTTTTACTATTTATAACATCTGTAAAAAAATTAGTTGCCATTTCGCACTGGAAGTTACTGAAAAAATGAAGAAATTTCCACACTTTTCACGACGCAAATTGTCGGTCGCCTGGGGTTTGTGCAGCCCTGCCTACTGTAAGAATATCCGCTGAGTGAGCAAGCGCTCCTACGGATACGAGTCCCAATTCAAGGTCGCGAAACATATTGCTCCCGCCCTTGACGCGAGGCACGGCGCCGGTTCTTTCGGGCAGTAGTTCTTCGACATTCAGAAATTGAAACCTGATGCAATGCCAATGTGTTTCCGCGACACGCAAGTATAGTTAACATTGTTTACCAACCTTCCATTACTTTTGACATATACATCAATGTACGATGGTTCAATAAAATGAGTTTATTTCCCTTTCAGTTAATCTGTGACTGAATTCAACACCGGGAGGCATTGGATTGAAACATAGAAATTTGGTCGTAGGAAAGAGGGCAAGTCCTGTAAACTTCCACGTAAACATGATTAAACTAAATTTATGCTTAAAAAATACATAACAGAAGTCACTATAATACAATACAAATTTATTCAGTGAGGTTATTACAAAAATGACCAGTGTCAATTGAGTGTGCGAAACACAAGTGTGTCATGAACTGCGTGTCAAGAACTGCCAGGCACAACCGTTGAGATCCTCGGAGTCGAGGTCGAAGGACCCTCGAGCATGCGTCGTCGCATCTTGGCTGCGGCCGAGCCCCCAAGATCGCCCCGCCCACCTCGTCTTCGCCCATCTGTTCGCCGCAACGCAGATATTAATAACGCGCTATCAGCGATGGTATCCCATATCGCTCGCGCAGGCTTCAACGCAACGCACGTGCACATGCTATTGGTCCCCGTCCTGACCCTCCCAACCCATCCCTCCACACCGCGCGGCACGATGCTGTATCGCATTGCACAACCGAGGAATAACAGCACTACTTTAGTCGTTCGCGATCACACTGCTCTCCGCAGTAAGGGTTGTCCACGCCGTCAGCAAAAACAATGCGGCCAAAACCGACAAAATTCTTAACTTTTTTCAGTAACTTCCCGTGCAAAATGGCAGCTAATTATTTTACAGCTGTTATAAATAGTGGATATCTTTCAAAAGAAAAAAAAGCAGGCCCAATTTGGACCTGAACCTGTTGAAAGGTCCCTTGTTAGTGTTGTCTGGCCTTAGCGTGTGCATGAATGAAAAGTGGACTTTACAATAAGGTGTAGACCTTAGTTCGCGTGGTTCGCTGTGGGGCTCTGAGCTTTGTCGTGGCAGTGGTTCAGTACTCTGGGCATAGAGGAAGGACTTGTTCCTGGTGCATGTGGGTAGCGCAGTTTCGACTCCGGCACCGATCTGGAAAGCTAGGAGCTCTGAGCTAGGAGGGCGGCCCGACCCAGGCATTGAATGGTAAGGTTACTGAGAGGGCAATCTGCTATCACACGGGATCCATATTTCGGTCTATCGGCGTACTTGTGCGCTGACGGGGGTGCGGATGAAGGCTAACTCATAGGTGTCCACCCTGGGAAGCAATTTCTGGTAGAACAAGAAACGGTGTGGTGTAGTAGACTACACGAGTGATACACTGTACAATAAGGTGGGATTATATACACAGACAGAACGTTGAGGAAGCTCAGAAGAGAATTTTAGTGAGTGTGTTTTTCGGAGTCCTTCATATATTATTCACTCACACAAATAAAAATAAACAAACTTTTTGTCTCTTTCAAAGCACCAGCTCCTGTGAAATAAAAAGAAACATACGTATTACCAAATAACGTCTTGAGGCGTTGTCTCTGAAGCCCTCGTTAGGATGTAAATTGTGCGTGTAGATGTCTTGTGAGCACGTGTTCGGGGCGACTGGGCGTGGGCGCGCGGCACAGCTTGAGACGAACCCTGCGCTTAGCGCGCGATCACCACGCTCAACTGTCCAGTTTTTCGTCCAGTTTCCCTGATCCATTGAGCAAATGCTGAGATGGCCCCTTGTTTTGCTTCTGGACATAAATGTAACTTCATTTCTGTGCACGTCTTCTAGAATTCAGTGGGAAATACAATTATTCAAATTATCGTTTCCATGTTGTCGCGGCAGGAAGTAATAAGAGCCAAAATTTATTGCTTATTTTCTAAAATTTTTATCCTTGAAAATAGGTTTATTACATGGGAGTTTTTTTTTCTCCCTTTCAAAAATTCAAAATTTAAGTAGTATATGACTTGGTGTAGGGATCGCAGAATTTTGAAAATGTGCACACAATTCACTTTTCCCCATAGCACGTCATACGCAGTTTTTAACTGTTTTTTTTTTGACGTAAATAAAATAAAAAAAAAATAAAAATAAAACTGGCGCCGCTCGTGACGCATTGCAGAAATTTTGAAATTAAACATGGTGTGTGAACGTGGTGTTTGCTGCAGAATTAAAATACACTTTATCCATTATGCATATTAGTGCTAATGTGGAACTGCCTATGAATAGGACTTTAAACTGCACAAAGGTCCGGTCGCCCCTGGCAACATTTTCATTCTTATTTTACTGCTGGTAACTGCGGTACAAATACCTAGGATCGTAAGGGAGTGGGAAGTATCTTGATGAATGAGATCAACAAATTCGAATCCTTCTGGAAGGTTGTGGAACAATCGCACACATTGGAGGCATGAGAGGTGCTCTTGAGTGGCCTGCCCTCCGACTGCGGCATTATCGCTGAAATCGCGCGATTCCAGCCTCGGTAAATAAGACTGCCAGTGGCATGGAAATGAACTGTCACTCTAAGAATGAAATACGTGCTAATGTACCCTTCCGGGAATTACAGACACACACACACACACACACACACACACACACACATATATATATATATATATATATATATATATATATATATATATATATATTTGTTCATACCTTGAGCCGACTAAGTGGAATAAATACAGTCGACTCCGGGTGTAGTGAACTCGGATATACTAAACCCTCGGTAATAGCGAAGGGTACTGGACCCGTTTCACTTACACTACAAATAAGCACAATAAGATTCGGTTATAATGAACTTGTACCTCGGTTATAGTGAATGTAAGAAATAAGTCCTGGAAATTAATTCGATCTCGTATATTATTAGACGAGTGGAAGGGCCTGCGGTGAGTGGGTTGGTGTTTCAACAGTGCAAGAGGCACTGAAAGGTGCCAAGACTGCATTTCGATACTGAGACAGAGAACAATGCAGAATCTAGTATGGACAGAGCACTAACTCAGGAGAAGGATCTAGGGAAATTTCTAATGAAAAATGTTGGAAGATAACAATTAAAAACAATTGATTTTTAAGGACAAATGGAGATATTCATATTTTCAGTCCGTGCTGTCAATTAGTATTGCTGAATCTCTCTATTAATAAAATCAAGAATTGTGGAGAAATTCTATTTAATTTTGACATCGGATATAGTGAACCTCGGGTATACTGAACCAAACATATTAGTCTCCAGAGGTTCACTATAACCGGAGTCGACTGTACTTTATTCGGAAGATGGCGGTGTTCCTCCCCGCTGAATGGTGAGATCCGTCACCGCCCTTCAAATTGCCTTGCGGCGATTTCTCCTTTAGGTATCTCCCACCAGCGGGGCCAAGCTCTAAGCTCCCGACTGGTCTCCCGACATGTGTGGCAGTGCAGTGAGTGCATGCAAGTGTATATATAAGAAAGAGGTGAAGGTAGGACAAGGAAGAGGAAGGAAAGTACGCGCGCGGTCCGTGGCCAGTTTGATAAGTTACAGATTGGAAAACTACCGATTAGGGCACTTGCAGCACATTTATAACCTCCGTTCACAAATCCAAAATGATTATCTTACAATTTCTCCCCCCAAAACAACATAATCCGAATTCTGTACAAACGGGTTAATAGTTGTCCGCATTGTATTCTTATACAATTATAGAGCAGCGTGTAGAGTTTAGACCGAAATATGGCTCATGTTAAGCGTACCCGATTAATTAGCGCATTAGTGGGACAGCTTTGCTAAAGCTATATGAATGACAATGAACTGATAATTTCGAACTTCATCTGACTAATATTAGCATTATCAATAGATTTAATTAAATATGATTGTTTGAGATGTCGTGTGTGGTCACACGAAATATTTATAATAAATATGCGTGGGAAATTACACAGACGCAAAGTTGTTTTATTTCAATCGAGATCGCCGAAGTCGGAGCCTTGTTGTGTCGGAAATGCAAAACAAAGCGTCTACTAAGGTATTGTGAGGTCAGGTTTGGTAGGTATTGTGTAAATAGAAATTTACACGATAGTGCAGCCGCATTTTGTCTGTTACTAGCTCTAAGTATCTCACCACCTGTTTAGATAGAAAGATAGATAGATAGATAGATAGATAGATAGATAGATAGATAGATAGATAGATAGATAGATAGATAGATATTATTTTGCAGGTAGGTATATACAACCTGGTGGCAGAACACTACAATTTACATATTACAAATATTAACTTTAAATTACTTAACAATGTAACTTTAAATTATTTAAAGACATAATAATAATAATAATAATAATAATAATAATAATAACAACAATATTCTAACAATAATAGCATTAACTACATTTTATGGTTGACCTGCACAGTTATTTTAAACTATTTAATACAAGACTACACGACTATTTAATTACACTTCACTTTCACTTTCACTTCACTTCACTTCACAATTTAAATTACTTCTCTTTCTACTTCTATACTGCACTACACTGCACAACACGTCACCACACTTCAATACAATACTACTTTGAATATAATTATATACTATTTAGTACAGGAACGCAATTAATAATAATTAACACAATAATAATAATAAAAAAAATATCAATAATAATGAAATAACTGATATAATAATCCAACTTACTAAATTAATGAAGGTTACAAATACCATTAGTTAATTTATTTTGAAATCTTTGAACACCTAGAGGAAAGGGTTCCAAGGCTGTCGCAGGTAACTTATTCCAGTCCGTTATTGTTCTATTTGTAAATGAAAATTTTCCAACATCTGTTCTCTGTGGCCTAAACTGAATTTTGTGCTTGTGATCCCCCTACTAAAGTACGAAGGTCTACCCAGTCGGACGTAGATATCTTTCTAAGCTGGATAACCGGCATACGCTTCGTACAGGGCACAGAGTCTTGCCTTAGCTCTCCTAATTTCTAGAGACTCCCATTCTACATTCTACCTATTCCCTCGGAAAGCAAATGTATACGCTCTTCTCCGTACTCTATTAAAATATTCCCAACAAATATCCGGTAGCGGTAGCTCAGTGCATCAACTGATTTCATTGCAGCGCCTCAGACCGGGACGTCCTCGGTTAGAGTCCTGACGGCGGCAGGATTTTTGCTCCGAAAATACTTGTAGAGAACAATTTGAAACATATTAATGAACTTTTATTTTACATATTTTCTATTTTTTCTTTGGAAATTTTTTTTGAAAAAATAAAAGTGATATATATGTACATATTGTGCATTTTTTATTACAATAAATTCTGTTACCTAGCCATAAATGTTGTTTAATCGCTTTGAAAATTTGTAGCTCTAATTTGCATTAAAATGTAACGCACGGAAACTGAAAACATTCTAACTTTGTCGAAAACTCAAATCCGCTCTCTAACAACTATAATACTGAACTATCTCTGTAATTAAGATTGTAATGTGAAAATTACAAGAGATCCATATTTAATACTGTATGATAGTTTCTAGAAATGACTAGTGCTGCTTTTAATGGCTGGTGCTGATTGAGATCAATTGTTCCTGTAAATGATCGTTCGGAACATATGCAAACAGTAATTATTAATGACATTGGCTTGAAATTATTCATTGTTATGCATAAACAAGACCATACAATGAAACTAAATTGTTTGAAATATCACCCCTAGAAAATGGTCAGCATTTTCCGTATTCAGTTCCACAAATTACATAATTGTTTTCCATAGAAACTAATGGAAACCTTTTAAAACATGCACAAAAAGAAACACCAAGCAAATATTATTACTTTTAATGAAACTATTGAGAGTAATATGAATTTATTTCTGAGTTCTCATCAAAACTGATTATATTAAACAATTAATTAGTCAGTATTTACAAATTTATGATCATTTTATCCGTATTTTGTAATGTCATTGACTGATAATTCTGAATATTTGAAGATATTGAAAATTATTGTTGTGTAAATTTTTAGAACTGGGAAATGTTTCGGAATTTAGTCGATGAAAAATTCGCCCATCCCCACTCCAGAATGAGTAACACTTTTGAAACAGCCTGTTCTGTAACTTAAATGTTATCTATGCACAATAACTTACATTTTGAACACGGTCTCAATAGCTAACCTTCTTGTGGTCAGATTTGAAACTAATATTACAAAAACTATTGCAGTACACGGATGCAGGTTATTGTTATCTACGTGAGTGGGGAGGTTTCTTGGGATAACATTTTTTGATATACCTGTAGTTTTCTTTTCTCATCTTGGTTTGATCGAATCCAGTTAGTATGTTTTTGTAAATAATAGTGTTCTTCCAAATGATCCAAATAGAAAATAATTTTGTCAGTGTATGTGCTAGATAATATGCGATAAAACAGAGAATATAATCCTTTTCGGTTCATTAAGTGTGATGAGATTATAATTATTTTCGGTTTTACGGAATGATATTAATTAAGTTGACTTCTTGAGTTTTAATGTGTTATGGCCACTGAGTCGTTAACTTCTTAATTCTCTCCCACAATTCACACATCTGTTGACATAGTTTTCCTATTTCACTTCGTTATATCCATGAAACTGATTCGGTATTAAGTTACGTAAAGAAGTTGCTGAAAACAAATGGAACGTGCGGCAGAAGAATTAATGCTACTATTTTCTCTTCTTTTATTCTATTGATATAAACTGAATATATTTAAAACAAACTACCTGAGTCGAGGAACCTGAAAAGCAAATATCTTTCTATCTTGCTACTTGATTCCTAGAATTGGCTCAATGAAAAATCATATATTCATTTCACAAAAACATGGAAATTTATTAAACAATTTATATCAATTTTAGTATTGTATAAATTTACCTAATATAAAATTAAACGTTTGTCATGACCGTTCCAACCTTATGTCTTCGCGCGCTTTTGGACCATCTTTATCCATCTCCGACGCCGCCGTCCTCAGGTCCAGACACCATATTCTCTTCTTTTCTCGGACGCACACTTCAATCACCGTTCATCAGATCAATAAACTATTTGCTGCTAACATTCCAGTCCAATCGCTGACAACTTCGCCCAAGCCCTCAATGTCCCTCCAACTCGTTCACATGAAATATTTTAAGCTCCACTGTCACACTTAGTGTTCAAATTTTGATGTTCTCTCAATATCCATTCCCTAGTAGATGCTTACAAGTCCCCAAAGAAAACACTCCTAACATTCATTGGAGCACGATCCGTTCATGAGCACGACATCAGTCAGAATGAATGTCTCTCGTATTCTTTCAGCCCTGCAAAGCTCGGTCCATTTTTCGATTGTTTATTTGCTGATAACACTTCGTACCTAGCCAATCCCTAAATTTCTTCCAAAACGAACTAGCCGTCTTCACGACTGTCACTGCTTTTTCGGCCAATCCCTGAATTCTATACAAAATGAACTAGCCGTCTGCGCGATTGTCACTGCATGAAGATGTTGACCTTGACGACGGCTCGCTTACCGTTGCTATGCTAGCATATTCACATAATTTATCCCCTTTAATTGACGCCATTTATAATAAATATTGTACAATATTCAGTGACATATTGGTATGCCACACTATGTGCATGATCTAGTCATGTGAATCTTCCACAATTGGTGAATAAGTAAAGGGATAGATACTCGATTAGTAACTCAAGAGTTTTTCATATTTCAGGGCATCCATAGGTTCGACAGTACTTAACCGGGAGACAATGCCCTACCACTGAATTTACGATGCACAGTCATTGTGAGAGTTGAATGGTGAAAAGAAATGAAAATAATTACGGAAAAGAGATGAATGATTCTGGCTCAGATGTGGCGTGTGGAGATATATGAAGCCAGCTTCGCCAGATTCACTGACGGTGAAGACCCTCATTAATTATTCAGAACTGAATCGCGAAGCATTCTGCTCTGCGTACTTGGCATTTCTTTAACCACTTTACCACCAAAACTGACAGAAAGTAGTAGATGGGCATAAATAAATGGGTCAGGGCTTAGTGATAACCATAATTTCCGTACTTTTTGTTAACCAGAGTAAAAATACTGTTAATATAAATGCAGATATTTCTCATTTGGTATATCTTACGTAATGTCTCCACATGGCGATTGAATTCAACCTCTCTACGTAGATAGTATCAAAAATTCAGCCACAGTCGAGAGTGGAATCCTAGGTCCTCCCGGTCAGAGGCACTGCAGTGACATCAGTTGATGCCGCGAGCCAGCTCCCCCGGTCCAGCCATAAGATATGAATGGTTAGCTATAATTGATTTAGCTACGTAGCTAGTGTCGAAAGTCCTGCATCGTCGGGACGCAAACCCAGAACCATTCACTCAGAGGTACTGCAGGGACGTCAGTTAATGCCGAGAGCCATCTCTCACACTCCAGCGTTAAGATATAAGTGATTTGCTCTCCTTGATTTTTAATTAACTTTAATTTATTTTAGCTTTCAAATAGTTTTTTTTTTCTCTGGGATGGCTCATGAGCAGCGTACTAGCTTGCCGTGCTGTTATTCCGAGTTCGATTCCCGGTCGCCGCAAAAATAGAGTTGTAGCTTTCCAATTAAAACTTCCCAGTTTCTGTAGCTGTGTGACGAAGAAAAGCTCAAGCACGCGGATCTTGCTAGTTACGGTGAAGAGAATAATCGATCATGTTCGCCTCACGTCGATCTTACCCCGAAGCATGGGAATTTAACTAGGCCCAGTAATGGGGGGACACCGGTAGCTGGCCGACGAAGTCGGACCACCGACCCAATAACGCCAAATGCATACACACAATAGTACATTATAAAACAAGGATGTAATGATGGATATTAATGCACGAGTGTGATATTACGATACGAGCGAGTTACGTAAACTTTATACGAGCGTATTAATACCCTTTACATTGTTTCATACGGTACTTTTTCTACTTTTATAAGTTAAACTTTTACATTGAATCATTGCGCGGCAGTTGACATGTAGGATTCAGCCAAGGCCACCTAAGGCTACCCTCGCATGCTGCCGTAGGTGGCTGTGGTTACCAGCGTGCCTGTGTGGCGCTAGTCCAATAGGATAAAAGTGAAATTACCATCAAATTTATTTTAAATAATATTTCATGAAAAAATTACTAATAATAAAAGAAATTAAAACTAACCAGCAAATTTAATATCAAATGCAATTTTAATGTACACAATCAAACGAAACATTTACTAGAACGAATCTCAATGATTAATTGCTAATGCTTGGTATGTAAACTTCTTTGTAATTGGTCGAGAACTTGTTTCATAATGAAATCTGTACAGTAATGAGTAGGGGGCAGATTAAAATTTTTATTTTTTTTTATTTTTACTTTACTGCCGTTTAGTATAGAAATTCATTTTATGTTATGACAAAAGGGAATGGTCCATTATTTTGAATTTTTGTCGATTTCGACTAATAAGTAATTTTTTACCTTTTCCGTCATTTTTAATGCATTTTGCTGATTTCATCGATTTTAATGTCATTTTTAATGATACTTGCTTTAAATAATATTTACGAAATGCAAGAAATGTTCTTCACAGAATTACTCAGTAGCCTGTTCTACTTGTTCGCTCAGAAATTGTTTTGACAGCTGTTGTGAGTATGAGTATGTTGAGTAATTCTTGTGACGTATATCAGCGCCATTGGTCGGCTGGTTTCGGGATAGCTAATGACAGAAGAGTCCGAACCAAAAGTTTCCAAGTTGAGCTCTCTCAAACGAATGGAACAAACCTGGATTACATCAGTAACGTATCCAACAGCTGGAGTTGTTCATCCGAACTAGTTTTTTTAATAAGATTTTTTACGTCATTTTTCTACGGTTTTAAGGCATTTTTAAAGCATTTTAAGAGCATTTTTTTGTTCATTTTTGGCGATATTTTAAATCATCAAAATCCACCGTCTAGTTATGAGTACCATTATGGAACTGGTTGCAGCCAACAGAGAATGTAGAAAAAGAGTTTTTTTGTATACCATCATTATAAACGACCCTTTTCGATACCCCGAATCGTGCATAATCCAGTATTTTATTGCACGCTACATGACGTCATCGCCATTATTAAACGCGACATGACGTCATCACACATTCAGCCAATAGTAGCGAGAGAATCGTGGGGAGGTAGATGAAGACGGAACAGCCGACCACCGTTTTCTCGCACGGATGTCAACAATGCCATCTTGAATTTCATTTCCAGAGGGCGTTGGATGTCAAGCACCCGAGACGTCAGAAGAAAGTTGTTTCGCGAAATTAAGTTTGATTCTCTTGTAAATTTATAATGCTGTTATACAAAAAAATAGCGTATGCAACTCGTTTATAATGTTGCTTTATTGCATTCGTACCAATTTGAAAACTCGCTCCTAACGTCGCTCGTTTTCAAAACATGTACTCATGCAATAATGCTTAACATTATAAACTAATTGCATAAACTACTATTTCGCTGCTCAGGCGCTGCTGCGTCGCTCCCCGGCGGCGCCGGCGGACGCGTTCGGGCTGACGCCGCTGCACTACGCGGCGCTGGGCGGGCACGAGGCGGCGGCGCGGCGGCTGCTGGCGGGCGGCGCCGACCCGCTCGCCCCCGACCGCCGCGGCCGCGCGCCGCTGCACCTGGCGCCGTGGCGCGGCCACGCGGCGCTCGCCCGCGCGCTCGCCACGGCCGCCGCCGCCTCGCCCTCCGCCGCCGCGCACGCCGGCCCCGCCGCCGCGGCCGCCGCCGCCGTCGCCGTCACCGACGCCGACGGACGCAGCCCGCTCTACTGGGCCGCCGCCGGCGGACACTCCGACGCGGTGAGTTGGCTAGTGATGCCGGGCGCGTCAACAGCTTCTTTTCTCGAGAGATGGCGGAGATCTTTCCCCGCTGAATGGCGAGATCTGGCGCCGCCTTCCGACGACTAGTGGGGTTTCCTTCTAACCAGGACTCTCCCACCAACGAGGCACCGCCCCAGTCGGGACAATCTCTAAGCTCCCGACCGGTCTCCCGGAATATGTGGTAATGTACTGCATGTTAGTGTAAGTGTGTGTGTGTGTACGGAGAGAGCATAGGACATGGAAGAGGGGAAGATCGCGGGCGGTCCGTGGCCCGTTTGTTAGGGTACTGCTCCGGCATTCGCCTGGTGTTGATCGGAGAAACCACGGAAAACTACCAATCAGAGTAGCCGGCCGCTAGAATTCTCCTCCAGACACCGAATGAATTCGACCTAGCTGAAAAGCTAGCGTCGAAAATCCTGCCGCCGCCAGGATTCGAATCTGGGACCTCCCGGTCACGGGAGCTGCGGTTATATTAGTTCCGAGGCGTTGAGGGCGTGGATGGTCATAGGATGACCACTCCGAGGGGCTGAGTGCGCGTAGATTCCTCATCGATGAAACGGAGGACAAGGGCTTATAAAAAGGAGAATATTTGGTGGAAAAAGAGGCCAGTTCATAAAATTTTGAGAAGACAGGCCAGTTCATAATATTTTGAGATTTTGAGAAGACCCGGCTCCTACACAGGAAAAATCGGTACTGATCAAGATGCATTTAAGGGCTACTGGAAATTAATAGACGACTGTCCTACATCGATGCGGACACAGGTCTCAACCTAACCAAATCCTGAAATTCCCTATTATCACCGATCATCAACGGTCAGGGGCCTGCCCAAAGCCGTCTGACCACGACGACGGCTGGCGCGAGGCCGGGTGTGATTTATACTATCACAATATATTGTGATAGTATAAGTGTGTATATCACAATATATCACAATATATTGTAATTTAGACTATCACAAGATATATCTTTAGCAAATATATGCATATGTAAACAAAAATCGCATATGTTTCTGTCCTGGACAGTTCCGGGCATTTCTAACAGTTCCCAAAACTATTCAGAACACATGTGGACCGAATGAGTGAATCTGTCTGTTTCCGCAGAGAAGAGGTTATTCCAGTGATCGGGCTACCATCTACAAGCATATTAGTGTAAACAGGAGTCAACACAAAAAAGTTCCAAAAATCGTTCTCTCAAACGAGCAAGTTCTAAAAAGTAGGATATTTCGTGAGTTTTAAAAACTTCCGCCCTATCCCGGACATAAGTATGTTAACGACTTCGTGTTCGAATAAAAGAGGACGTCTGGTCACGCTAGCAAGACGCGATGCATTTGTCTTTCAAATGTTTCATATATGAGAGCTCTTACACCTTCAGGAGAAGCTACTCATGCTTCCGCGAGATCATGGCAAACGACATCAAGAACCCGCTGGAAAAATGACATTGTATATAACCTAACTTTTTGGAAGGTGGCGCTGAAATCCTGCTTCAGTGATAATCCCATCAAAATATGTTGATTCTGTCCTGAGTTTACTGTCCTGAGCCCGGATAAACCGACTGACAAACGTCTTAAAAATTAGTCAATTATTTTTTATCAACTTTAAAAGAGTATGAGAGGTTTTAATTGAATTTTTTTATCAACTTTAAAAGAGTATGAGAGGTTTTAATTGGATAGTTATTTTGAAATCAAGGGCAGGCACATAAAGTTTATTTTTATAGCGGGGGTAGCGTATCGGACTGTTATACCCAAGTTTACGGGTTCGAACCCGATCGAAATCGTGGAATTTTAAGGGCGAAGAAATCCTTCGTACGCCTTCCTTCGGAGGGGCAGTAAAGCCGGCTGTCCCACGTTAGTAGATTTACTGCATGTAAAAGATCCTCAAGCCTTTAGGCTTGATGCCTCTTAGCTAAATTCAAATCGCTACTGGATTTGATCGGAAAGCCAAGTCGTTGCCCAAGTAGTAACCTCTTTCTCCCATGGTTGGTGAAATGAGCGCAGCGAAATTTGCGTGGTCAGACGGAAGAGCAGGCCGCATGGCCTGTGTCTCGCCACGTAAAATAAGGCACATTCAATTCAATTCAATTCACCCTTATTTCAGAAACGGGAGGAGTAATACATTTAAATTTTGGATAATAAATTAGTAATAAATGAGTACTAAATATTCCACTTGGTTTGATGTGATTGTGCTATGGTGGTTGTGCTAGCTTGGCATGGCCAGCGACGAGCACCTGTTCGTGATATTATGTGTTGTTATGTATTATGTGTTCAGGGGGAAATGATTATGTAACTCTATTATATGAAATTTCACTTTACATATCTAATCTCAAAAAAATGTAAGCTTCGACCCTCCGACGTACCCTAGAACTTTGCAACATTTATTCTCAGACACTCCGAATTGTGTATTTTCTAAGTAGCCAAAGACACTCCCCAATTAAGATTTACCTAAGTTTTTGGATTGTATTACTTCCCGACCTGAATGGCTGAGGTGGCTAGAGTGTAAGCCGACCTAGCCCCTCGGTCTGAAGGGTCGGAGGTTCGAGTCCCACCGTGAGCATGGTTGTTTGTTCCTGTATGTTTTTTTATGTGTGTGTGTGTATGTGTGTTTGTTTATTTATTTATTTAGCGTATGGCAGCGTACAGGGTTACATATCAGAAAAGGTTGTTAATTAGAATAATTAAAATTAATTGGATTAAAACAAAGATAAATGTACATAACATAAAAAACAACACACTCACAATGTAATGTCTAAATTTGTTATCCACTTTACTGCATCTTTCGAGACTTTCACCAGGTCCATTGTGTTGCCTTGAAACTTCCTGAGAGGACATTCAAAAGTTATGTGTTTCGCTGTCTGCCTTGCTTCACCGCAGTCACAAGATTCGCGCATACCCCATTTATGAAGTGAGTCACCACTTCTACCATTGCCTGTTCTTATCCTATTCAGTGAGACCCACGTCGATCTGGGAAGATGGAAGCCGCTGGGGGGAGCCAACTCCAAAATTTGATGGTATTCATGTGGAGCTTGGTTTAACCATAGTTTCTTCCAGGTGACCTTGGGGTCCTCGGTGGTATTTCTAGCAAAAATGATAGGTGGATGACGTGATTTCAGACGGCCAAATTTACTTTTCAGGTCCATGTGTATTGGAAGCTCTTGATTGGCATTTATCATGGAGAATGTTCTCATGAGAGCTCTGTGGCGGCGAACCGTTGGTGGTTCTATGTTGCTAAGGGCAGGAAGCCAGTAGAGGTGTGTGTGTGTGTGTGTGTGTGTGTGTTGTCGCAGAAGGTCTTGTGAGCCTGATGACGCAGATCGAGAGGCCGCAAGTGTGTCACAGATAGTTGAAAGAGCGGGTTTTTCTGAAGTTGTAAAAACCCCAGAAAGAAAGAAATGATCCGTCTGAAACTCCCAAAGCCATGAGTTCATTCAGGTCGATTGGCGAATATCAATTTTAAAGAAAATCGGCTCAACGGTTCAGGCGTTAGCGTTGACCACACACGGACGAACGGACAGAACGTCTCGAACTAATAAAACATAGATTCTGACTACACCATGTGTTGAACAATTTTTTTCTACAGTAAACCCTCCTTAACACGAATTCCAAGGGACTGACATGATCGGAGTTCGTATTACACAAATTCGTTTTATCCGAGTTACTGTAATTCCTTGCCGGGACCGAAGTTTAGTTCGTGTTATGGCGAAATTCGTGTAAAGCGAGTTCGTGCTATCGAGGGTTTACAGTATATTTCACAATTGGATTTATCCAAGTTTTCATTACCAGGACCCGTCAATAAGAATTGTTTTTTGGCAAAAATTCTCCATTTTCCGGCGCACGAATCCTAACATTCTCTTCTTACGAAGTTCCTTTGTAAGGCGAGAAATTAAGATCTAAATTTCTTGTCGTCAATTGATGCCCGCGGTGCGCTGGTGGGCGTAGGCGCGGACGCGACCAATGGCAAAAAGGACCAGCATTGACCTTCCGACGTGTCCTAGAAGTTTCTAACATTTATTCCCAGAACCTTGAACTGTCTAGTTCCTAACTACCTACGAACACTCCGCCATTAAGATTCATGTAAGTACGAGTACTTTGTTTGCACTGCTTGTCGAAAATGGATGACTGCGGTGCGTGCGCTGATGGGCGTGGGCGCGGACGCGTCCAACGACAAAAAGGATCAGCTTTGACCCTCCGACGTGCCCTAGAAGTTTGTAACATTTATTCTCACTCGTGTCTAATTGCTAGGTGCGCGCGCTGGTGGGCGTAGGCGCGGACGCGACCAATGGCAAAAAGGACCAGCATTGACCTTCCGACGTGTCCTAGAAGTTTCTAACATTTATTCCCAGAACCTTGAACTGTCTAGTTCCTAACTACCTACGAACACTCCGCCATTAAGATTCATGTAAGTACGAGTACTTTGTTTGCACTGCTTGTCGAAAATGGATGACTGCGGTGCGTGCGCTGATGGGCGGGCGCGTTGACCCTCCGACGGCCCTAGAAGTTTGTAACATTTATTCTCACTCGTGTCTAATTGCTAGGTGCGCGCGCTGGTGGGCGTAGGCGCGGACGCGACCAATGGCAAAAAGGACCAGCATTGACCCTCCGACCTGCCCTAGAAGTTTGTAACATTTATTCCCAGAACCTTGAACTGTCTAGTTCCTAACTACCTACGAACACTCCGCCATTAAGATTCATGTAAGTACGAGTACTTTGTTTGCACTGCTTGTCGAAAATGGATGACTGCGGTGCGTGCGCTGATGGGCGTGGGCGCGTCCAACGACAAAAAGGATCAGCTTTGACCCTCCGACGTGCCCTAGAAGTTTGTAACATTTATTCCCAGAACCTTGAACTGTCTAGTTCCTAACTACCTACGAACACTCCGCCATTAAGATTCATGTAAGTACGAGTACTGTGTTTCCACTGCTTGTCGAAAATGGATGACTACGGTGCGTGCGCTGATGGGCGTGGGCGCGTTGACCCTCCGACCTGCCCTAGAAGTTTGTAACATTTATTCCCAGAACCTTGAACTGTCTAGTTCCTAACTACCTACGAACACTCCGCCATTAAGATTCATGTAAGTACGAGTACTTTGTTTGCACTGCTTGTCGAAAATGGATGACTGCGGTGCGTGCGCTGGTGGGCGTGGGCGCGTTGACCCTCCGACGTGCCCTAGAAGTTTGTAACATTTATTCCCAGAACCTGAACTGTCTAGTTCCTAACTACCTACGAACACTCCGCCATTAAGATTCATGTAAGTACGAGTACTTTGTTTGCACTGCTTGTCGAAAATGGATGACTGCGGTGCGTGCGCTGATGGGCGTGGGCGCGTTGACCCTCCGACGTGCCCTAGAAGTTTGTAACATTTATTCTCGCAGGTGCGCGCGCTGGTGGGCGTGGGCGCGTTGACCTCCGACTTGCACTGCTTGTCGAAAATGGATGACTGCGGTGCGCGCGCTGGTGGGCGTGGGCGCGTTGACCCTCCGACGTGCCCTAGAAGTTTGTAACATTTATTCTCGCAGGTGGGGCGCTGGTGGGCGTGGCGCGTTGACCCTCCGACGTGCCCTGAAGTTTGTAACATTTATTCTCGCAGGTGCGCGCGCTGGTGGGCGTGGGCGCGTTGACCCTCCGACGTGCCCTAGAAGTTTGTAACATTTATTCTCGCAGGTGCGCGCGCTGATGGGCGTGGGCGCGTTGACCCTCCGACGTGCCCTAGAAGTTTGTAACATTTATTCTCGCAGGTGCGCGCGCTGGTGGGCGTGGGCGCGGACGCGGGCGCGGCGGACGCGCACGGGCAGACGGCGCTGCACCGCGCCGGGCAGACGGCGCTGCACCGCGCCGTGTGGGGCGGCCACGACGAGGCGGCGCGCGCGCTGCTCGCCGCCGGCGCGAGCCCCTCGGCCCGCGAGCGCGACGGCGCCACCCCGCTGCACCGCGCCGCCGCCACCCCCTACGCGCAGCTGGTCAGTCCGTTTTCACCTCCTCTCTCTCTCCTCCTCCTCCTCATATCTTTCTCCTTCTTACCTCCACTTCTTCCTCCTCCTCCTCCTCCTCCTCCTCCTCCACTATTATCCCCACTGATCAGCGCCGCCGCCACCCCCTACGCGCAGCTGGTCAGTGTACTTCACTTCACTTTCCTTTCTTCTTCTTTTTTCTTACATCCTTTTAATTTTTTCCCTTTAAATCCTCGTTTTAATCTTTTCCTTCCTCTGTTTCTCTTCTTTCTTCTCTTTTCCTCCCCATCCATTCGTCTTACACCACCTCTCCCTTTGTCTCTCCCTCACTGTACCTCTCTCTCTCCGTTCTCCTTCTCCTCTCCCTCCTTTTCCCTTTTCTCTTCTTCTTTCCCCCTTTCCTCTTCCTCCAACATACCTCACCTTCCTTTATTCCTCCTCCTGTTTCTCTTCTTTCTTTACTTTTATTCCCCCTCCGCTTCCTCTTTCCCTCCTCTTCTTCCTTTTTCCACCCTCCACTATCTTCTATATGTGCCACTATTCGTCTATGTGTATCCTCTATATGACTTCATTATGTGCAGCTCGTCAGACTCTTGTTCTTTCTCCTGCTCGTCCCCCTCCTCTTTCATTCATTACTTCTCATTCTTGGCTAGTCATTAACAGTTCGTCATTCTCTTCGTCTTCAGCAATGTCTTTCTTCATAGAATTCTCAAAACGAATAATTCTCGTTATTGTTTTTTTCGTTTCTTCTCTTTCTTCCCTTCCTTCCTCTTGAGCTTCATTTTTTCTGTATTTTCGTGATGTTTTTAGAACTTGTTTCATTACTGCTATTCTTGCTAGTTCTCCGACATTTTTTGTGACTTACGTCTTCTGTGCGTGACTTAGGCGCATTGCTTCGTAATGTTGGATCCCATTTTCTTTAAGATCGTCAGGGATCTCAACATCCTCTTGATTTCATTGCTTGCTTTGGTGTACTTGGATATTTCAGTTTCAAGTAGCTGCTAAGCAGCATGCTGCTTTCTCGTGTAGCGCGGCGTTTACCTTTTTTGGATCTACCCATTGTGGTTCAAAGTACTACGTACGGAATTTTAGAAAATAGAGCCTTGCGCTGTAGCTTAGAACATGGAGCATAGCTTATCGGCTCACAATGCGCCAGCACCGTACGAGTACTGGGTATGCGGCGAGAAAGATACGAGTAAAAGAGATGAAAAACGATTTGATTTTAAACCACGGAAGCTAAGCATAGGAGAAACAAGAGTTGAGAATGTACAAGCTGAATGAAAAGAAAATATGCGGATATATATTATACGTATCATGGTTTTTTTCGTCATATTATAGATGAGAAAGCCGAAGATCTGTAAGAGTATTTTATTGCAAATTCCAACATTATCTGGAGATCATGATATATTAAGTTTTCAATATATTTATGGTCGTCTGTGAAGTCTGCTTAAATGATATGCTAGACCAGCATCAAGGTGCTAAGATGATTTCTAGATATCAGAGTTTTGGCCACAGAGCCTCCCAGCTACTTCTGGGGAAACCGTGGATGTTCGTTTGAGAAGTACTTCTAGCTCTATTTGTATCTCAATATTTCATTATTTTCTCGACTTTCATATCCACTCTGGAATCTGGAATAGCTACGTTCATTAACTTTGTCAGTCTCTCTCAAACAATGGTAATATATGACATGTTATAGCAATCGATGGTTTGTCTGGATGTTCAAATCTCATATTAGTTTTATATCGCGGTCTTCGACCACTTTCCCCGGTTTGTGCTTCCATCATTGATTATTTGTCCACAAGCAATATTTTTAAGGGTGTGTTCCCGCACCCAGCTCCATGTGACGGAACCGCTCACTTTCACTTCGATGTTGTTGTTGTTGTTGTTGTTATTGTTATTATTATTATTATTATTATTATTATTATTATTATTATTATATTTATAACTCAACCAAGCAGAGTGTTATAGAACTGACGATGAGGGCAGCACTAAGCTTTGTTTTGGTTCGGAGAGAAAGAAACAGCTATTGGTATACTCAGTGCAACTGAAAACTGAAGCACTGATCTAGCCCAAGGTCCGAAGGCGTGTACATGGACCTTTTGTAATGCCATATTAGGTTCAGCAATATCCATGACAGACCATTTAAAACCGTTTTAACGGATAAAATGCCGGCGTATTCGATAGTTATATTAATAAACACTGATAACGATAAAAAATGGAAGTATTTGGAGTCTCTATAAGTAATAAATGTTCCATCCACGCTGTACAACAAATTCTACAACATGAATACATTACGTTATTCCATTTAATGAAAAATATGCAGGATTTTTTTCTTTAACTTGCAGATTCTCATAAAATACGACGTATTGGGGATGTGTTTCAAATCTGTAATGAGTGATCTAATTATTAAGTGCTTTCTGTGTGATTTAAGTACTAAAAAGCAATCACTAATTTCTATGGAAACTAACCTGACGAAAAACAAATTGAGCTGATTAATTAGCATTACGTAGCGTGTTATGCAAAACTGTTTTATTACTTTGAAAGACGAATATGAACGCACCAGACTACACCGTCCCGGCGGTAACGCGCGACGTAACAATTACTCTTGTTAGTTCTCAAATGCGTTATGTTATGTTGTTTAACGATAATCGATTTCTGGACGGGGAAAATTAATTTCCCGGTATACCTTAGCTGCCCTACCATTTGACCCAGAGAGTCAACTAATCGAACAGGCTTATAATAATAATAATAATAATAATAATAATAATAATAATAATAATAATAATACTGAATCTGACCTGGAGGAGCTGGACAGATCAACGAGAAGACTGTTACATAAATTCCGTTGTCTTCATCCAAACTCCTCAGTAAAAAGATTATATCTATCTCGAACGATGGGAGGCAGAGGGTTGGTTAATATAAAACCACTTTGCCTGAGACAAGAGGAAAAAATGCGACAGGTCCTTTTAAACTCCACCGACACATTAATGAAATTAAGAGTTAATGAGGACCGCGGCTTCACTCCGTTGAACCTCCATGAACGAAACTATGATTTAAACATCTATACCCCCCAGTCGAACTTTAATGAATGGAAACAACAAGAAATACATGGAAGATACCCAAAACTCTTGTTTCGAGATGGTGTAGACAGACGTTCCTCGGTGGAGTGGCTTTTGGAGAAACAAATATATCCTGAGACCGAGGGTTTTATAATATCAATTCAAGACAGAGTTATCAAGACCAGAAACTATCAAAAGTATTGTTTAAAAGAAGATGTGGTGGATAAATGTAGGAAGTGTGGAGCTGTAGGAGAAACTATAGAACACATCACAGCTGCATGCTCTTCCCTCTCAGACAGTGCTTACTTAGGAAGGCATAATTAAGTTGCGAAAATCGTGCACAGGGCAATTGCAATAGAGCATAAATTATTGGATGAATCAACACCGCCATTCTATAAGTACACCCCTCCTCCAGTGCTGGAAACAAGTTCCACCCTTTTGTACAGGGACAGACCAGTTTTAACTGATCGTACTGTCGATTACAATAGGCCAGATATTCTCCTTATAGATAAAAGGAAGAAAGAAGGAGTAATAATAGACATCGCAGTACCACTATCCCACAATATCAAGCAGAAAGAAATAGAAAAAATTTCGAAATATGAAAACTTATCTTATGAACTAAAACATATTTGGAAATTAAATTCTACCAAAACATACCCACTCGTGATATCGGCGGAAGGCCTGGTCAGTAAAAACTTCCTTAAAAACTTAACAGAACTTAAACTACCTAAAAACGTTCTGAACTTGGGACAGCGCGCAGTTTTGTTGCAAACTGCCCATATCGTAAAAAATTTTTATCTTAGGTCCAGATATAAGATGAAGTTCTTCTTCTGTGACCGAACCTGTCCCCAAAACAACTCCGGGGAAGGTGAGCATTTCTACCAGCAAAAATAGCTGAGAAAACGTAGGATAATAATAATAATAATAATAATAATAATAATAATAATAATAATAATAATGTCTTTATTTCTGGCGAGGCTCATGCCGCAAGGCCTGCTCTTCCGCGTAATATATTTACATTTACATAATTACAATTGAAGCGTTCGGGCAGAAACAATGATAACTGACATTTCACTTACTTACAAAAGAGCACGATTGTATTAGGCAACGGAAATGTGCTACACATAACTAATGAAACATAAAGTGTGAATGTATTTTCATTGTTAATTTTTTAGATTCTAAATCTAACATGGTATAAAGAGAGCCCATGTTTCTTATTTACAAGAAGGGCGTGGTAAGTCATTAATTTTACTTTTGTAAAATGTCAGAAATTCCCTTATATCCGAATGCCTCAATTGTGAACAAATTTCAAGAAAAAGGAGGGCAGATTTTACATTTATATCTGGGATACAAGACTACGGACTATCCCGGCATACACTTTAAGCGATTAAGTAAACCCAGCTTTTAGTGGTAATCATATGGACATTTCCAGTGACAAGGTGGAGAAGTGTGCAATTGTGGAGAGGTGTGCGGGTGCGGACGCACATCTAGTGACGCATAACTGTTTGCAGTATATTGAAGTTTCTTGTAAACAATAGCGGAACGCCAATAAAATTATCAAATTTTGACGTAATTGATAAGAAATGAATTTGCGTCACGGCAAAGTTTTCCCACTGATGTGTAATATGAAATATCCTTTCTCGCAACTTTCTTTGATACAAATCGTCAACATCGTGCATGCACTGCACGTGTGCAGGTGCGGTCGCTGCTGCGCGCGGGCGCCGAACTGTTTGCAGTATATTTAAGTTTCTTGTAAACAATAGCGGAACGCCAATAAAATTATCAAATTTTGACGTAATTGATAAGAAATGAATTTGCGTCACGGCAAAGTTTTCCCACTGAGTGTAATATGAAATATCCTTTCTCGCAACTTTCTTTGATACAAATCGTCAACATCGTGCATGCACTGCACGTGTGCAGGTGCAGTCGCTGCTGCGCGCGGGCGCCGAACTGTTGCAGTATATTTAAGTTTCTTGTAAACAATAGCGGAACGCCAATAAAATTATCAAATTTTGACGTAATTGATAAGAAATGAATTTGCGTCACGGCAAAGTTTTCCCACTGAGTGTAATATGAAATATCCTTTCTCGCAAGTTTCTTTGATACAAATCGTCAACATCGTGCATGCACTGCACGTGTGCAGGTGCGGTCGCTGCTGCGCGCGGGCGCCGAACTGTTTGCAGTATATTTAAGTTTCTTGTAAACAATAGCGGAACGCCAATAAAATTATCAAATTTTGACGTAATTGATAAGAAATGAATTTGCGTCACGGCAAAGTTTTCCCACTGATGTGTAATATGAAATATCCTTTCTCGCAACTTTCTTTGATACAAATCGTCAACATCGTGCATGCACTGCACGTGTGCAGGTGCGGTCGCTGCTGCGCGCGGGCGCCGAACTGTTTGCAGTATATTTAAGTTTCTTGTAAACAATAGCGGAACGCCAATAAAATTATCAAATTTTGACGTAATTGATAAGAAATGAATTTGCGTCACGGCAAAGTTTTCCCACTGATGTGTAATATGAAATATCCTTTCTCGCAACTTTCTTTGATACAAATCGTCAACATCGTGCATGCACTGCACGTGTGCAGGTGCGGTCGCTGCGCGCGGGCGCCGAACTGTTTGCAGTATATTTAAGTTTCTTGTAAACAATAGCGGAACGCCAATAAAATTATCAAATTTTGACGTAATTGATAAGAAATGAATTTGCGTCACGGCAAAGTTTTCCCACTGATGTGTAATATGAAATATCCTTTCTGCAACTTTCTTTGATACAAATCGTCAACATCGTGCATGCACTGCACGTGTGCAGGTGCGGTCGCTGCTGCGCGCGGGCGCCGAACTGTTGCAGTATATTTAAGTTTCTTGTAAACAATAGCGGAACGCCAATAAAATTATCAAATTTTGACGTAATTGATAAGAAATGAATTTGCGTCACGGCAAAGTTTTCCCACTGATGTGTAATATGAAATATCCTTTCTCGCAACTTTCTTTGATACAAATCGTCAACATCGTGCATGCACTGCACGTGTGCAGGTGCGGTCGCTGCTGCGCGCGGGCGCCGACGCGCGCGCGCGCGACCGCCACGGGCTGACGCCGCTGCACTGGGCTGCGTGGGCGGGTCACCGGCAGGTGGCGCGCGACCCCCTGGCGGCCGACGACGGCGACCCGGGCGTGCTGTGCGCGCTGCTCTCCGCGGCCGACGCCGCCGCGCCTGGGGCTGCGCGTAGGCCAAGCAAGTCTCAACGACGGCGGAGCCTTCCGCGTTGGCTTCTGGGCGTTCGGCGTGTGTGTGTGTGTGTGTGTGTGTGTGTGTGGTGGTGCGTGCTGTGTGTGTGCGCGCTGTGTGTATGTGTGTGTGTATGTGTGTGTGTATGTGTGTGTATGTGTGTGTATGTGTGTGTGTGTGTGTGTGTGTGTGTGTGTGTCTGTGTGTGTGTGTGTGTGTGTGTGTGTGTTGTGTGTGTGTGTGGTGTGTGTGTGTGTGCGCGTGTGTGTGTTGTGTGTGTGTGTGTATGCGTGTGTGCGCGCGTGTGCGCGTGCGGGCGTGTGTATGTGTGTGTGCGATAGGAGAAAAGGGAACAAGAAATGAAAAAAATACAGATCGCGTGCGGTCTATGGTTTGTTAGAATATTATTTCCACAGTTGCCTGGTATTGATGGAAGGAATCACGGACTACTATCGATCAGAACAGCTGTCCAATAAAATTTATCTCCAGTCAGTGGATGAATTCGACTAAGCTATCTAGATATTCAACGCCAATAATTCGCCACCGACGAACCCTAGGACCTCCCGATCATTGTAGTGGGAATGTGGGCACTCTCATCCGGTAGCAGGGATGACGAATCATGATTTTAAAATACTCTTAATATGCTATATCATCGCCCTAGCCCAAGTGAGGCTAGAGTGAGCCGACCTTTGTAGCCAGAGTGATCGTGTCTAGCACTTTTCTCGCACAATAGCGAGTGTTTACGGAGGCGCTCCTGCTACTCGAAATGCGAAGCTGAGTGTAAGGTGGCGCGCTGATAGCTCGTAATATGCACTTCTGATTTTGAAGTCTAGGCTCACAGACACCTGGCAAATGACAGTCAAGACAACGCTTTTCAAACTCGCTTAATTACGGATGTATAATAAAAATAAATTACATTATAATTAAGAAATAGATTGATTTTATTCAAACGGAATCAATGCCATCAATTTTCTTTCACAATAAATGTTTCAACCATTCAACTTCTACCAAAGATGCTGAAACTTTTATTTGTATGCAAGTTTCAGTTTGTTCTATCTCTTCCCATTCATTCTTGAATCATTAATTTTAGGTTTCTTTTTCAGGTATACTTGTTTACATCTGAGTAACAGCAATTGAATGCTGAGATAAGTACTAATAATGAAGAAAAGTAAGCAATGGAGAGTTCGTTGCAAAATGAGAATAGACGAACACAGTGGAGGTGTGATTGTGTCTGACAAACTTAACCTATGTTGTAGGAACATCTGAGTACTTCTCGGGAATTGAATATGTGTACGGCATACCCAACGTTAGTTCTCGATTTAGTGGAATGAAATAAGTTTCTTGGCTTCTTATTGCTATAGACATATATTAAGAGTATTGATTTAGGTAATAAGAATATATCTTTGCAATTTCAGAATGCTATCCTTTGTGTAAATTATTATTAATAGTATCTCAGTTTAAATACATTTTGTTAAAAAATTATTTAAATTATAATTTTATGAACAAATGTTATGTACATAATGGCGAGAAGAAATGTATAGGAAGATAAAAAATGTATATTTTCTTGATCATGTTACCAAATTTTTATTTTCGGAATAATAATCAACTATTTAGTCAAAGTGTAGTACTGATTTTTTTCTTTATAAAATACATTATTATAAGCTATCAAAATTTCATTTCATTCAATTAACAGTCACCTAATTTTAATGTTGTAAACGTTTATGCAGGAATTCTTTTTTCGTAGAAAAAGAAAATGTTTTAAAACATTTTACACTACTTTCTATTTGTTATTTACCTTCTAATCATTGAATGCTCACATACCTGTTTTGTCCAATAATGCACATTGCTGAAACGGCAATTATTTCTGCAAATAAATCTACCTTCTACCTACAACTCACAACATATATTGAATAATAAAGTTAAAGTCTTTGTTGTAATCATCTCACTACTACAATTGCAATACTTAGCAATCAAATGTTAGTTTTTCTGCGCATATCATGTATTTCCCAAAGGATTTTGTAGATGCAACACGCAAATGAGCTGGTTTTCGAATGAATAGATGTTAATTTGCAGGACTGAGATTAGATGGGCAGGTCTGAATAAAAACAATTTATCAGGGATATGTCACGCCAAATTCGGTATCATCCCTGATTGATTCGCATGTATCATCTTCCCATTCACAACAAACGTTGTTTCCATTAAAGCGGAGGCCGAATCAAAAATGAGCTTTTTTCAATTTGTTCACCCCAGTGCCGTTTATCTGCGATTTAATGTGGGGATATGTGTAATGATCCAGCACCCATGTCGAGTTTGAAGCATCGAATTCCGTCAGATTAGCAAATCAACGTATCGATATCCTCGACTACCTGTGTGGATGGCATCGCGGATGAGTTATATCAGGAAAGTTAATTCCGCTAATCTCAAAAAGCCAATGGCTGCATTTAGGTTTAATTTTCATTGTGACTTTAAATATATTGCGTTACGTATTGGGTGAATAATTATCGAATACATAAATATGCCTCTCAATTAGACGTAGACAGAATAACGCGTGAATAATGCGACATCAGAAGTTTCATGAAAATAATAAAACGTCCTTATGCCTAGCTACAGATACTTCAAAAGTTGTTCTCTAGTTACAATAGCACGAAGAAAAATTGCAATAACATAAAGTTTTATTTTTTATCGTAATTATCACTTATCGCTATAGGATGATTTTCTAACTTTACGTTTGAATAGAATGAGGAATACATTCGGTAAAATACATGATAATATATTGAGAAGGATAAACGAAACAAAATAAAGAGAAAAAATTGTCATTATTATTGCCAAAGTCTGTGATTGCCGCGTAAATAAATGTTTTCTCGCACGCTTGTTGAAAAAACTCCTCTGTCAGCATGATTGGAGACTTCACGGCTAAACATGGTTACAAAACATCGAAGTACACTTACCTCCGACTACGCACATCTAGTGACGCGTAACTGTTAGCAGTATATTTAAGTTTCTTGTAAACAATAGCGGAACGCCAATAAAAGTATCAAATTTTGACGTAATTGATAAGAAATGAATTTGCGTCACGGCAAAGTTTTCCCATTGATGTGCAATATAAAGTATACTTCCTCGCAACTTTCTTTGATACGAATCGTCAACATCGTTCAGATCACAGATAAATGTTCATGAAGTTTGTGGACGGTCCACAGATAACATTAATTTGGGTGATAACGGATTTCAAGATTATTTTCAGCCTTGTCAAAAGAAATGATGTTATTTTAAAATATTACTATAATACAGTATTCATAAAGTGGTATGAGAATGAAAAATAGTTTTCGGAATGTACATTCAACTCTTAAATTAATAGTTTGATTTGATAAATTAACGAAATAACAGCTTAAAATGAGACGATTTTTACAATATATGCATTAGTTCTCCTCTCTCCCATTAGCTATGTTGCTTCATTGGATATTGAGGCTCTACAGGTCTTTGGTTCTGCTTCTTCCTGATAGTGCTATCAAATCTTCCTCCTTCTGGGTTGGCTTCCGGCATTTTCGTCCATTAACAAACAGCACCTAGTACGAGTAATACGGTCACATATCCTATCAAGGATTGACTGTGACGTTAACAAAGATTGTTCCTATGTATCTCACAGACGTAAAGCAATTGTTTTCAGCTCCTCTATAGTATTACCCAAAATTCAAGACGATACACGGACAAAAGAAATGCCTCACAAACGTAAACAGCAATGGCTTGTTGTTTTTTTATCTTTGTGGGAATACCTAGGACAGTGAACTTGTCTGCAGGTGTTCTCACCACTACAGCACAAGTCAATTAGAGCGTCACTGAATTGTTTTTAAAAACTAATGATAGCACGTGCATTGACAGAAAAGAATTGTCCTAACTGTCAATTGATATGTCACGACAACGTAGGCCATTTTTCATTATAGTTCGAGATTGATCGTAAAAATTCTTGAGGAAATAAACAAAACTTTATTTAAAATACAAAAATAATCATTTTCTTCTCCAGTAAATAGAGTTCAAAATAAATTTCTGAATTTACTACTATATTTCCTTATTCTGCATTATATTATAATCGTTTTGTAAATACTAAAAATCCTTTTACATCGATATTATAAAAATTGTACCTTCAAACGTGTCCACTTCAACAGTATACTTACAGATATTTTTACACCACAAAATAATTTAAATTTGTAGCTAGGACTAATAGTAAAGACTTATTTTCATTTTATGTCAGAATTTGGTATTTTAATCTGTTGTTTTCAAAAACATATATAGATTTAATATTTACCACTGCTCTCGTATAAATCGCATAAGATGCCCAAATCGCTACGCTAAACAAGTGATGTTTTGCTAGGTACCACTC
This sequence comes from Teleogryllus oceanicus, assembly GCA_964035755.1. Classification (NCBI taxonomy): domain Eukaryota; kingdom Metazoa; phylum Arthropoda; class Insecta; order Orthoptera; family Gryllidae; genus Teleogryllus; species Teleogryllus oceanicus. The sequence continues at coordinate 3,959,491 of CAXIVR010000011.1, forward strand.
TCGCAATAGTTGTTACGGTTAAAAGTTCAAATACTCGTTGTTTAAAGAAACATACATTTCTGTCAGAGGCTACATGTAGTTGGAATGATCACTCTCAGTGAAAAGTGATGCATAATATAAATTTCCTTTCAAGATATGTTGATTTAAAATTGAAACGACTTAATAAAAATAGTATTATTATTTTTCTGTCCTTAAATGTTTCTGTTCTTAAATGTACATTAGTAAAAGCCAAAAAAATTAATTAATTAGATACCGTGTTGTAAGAGTGTATGCAATTAATTGATTGTCTGAATTTTAAATTGCTAAGTAACTGCTCGAAAGTTCTATTGTTTATTTCTGTCGATCTCTGAGATCCCTTTCGTAACTCTTTTAATCAGAAAGAAATTCAATAACAAATGTATGCCAGACCTCCATTACTACTGTATGTTTGGTAAAGAAATGATTTTTTGAAGTTGTGTTATAATACATATACACATTATTTTCTGAAAATGTGTGAAAAATATTTTGCTTCCTTAGCAAAGTATATATGCAACTATATTTTAATAATATTTACGGTTCGTAAGAACAATAATAAAACTTGTATAACAATGAAGTGACGTCAATACCTTTGTAGATAATGAATTTATTAATACCACATAAATCCCAGAAAAACCAGGAGAGACATTTTATTTGAATGAATCATGATTCTCCCATCATCACGTGTTTCGTCCATCTATCCATGTTGTTGACCAGGCCTTCCTTTGTTTTCCTTTTGCCTTTGGCAGACTCGATCTGCTGTAACTGCTGCGCAGGTCCGTTCACACGGGGAAGTCGTCGAAGACGCCGATCTCGTCGCAGTAGGGCAGCAGGAGGCGCAGGCGCGCTTGTAGGCGTCGGAGAGGCCGGCGAGGGCGTTGGCGCCGGCGAATTGGGGGGGGCCCCCGGGGGGGGCGGGGGCGCACTGCGCCCCGCGCGCGCGCCGCAGCTCGGCCTGCACGTCCTCCGGCGTCGGCACCCACGCCGCGCCCAGCCGCCGCGCCGCCGCCGCCAGCGACGCGCTGTACTCCGCCACGAGGCGCGGCCAGCGCTCGCGCCACCCCGCCTCCTCCAGGCTCGACACCTGCGCATGCGCGATCGCGCCTTCACTGGGGCAAATGCTAATTAAGAGAACATGGAAAATCAGCGTTCACGCATCACATCCGGCCTCCTTCAGGCTCGACACCTGCGCACGCAAGTTCTCTTTGGCAAACTCACCGACTTTTTCACTGGAAGAATATAGGGAAGTACGAGTTTTATTCTCAAGGCAATCCCAATGTACTCGTCATATGTGAAAGCAAGTTAACGCTTTGATCTTTAACTAAGAGAATATGGGAAATCAGCTCCTATTTTAACTAAAAGAATATAGGGTTTCAACCACACGGCATTCTTCATGTACTAGTCATCTGTGAATTCAAGTTAATGTGTTCATTTGGACTAAATCGCAAATTATTTAACTGAAAGAAAATGGGAATTCAACGTTCTCGACATCCAGCCTTTACCACAATCGACATTCGACAACGTAAACTCACGCACCTAGTTTTGTAAACTCGCAATGCAACTTGAAAAAGTATTAACTGCGTGAACATGGACAATCAGTAAAAATAAATTAACTACTTAAATTTTAATACTTCAATGTATTCTCTAGTTGTGTGTCTTGATCTTTTTCTGTTTATCTTAATTTTTAAGTATTGTAACTCTTAACTGTTGTAAATCAAATGTTACATTCTGAAAGCAGTAAATAAATATCCAATGAACCATCCAAAAAATTAAAATAAACATAAATCGTCTTAAATGTAAGTATTTAAAGAGAAAAGATCGCTAACCACCCCTCTCCAGCTCAGTGTGGTTAAGTAACTCAAATTAATTTCGTACATGTAGAGTTTTTATTTAATCAAAAGCTATCTACTGATAAAATATAAAATATATGAAAGTACTCTGGAGCAATTTGTAGTGAAAAACTGGTAATCATATATGTCTCAGTCTACTCTGCTTTTCTTCATGTATTACATCACACACGTTGATCATGTTCATCATTTCTCATTGCATGCAGTTCCTAACAGAGAAATGGAGGTGCGATGACTGAATATCGAAACACTGCCAGAGAACAGCGAATAAACTGATAACCCTCAAAATTCGATACATCATACATTCGTACATTGGATAAATAAGGTATGAGAAAAATATGTGTTATATTCGACAGCTTCTGAATGTGTGATTTGAAATGTGGACTGTTAGATTTATGCTATTTGTGGGATAATAATTTATAATGTGTGAGAAATGAATGGATAATGAAAATGACTATTATTACTACTTAATTTCTCGCGACTACACTTCAGTTCAAATTCTCTTTTTTACTCATATCTCTCAACCCCATTTTCGTTTGCCATGGAGGGAAAAATAGGGTGTCTATCTGCATGTGGTAATGAAATTATCACATTTTCATTGTATTGTAATCCTCTTCCGATTTCATGCGGAGATTTTATCTTCTGTTCTGCCGTGATCTTTATTTATACACAAATGTGAAAAGAATTGTTTTTAAACAAATTAAATTTTCAAGATCACTTAATTATTTGCTTTCTGAAATGGAGATGATATTAAAACACAGTGTACAGTGCATCCCTATACATATCGTAATATCCTTGAATTTGTGAGGAGATACCCCAAGGCAAGAAAAAATTACATCGTATGAGATGTAATTTGAATAAAATCTTGTTTAAAGGAACAGTAAAAATAAATTGTTCGGTTGCAACATTTAGAAACAATGAGTTATTTTAATCTCAACATCAAAAGATGAGTTGATTTAACTTGAACTTGAACAAAGTATCTGGAACAAGAACAATATTCAGAACGATTTTAGCTCAAATTATGGTAATAAAAGAGTAGCAAATCACGTTAATTGACATATCCCTTAATCTACTTATTTATTTATTTTACGTCAAAAAACAGTTAAAACTGCGTATGACGTGATATGCGGAGAAGTGAATTCTGTGCACATTTTCAAAATTCTGTGATCCCTACACTAAGTCATATACTACTTGAATTTTGAATGAAAAAAACGCTCCCATGTAATAAAGTATATTTTTAAGGATAAATAAGCAATACATTTTGGACTCTTATCCATGATGTCCTTCGTCAAGGAATCTTCCTGCCGCGACAACATGGAAATGATAATTTGAATAACTATATTTCCCACTGAATTCTAAAAGACCTGCACAGATAATAAACTTATATTTATGTCCAGAAGGAAAACAAGGGGTATCACTAATAAACTTATCCAGATGTCTAATTTTCAGAATTTTTGCTTTGCGAAATAACTGTTATTTCGTTGCGATGCACCGCAACGAATTACAGCGCGCCAGATTAAAACCCTCCAAACAGCACCACTATCGCAAGGTTTTTAAAAATGCAGAAACAAGATTTCGTTACTGCCTGTCCCCTTATCTGCATACTTTTCATTGTTGCGCTGCATATATATATATATATATATATATATATATATATATATATATATATTGTTTATTCCAAGTTCCTTTCATCATAACCACAGACTAGGAATTAAAAGTCCAAGAGAGTGAGATGTTGTTGATCGTTTTGTAAAATGGTGACATCCTAGTTCTATGTATTAATTTTCTTTTCATATTTTCTTCTCCTTTGGTAACGGACAAGTGGAAAATGTTACTAAGTGCCGGTACCAGCACCGATGAAAGGCGGTTATAACTTATATTATTATTAAGTTGATTTCCGTAACAGCAAGACTTAATGAGCGATTGAGGATTACTTTCCTCTTTATCGTGTGATGCATACATGTTTTATCACCATTTAAAGAACTGTGAAATAGTAGTTTATGCAATTAGTTTATAATGTTAAGCTTTATTGCATGAGTACATGTTTTGAAAACGAGCGACGTTAGGAGCGAGTTTTCAAATTTGTACGAATGCTATAAAGCAACATTATGAACGAGTTGCATACGCTATTTTTTTGTATAACAGCATTATAAATTTACAAGAGAATCAAACTTAATTTCGCGAAACAACTTTCTTCTGACGTCTCGGGTGCTTGACATCCAACGCCCTCTGGAAATCAAATTGAAGATGGCATTGTTGACATCCGTGCGAGAAAACGGTGGTCGGCTGTTCCGTCTTCTTCTACCTCCCCACGATTCTCTCGCTACTATTGGCTGAATGTGTGATGACGTCATGTCGCGTTTAATAATGGCGATGACGTCATGTAGCGTGCGATAAAATACTGGATTATGCACGATTCGGGGTATCGAAAAGGGTCGTTTATAATGATGGTATACAAAAAAACTCATTTTGTATCTTTAATCTCAAAACATTTACCATATTCTTGAGGAGAGTAGAACAGCATCAAAGGAGCTCACAAGGTCACTAAAATTTATCCTTAAGATTTCCATTCTGGGATGGTGAAATGAGATTGTCCAACAGATAATGTTTGACAAACAGATATGAATGGCGTGTCATTAAGTGTTCTTGAAGACGACAACCACACTGTAGCACAATAGCAATGCCTATATTAAATTGGCGTTATTGAGAATTAAGATATAAGCAGGGCATACAGAATATATTTTAGAGAAACTGTGGATGAAAATGTGGAGCGGAATTTTCTTGTGCTGGCAAAAATTTCGCAAACATGATTTCAAGTTTTCTTCTTCAAATCCCAATAATTCGTTCTAGGAATCTACATCTATATTGACATATTAAGAACATACAGGTATCGTTATACGTTCGTATAGGATCGTAGTATGTGAAAGAACACAGTAAATGAAGTCGAAAACTTTAGTACTATTATGTGTATATTCCCCATAGTTTCTACGCAATCGCACCTTGAAAAATACTCAAAACTCTTGTCATCATATTTCGTTTATGCTTTGTTTCAACTTATTGCAGAACTATTCAGCCAAATGATCATTTGAATGGAAAACATTTGCAAAATGTATTCGTTCAAGGAGGGTTGTTTTTCTAGGGCTTTCCTCCAGCCGACAGACGGGTGCCCTTCACGTCCGGATGGGACGCATATTCGACCACACACTAGACGCCAACTCACTTACGGGCTCCTCTGCTCTGGGGTCACCAGAACGCGAGGCCCTCCGCAAAACACATAGACGTTAGACAACGGACAAACAACCAGAGCCAAGGTGGAACACGAACCCGCGACCCTTCAGACTGTAGCGCGGGGGCGATACACGATCTGTCACCTCGGCTATCCAGGTCGGTTTCAATGAGCTGCTCACAAATTATTTACGGAACGTGTTGTGGGATATACTACACCAATATCGCACTGCTTCACCGTATATTGTGTTATTGATCGTATTTTCGACCAATGTCACTTAACACTTTTGTCGCAATTGGTTTTTCTTTTTGCTCTTCGCTATCTTACTCGTCTGGCGCCGAGCTTGCAGCTGTTTTAAGACTTTATGACAAAATAAGAATGACTGGTAATAATGTACCTATTTACGAATTGGGTGCTCGGTCTAGGCGTATGACCGGACTAGGAAGAAACTATAAAAAAAATATATTTCCTGTGCTCTAGATTGGGCCCTAGACTCATTGCCAGAGTGCCTAAGAAACATAATTTATTTTTACGTAATTTTTAGAAAATTGTTGATCAAAGTTATAAACTTCCCAAGTGTACTAAACGTGTTTCAAAACATTTTATTAAAGCAAAGTACACTACTTTTACAAACTGTTCCACTTGAAACTTGTTTTAAATCTCACAATTTCACAATCCATCTTGTCAGAAAAAATTGAATTAAAATATTCAATAATGCAAATGTTTTCCACATTGGAATTAACTTTTAATTATTTGTCTAAACGGTTGAAATAGTATTTGATATCAAAATTAAAAGTAACAAGTGAATTCATTATAATAGCAACTGCGCTAAGTAAAGAACAAGAAACGGGCAGTACAGCAGTACAGCCCTGAAGAGGACCGCAATATGTCGGTCGAAACGTCGCCACCCCAGCCTTCGACGCGGCGTCACCCGGACAGCCCAGATCAAGAACAAGAAACCTTTTATATTCCAATTTTAAGATGTCAAAAACTTCGCCGCCGAGAATAAACAATGAATTACCCTTCAGCACAAAATATTTCCTTTTCAGATATCGACAAACCTTTCTTACGTTTTGAATTTGCGGTGTGAGCGTTGTTCATTTGAAGTTCCAATATTCAAGCTTTTTTTGGGGGGAAAACTATTGAGTTCAACGCATGCGGTTCAAGTCATATTTGTTTTTAATTAGTTTTTCGATAGAGATCGATATATTAGAATCTCTTACGAACGTATAAGAATACACTGCACAGTAACTTTACTTTAATTGCACAGGAGAAATAAGAAATATTCATTTGATTGATTTATTGTCAAAAATCAGAATAATCTTAATATGATTTTCAGGGATGAGTAAGGTTGGAGGATGTTCTTTAGAGATGCAGATTCGCTACCCTCTCATTTACAATATATAGTTCAATTATGAGTAAAAGTACCTAAGAGACATTCGAAGACAATACATTTTTGATGCCATGTAGTATAAACTATTTTCATCGGTAAACGAGCGTCAGGTTTTTGGAGACAAAATAGTTATCCCTCCGCTCATCATCAGATGTGGTAAAATGAGAACTCCGGAAAACATGCGCTGGTATTGAAGCTACAGTAAGTCTACAAGCAAAGCTAGGATCTGTCTAAGACTATTCTTAAGGGATCGGGAAAAAATGGACGGTAAACCTAATCAACATGGGGGTACATTCACCCTTATTACCGGAACACAGACCATTACCATGGTAGTTTGTAGTTCAATGGATACAACAACGTTTACAAATTTATATGCAGATTGCTTAAGCGTTCTCGTGCGTTTTTGCGCCTTAAGGAGAAGTAACATCGTCAGAAACTAGATATAATCCTAATTTCTTATGTTTGTTTTAGAAAAGAATATGAAATACTTGCATTATCACATAACAAACAAAAATAAGGGGAGCTTTATTATATTTGATGGTGAGTATTTTTTGTTTGAAACATTGCTCAATCAATGGTACAATTATTGAATTGAATTGACCTTATTTTACGTGGCGAGACTCAGGCCATGAGGCCTGCTCTTCCGTCTGACCGCGCAAAGTTCGTTACACTCCTTTCACCAATCATGGGAGAAAGAAGATATTGAGGACATTTTATTTCGTTTGTTTTCATTGAATCAATAAAAAGGTGAGTAATTGGTGAATGCGACAACGGAATCCTCTATTTGCCAGGTCGGCCTGTTGTGAGGAGAGGTAACACGGATTACGGATGCTTTAAATTGTCTGTTTCTTTATATTGATTTTCTTTACGGCGATTTAGTCTGCACGCAAGCTATTTACGATTTCGTCTGTTAAATAAAGAAATAAAACTATACAATGTATTTCAAACCTCATTAAGTACTGAAAATTAAGAAATAAATAAAGATTTTATATTCACTGAATTACTTTTTGAAATTATTAGGTATAAGAAGGAATTAAATTCAAAACCGAATTTTGAGTAGTAAAATCAGTAGAATTGCGGTATTATTACTAATGTATTTTTGTCACTTTTCAATTATTTATGTAAATGATGAACATATTGAAAATTGGGGTTAATTTTTGTTCGATTTGACTTGAAGGTTCCAATTATTAAATTATAGACAGTCAAATAGAAAATTTATTCTTTTTACTTAATTATTATTACATATTAAAACATAAATCATTACAAGATTTTCTGGCAACGTTTCGGAGGTGAGGTGTACCTCCATCATCAGGCCGTGGCCTACATTGACATAAGTTGGGGAAACGTTGGCTAGGTACTAAAAATAAAGATGGTTGACTCCATTCTGAGGTCAAGTCTAAAAACAGGCATTAAAAGAAATATTAGAAGGTGTCTAATTAGTTGGATTGTAAAAGATATAAAACACATTTAAGGTAAAAAAGTAAAATATCTAAATCATACATTCAAATAAGTTATGGTATATGCGTCTAATTTGTTGAAATATTGAAAGATTAAAAACAAATTATATATGAGGTAAACAATAAAATGTTAAATGATGTTAAAAAGTAAATAGAACAAAACAAAACAAAAACAAAAACAAAAAGGCAAGTGCACAGATGAGAAAGTCCAGTACTCACAAAAAAGGAATCACCTACTGTCGCTAGAGGTGCGGGCGATCCTACTACGGAGGTCGTAACGGCAGGAATGACGAGGTTGTGTGTGAGTAATGGGAGGGGGAATGATGGGAAGAAGGGAGGGGGCGGGTAGGCTGGGTGGGGATTGTGAAGAGTAACGGAAGAACGGCTGCGTAAAAAATATGGACATGGCGGTTTCTTTGGATTTGAATGAGAAGGTTGAATTTCGAGTACAGGAATCACATTGTTGGTATCGGGTTTTCGCCAAGGTTTTGTTCGCTGAACAGGGCTTCCATAATGAACACTGTCAGTAATGACAAGATCAGAATATCTATTGGATATATTTTGAATTTAAAGAGTATTGAGTCATAGCTTTTGAAAAGAGGTTGCATTCTAAATTGGAATTCATGGAAGAGTTTGTTTTAATGAAAAGTGATTCGAGTATCAATCTGGAGTTCCAGTTGGGTTCTATAGCTAATATGGAAGGGTTATCAAAATCAATACTGTGGTCATGGTTGATGCGATGAGCTGTTAGGGAATTTTGTTTTTCAAAAGGAAGTCTTATGTTATTTTTGTGTTCCTTGACCCGGTCACATAATCTCCTACGAGTTTGACCAATGTATGCTAGTTCACAATGTGAACAATGTAAAGCATAAACGGTGTTGAGTTTGTGTAACTTTGGTATAGGATCTTTAAGATGACGAATCAAGTTTGATTTGTGAATAATGGTATTAACGAATTTAATGTCAGGAAAACTATTGCAAAGTTGTCTTTTTATTTTATTATTAATGTTATGGACGAAGGGTAAGGAAAATACTACCTGTTCTGAATTGGCGGAAATGGCTTGGGTTACATCACCATGAAGAATGGCATTAACTGAAGAACTTTGAACAAGTTGTTTAAGTTTTTGACAAACAAATTTGGAAATAAAATTAATGGGGTAAGAGTTCTTGAGAAAATCTTGTAATGATTTATGTTTTAATATGTAATAATAATTAAGTAAAAAGAATAAATTTTCTATTTGACTGTCTATAATTTAATAATTGGAACCTTCAAGTCAAATCATTTCTAAAAGACAGCCTATTGCTACCTTCTAATTTTTGTTCGTCTAAACTTTTAAATCCAGCGTAAATGAAAGAATTGTTGCGTAAATAAATACTCATTTTATGCAAACGAGATATCATTAATTGCATGATGAAAATAATGGAATTTATGACCCAATTATTTTTAAATAATATCAACAATACCTCCACCATTTCACAATGTGCTAAATGAATGTTTTCATACCTGGAAAGTGATGAGATCTATCGCAGGAGATCCAACGAAACACAACTGCAGATCCACAAATCGGCACTCGACTTCTCCGTTTTGTCTCCGAAACATAATATTATTCGTCCACAGGTCTCCATGGTTAAGAACCTTAAACGCTCCCTGCGAGTTACTGGTGAGATCCTTCCTTTTCTGGCTGGCAGACTCCGCGATCGCCTCGATCCTGTCGGCGAGTCCCGGCGGCTCGTCCTCCCACGACCTCACCACCAACGCCACGTTCCGAATGAGCGCCGCGTTTATCCCTCCCATGTTCTTCGGGGAGCTCTGAAACAGGCTCTGGTAGTGCTCCAGGAGCCTCGGGTTCTTCTCCAGGAGGACGTGGGTGGCTGCGTGGAAGCGGGCGAGCGCCCGCAGCGCCGCCGCGGCGTGCTCGTAGTCCAGCCCGGCGAAGCGGTCCCCCATGGAGAACCCCTGGGCCACGAGGTCCTCCAAGGTGATGACTTCGTCGGTGGCCGCGGTGAAGAAGCGGGCGGCGAGGGGCGGCTCGGCCAGCCCTGCGGCGCGCAGGAGGTCGCTCACCGCGGGCAGCACCTTCCGCAAACAGGTACTGCGTTATGCCTCATTCACAATGCAAACTTAAACGTAACGTAAGCCGTAAACGTATGCAGTAAACTTTTCACGTAAAAACGAGCATTCACAATGGCAAACGTAAGCTGGAACGTAGGTTTTGCCTGAACCAATCAGAATTCAACATATTGATCGATGCGTCTCTTGCTTTTTTTTCGACTCTCCTATCGATTTCACCTTTTGCATTTGCGAGCAGCTGTTGCGCCCCTACCTATTGAGGTTATATGCGAGCAGTGAGCTTTAAATTGTGTACCGCAAATATATTTAACGCCACGTTCAGATTTTGTCATGGAGAGAGATTTGGGCATGCAGCTTGTGTTGTTGCAAGCTTCTGCAGCATTAATTTTAGGGGCATTATTTAAAAAAAAAAAAAAAAAAAAAAGGAGGCCCCTTATTTGCCATTTTGAATCAACACTTCGCAACTCGTACCAAAACTCCACAAACTTCTTTGCTCTACCTTTTAACTATACACACGCATAAACAAGAATAGATCTGGAGTCGACCTTCCTTCTCGCGGATTTTGTTGTGCATTTGTTTTTTTCATGTTGCTCTCTGATTGGTCTTCGGTAGAATTTCGACGTAAACTTAAACGTAGAAGCTTGGAGCTTGCGAGCTCCTTAAGTTTACGTCTCACGTCTACGTTTACGTCAAGGCATTGTGAATGATCTCGCTTTAATACCCATTTCTAGGTTTTGCGGCTACGTTACGGTTACGTTTAAGTTTGCATTGTGAATGAGGCCTTACTCGCTACAAGTTATGAGTCGACTCCCACGTCGCAAAGTCAGTGAACAAAAGCAAAAATAGAGAGCATACACGGAGACAGGGAGGGACGGGGACGGTGAGAGGGGACGAGAAACAGAATCAGACTGAGACAGGGCCAGAGAGAGAAAGACGGAGACAGAGGCCGAGGGAGGCGGAAAGAGTGAAAGAGCCGATTAGAGAGAGACGGAGAGAAAATAGGAGAGGGAAGGGGAAAGAGGGACATGGAGGGCAGAACGTCAGCCGGGTTCCACTAGCAGTTCATATGAAAACCGCGCGTTTTAATTACAAGTAATTAAAAAAATATTTGGGAACAAAACACGTTAGAAATTATTCGTTTGACTGACGCTAGGATGTTTTACGTTAATTACGTAGACCAAAGTCCGGACCTCGCCAGGATCGCACGCGTCAACTGTGCGATTAGTGTACTGCAAAAACTGTACTTTGAAGTAAAATCCGTTGCCCAGACTCATGGATGTTTTATGTTAATCGTGTTGACCTAAGATGATGGACATGCGTATCAAAGAATAAGGTTGCCTCGAAGTTTTAGGTTATATACGGCGTCATTCCGTTCGCGGGCATATTTTGACGTTCGCCACGTTTTTACCATAGTAAGCTATTTCCTTCACATGAGGTACGACAAAAAGAAAGAAGTACCGAAATAGAAAAAGAACATATTTGGAAGACATGGGGATCTTATTCTTTAATCTGTTTAAATCACTTTCGACACTACGAGATCCAAGAACGAAAGCGAAGTATTAAAGACTAAAACAAGGGCATTACTAGTTTGAATAATCATGGTTGAACGTCGTATTTAATTTCGAGATAATCACTTCTTGACTATGATATCTAATAAATTACATGCCTTTGGCAAAGTTTTGTTTTAGTGAAGAGCGACAATTGAAATTATTTCAAAAACACAAATTGTGAACAAGGAAAGTGTGGGAATAATCTTGCGATTAATATTTCAGTTGGGAAGAATTCATAAAAATGTTCCCTTTGCAGGACACATACAGAATAATTTTCAACTATTTTAAAAGCCTTTACTCAATACATTCCTCTTCAATGTACTTGTACCATTGAAAGTCAATTTATTCTTGAAGAAATGAATTAACGTTTCTGAATTTGGTATTTTTACTAACTAACAGTATGGTAGAATATATATTTCTTCTCAAACATAAGAAATGATCCAAGCCTTAACCGTTTCTAAGAGAACAATAAGTTATAAGATGCCAATTCGTTTACGGGCTGACATTGACTTTCTGCATGTTCTTACAATAATTTGTCAATTCCATTAAGTGGATCACATTAAGGTAATAGAGTTTAAAATACTTATTGCAAGCCGGCGGCGCTAGCCGAATGCGTTTACTACGCTCCGTGAAGTCACGAAGGTTAAGCGCATTCGAGACTCGCGGGTTCGTGGTTGGGTGACCGGCCAGGAACCCCGGGATCTAGCGGCGTCGGCCCTGCCGAGGGATAAAGGCACTGACTGCGACGTGACGAGACTTGACAATTATTAAAAGTAAAGGCACATTAATGGAGGATTACTCCTAAGTGTAAGCGCTCAACGCCCCTTAAGGGGCTTGGAGACGCGTTGCGTCAAGATGTAGACGCAACAAATTAAAAAAATCGGCAGTGCTGCTTAATCTGTTTCAATATAAAAATATTCCTTGTGTGTGGTAAAATTTAGAAAGGATGCTGTGCTCCGTCGCCTTCACTATTGGTTTACGGCGAGAAACGTCCGCAGCATTGTTCAACGTGGTTCTGCTGTATTCCTTATCGGGAACAGTTAATCCCTTTGGAACGAGATTGTACAGCTTGCACAAATGCCATCACACGCCTTGCGACAAAACCTCGCCTTCAGAAGTAAGGTGGAAATATTTGAGTAGTCATTGCAAGGTGTGTCGAACCCATCTCTAGGCGAGAGCAAAGAGGATGTGGTCTCCTGAATGTTTTGAAAGTAATTAAAAATAATATTTTCAGTATTAAAATATTTTATTTTCGAAAATAATATGTTCAATTCCTAATTTTCCGTTTTTAATCTAACAATTGGGGGAATTGTTTTACGTTACGGGAAGTGATTCTCCAAGCTGTCTCCAAACCGGTACATGACTCGACATAAAATCAAAAGTATTTATTGTCATTAACGTTATAATTTCATTCTTCTTGTATGTTTCATTCATTTACTAGTAAAATACATTGTACGTAATTGTTTCCCTCTTGTTCTAGGTTGCGCACGGCAATGCTTCTTAGTGACGTATTTGTGTGTTGTAAATTATTCTATTTTTCGTACGATGTTCTGTCTTTAATACGCTCAAAATCCGAAATATGCACTCCAAAACTGTTATAATAAATAAATCATCTGAATACCTTAAACCCATATTGAAATTAATATTGTTATAGAATTCTTCAGTTTGTTTCCTCTTGTCACCATAAAAGTATGATTGAGTTTATGTTCGAGGCGGGGGTAAAACCCAAATTCATTGGATTGCGATCAATAAGATTGCGATCAATATTCTGACTTTTCCTCAACCTTAGCTGCTTTCGTAGAGGTACTCGTACTAAACGCAGCAGAAACCCGAAAGTTTTAATTGGAGTCTTTCATTGCCCTTTCCTGTTATTTTCAAAAGAGCTTTGATGCTTATTTCTGCAGTCACTTGTAAATCTTGATACAAGATACCATAAAATGTCTGGTGTAAACTTTATACCTTTTGGTAATCTTTGCGGTCCAATTTGATAATGAAGGACTGGGCCGGCCTTTCGGTACCGTCGAAAGATTCATTCATATTTCATACCGTCGAAAGATTCGCATTTGCGTGAACCAAATGCCTTTTGATTCAACCGAGATACGATATTTTTGAACGTTTTCCCATTACACTTGATAGAACCTTGAAAACACAACTTAAATTCAGCAAATGCATTAAAAAATGGGCGCACTCAAAAACATTGCTCCGCTTCACATGTTCATACTAACGACAATTCGATTGATTGGTTGATTGATTAGTTGCGGGCACATCAACAGCTAAGGTCATTACTCCCGGAAGTGCAGTGCATGTTCCTTCCTGGGGTAGTGGCAGTGATCTTCCCCAGCTGGATAGTGAGATGCTCCGATCACAGGGATGTGTAGGAACGTTTATTGCCATGTAAAAGGATACCAACCGTTGCAAGCTAAGTCACAGAGAGTGGGCGGCGAGCTCTGAATTAAATGCGCTGATAACGACATTCCTTTGCAATCATCTCGTGTTTTTTCTTTCTCGCTCTTTGTTTTTGTAAGAAGAGAAAGTATTGTAATCGTGTGCCGGAAGACGGCAAATTTTCGACATAAAAACTTTTTTTGTATACCATCATTATAAACGACCCTTTTCGATACCCCGAATCGTGCATAATCCAGTATTTTATCGCACGCAACATGACGTCATCGCCATTATTAAACGCGACATGACGTCATCACACATTCAGCCAATAGTAGCGAGAGAATCGTGGGGAGGTAGAAGAAGACGGAACAGCCGACCACCGTTTTCTCGCACGTATGTCAACAATGCCATCTTGAATTTGATTTCCAGAGGGCGTTGGATGTCAAGCACCCGAGACGTCAGAAGAAAGTTGTTTCTCGAAATTAAGTTTGATTCTCTTGTAAATTTATAATGCTGTTATACAAAAAAATAGCGTATGCAACTCGTTTATAATGTTGCTTTATTGCATTCGTACAAATTTGAAAACTCGCTCCTAACGTCGCTCGTTTTCAAAACATGAACTCATGCAATAAAGCTTAACATTATAAACTAATTGCATAAAGTACTATTATGTAACTCCAGATAAAGAAAAAGTTGATTAATCCTGTACATATACACAGGATGAGTCACGTAACTTTAGCTCCTCCAGTAATTTTTGGAATGGTTGAAGTAATTGCAATGCAGTTTTCTCGAACATGCATCAGGGAATGGGGATAATTGATGTATGTATTGGTTTCCATTTTATCACTTGTATTTTACGAGATATTAAGTTAATTTTTTTAAAAAATGGATACTATACATTTTTAGTGTATCATGACGTGCGTAAAATCATGAATATATATATATATATATATATATATATATATATATATATATATATATACGTATATTATATAGTCATATATTCAAATAAACATTTTTGAGTAATTTTGATTTTTTACTCGTATTTAACAAAAATTTTTAATGTGACTAGCCTAGTGTAATCCACTAGCCAATGCCAAGCAGTGCTCGGGGCGTTACAATGCCCGTTTAATACGATTTGCAAAAATTCTAAATTACTCTAAAAGGCTTTTCAAACGTTTCTATATCATTGGATTCATCTTTTTACGCTCGTCATAATACACTAAAAACGTATAATTCCATTTGAGTAAAGTAAAGTTTCCTCAATATCTGGTAAAATAGAACTGATAAAATGGAAATGAGTATATGTATTGTGACATACCCATTTGTCACATTAAAATAAATTAACATTTATTTGAGACAATATGGTGGAACATGCATTACGAAATATCACGAGAGCTAGAGCTTAGCAACGACCGTGAATAAACAATGTAGTTTTTGTTTTTCTAAATGCATTAAGAGTTTTCTGGATGCCGAAAGTAGAAAATTTGGGATTGGGCGAAGAAGTTCAAAAGACGATCAAAAAGGTCAGCTACACCAAAATATAACGAACGTATGGATTGGCTGGGTGAGAGAAGGACGGTCAAATGTTATAAAAAAAATGAAGGTAGTTTTAATACGAAGTCTTCGAGGGATGAATCATGCAAAAAGATTTCAGTCTGCTCGGAAACGCGCTTCTGAACTGATCGTAGATATTTTCATGTGGAAGCAATATTGAAGTATAAATTGTAACTTTGTCGGGAGTGGTAATCAAGTTCGGGACTATGTCATAGGACGTAATCGGGACTGGTAATTTTGATAGTTTGAGAACAGCTTGGATAGGGCAGAAGAAGATTCCTTGGAACTTGGGACTACGGCAAGCTCGCAAGATATTTCGACTGAGAAGTTTACGAGGGACATCATCGAAGAAAAGATAAGTTAACCGCGGTATAAACTGTAAATTGAAAGAGATCATGATCAAAGGCCTAAGAAAAATGTAAATTCTCTAAATTGTTTGCTAAAAGCATAGAAATTAAACTTTGTTGAATTTTGTTCTTTAGAAAAGAAAGTGAATTTTCATTTAGTCAATCCAAATAGAAATGAACTAGGAATAGAATCATTCTATTTCAGATTCCCAGCTGCGCTGTATAGTCGGCGGATCCTATAATCCATTATAGAGGTAATAAGAATTATAATTATATCGTGACCCATTGACCCAGCAAGCCGGACGCTAAGATCTTTAGCAGATATAGATGTAGAGAGAGAGGAAAATTTTGGTATATCTCAGTATAAACTAGCCTCATTCCCTCAAGCACTTCGGCGAAAACTACATTGCAATAACCGCTCAAACACTGGAGGAGATGCTAAAGTTATGTGACTCAAACTGCATAGCAAATACTTCTTGCAACACCTGGTGTAGCCAGAATCCCTGTCTTGTTAGTCCGGCTGTCTGCCTGTCCGCCTATCCGTCCGTCCGTCTGTGGTCAACCCTAGCGCCTAAGCCATTCTGCCGATTTTCTCCAAAATTGATATTCCCCGATCGATCTGAACGGTCTCATGGCCTTTGGCGTTTCAAGCAGATACTTGGATTTTGATGGTACTTCACATCAAGTCTTTAAAACATTTTCTCAAAAATTACACCAATTTTTTAAACTTTGTCATCGAATAGCGAAAATGACATTCAGAGAATGGTGTATCTCTGTGTGGAGAGAGATGCACCATTCTAATGGGTAAAATCTCTCTCTCTCTCTCTCTTCTCATCTATCTATCTCTCCCTATATCTCTCTATGTGTCTATATATATTGAAACGCACCGCGTTTCTGAACGTAGACGCGGGTGCCAACCTGGTTTAAACAGCGCGGTGGAGACGGCCGTTCCGGGCGGATTCGGCCGAGCAAAAGTGTGTCTCGCGGCAAGCGAGACGAAACGAACGCGAAGCACGAGACTTCGACAGTTGGGGAGAGTATCGTGGGAACGACGGCAGTCGAAGGTGGAGTCGAAGAGGGAGAGTAACGGGCGGTAGTGCGGAAAGCTGATGATGGCGGTGATGAAAAATAGTAGAGAGGAATCCCATTACATCGAGCAGAAATCGAAACGTAGGACAATGAGAAATAGTAAGAACTATTAATTGATCTCGAGTTAAGTGATGTACAGTAAAGATTAAACGGCGTGAGGCGAGGTAAGTGATGAGTGAAACGAACACAGCATCGGGGGGCTTAAGAAACGAATTTGGTGGACTGGAAATCAGGACGGCTGCTGATCGGGTGGCGAGTGGACATCATCGTGCCCGGCGAAGCACGACTGCGGCGTGGGATTTGCATTGGCGGCGGCCGGATAGAAGCGGCGGGAGCAAGCGCCATGGCCACGTGGCGGGCGAAACGGCCCCGACTCGTCACATCGCGCTAGCGCATTCGGAGTTGGTGAGCTCGAAGGAATTTCATACGCAGCAAAATCAGTAAGACTGTTACTAGAAGGGACTTATTATTAGGCGGTAAAAGAATCAAGTGAGTTGGGAAAGGGAGTAGACGATTGTGTGAGGGGGTATTAGATGAGGGGATTTCCCATGTAATGATAAATAATCTAATTTGATGTGGAGAACAGAAAGGGTATTTCGGAAGGGTACATATTGTCTGTAAATAGAATGAATAAGTATTGAAATAACGAGGTGATTATGAATCAGTGCATGCAAAGGGAGCTCCCATTTACAGTATGAAGTGTAAAGTTAAGACAGAGAAAAAGTGTTCATTAGCAATATTTAGGTAGTTAATAAGAAAATTGTTCATATTTGTCAGTATCGTGAGAAAGTCATTAATGCTAAACCATTATTAACAAAACCTTCTATACATTCAATGGAACGATGTTTTTGTAATATCCATTATCTTTTCTGGGAATAAAGCATTCTGTGTTTTTACATTCAAAGTAACTTTTTCAATGTTTGTGCATGCACTCAGAGTCCATTCGCAAAAAAGAATACCTGTCCCCTTATACAAATTTACTGTGGAGCAGGACCGAATCGTCGGTCCGTCACTATATATATATATATATATATATATATATATATATATATATATATATATATATATATATGCCCAACGTTGACTGGTGCCAAATTGAAACAAGCCCCGTCTTTTTATTTAAAAACACGCCCCATTTGGAGGGACATTTTGAAACATAATTATTACTGACAAATGTAATTTTGGCGCCAGGTAAAGGTTACACTTGAAACCTAATTATTCCTATGTAATTTAAATATTTCTCCTTCCAAAAGTATGTTGTGCTAGCTCAGTTAATTGGAGTTCATAATTGTTGCTACTTATTCTGCAAGCAATTATTCAATCTGCCATCCATACGGAGTGGCGAGGAATCTGAACATCTTATTAAAATGCTGGACTGCACGTAACGAACAACGCTAATCAGCTTGCCTTCAACTTAGCAAATTATAATTTATTATAATGATAATCAAAAATGAATCAATTGTTGGTCATGACCAGTTTTCTCTATATTACAATAGTTATAAAATCTTGTTATTCATTCGTGAGTCTTCGCGCGCTCTTCACTTCTTCGTTCGATGACGCCCCGTAGAACCTTCTCCGTGGACGCAGCAGAATCTTACTTCTGGATAAAGTCCTCGCCTAATGTCCGTAATCTGGTTCAAAATTCTACCGGCGATACTATTATAATCCGTGACTTCCCTCACTTGCGTCTTGGGTGGACGCGTAAACAAGTATTTACTTCCTACAAGAACGCTCTATCCTAATATAAGAAACGATAGTTAATTTTATACAACTGTCAATTACAGTCTTTCCTCGACCTGGTAAAATATATCAAGAGCCGACCCGCTCATCACCGCGTTGCTCAAGCGAATGAATGTTCTTCTAAAAACTCGGAAGCATTCGAATTTTATATATTTTTCTTTTGTCTCTCAAAACAATGCTTATTCCACCTCTGCTCTGTCATTTCTACCTAGCGAAAATGATCCTTAACGCCGGTTGTTTATTTGCCACATAGCGACAATCTTGCGATCGTCTATTATATATTATATTTCAAATAAAATGACATTTACATAATAAAAATGGTCGATAGGTCGGCCACACAGCCTTCGACGTGGCGTCACCCGGACAGCCTAGATCATTTACATGACTGGCCGTGGAAGCCTACGATTGGTTGGTTATTTCGGGCGCGTGAACATTTTAGATCATTGGTCCCTTACACTCACATGTAGTGCATGTTTCCCTCGGAAGGTGGCGGTGATCTTCCCCCGCTGGATGGCGAGATCCGGCGCCGACCTACCGTCGGCTAGCGGGATTTCCCCTACCAGGACTCTCCCACCAGCGGGGCACCAGTCGGGACAATCTCTAAGCTCCCGACCAGTCTCCCGGAATATGTGGCAATGTAGTGCATGTTAGTTTGTGTGTAAGGGGAAAGGAGATGACAAGGAAGGGGAAGGAAAGATCGCGCACGGTCCGTGGCCTGTTTGGTAGGGTACTGCTCCGGCATTCGGCTGGTGTTGATCGGAGAAACCACGGAAAACCACCGATCAAAGCAGCTGCCCTCTAGAATTCTTCCCCGGACAGCGACTGAATCCGACCTAGCAGAAAAGCTAGAGTAGAAAATCCTGCCGCAGTCAGGACTCTCCCGGTCAGAGGTGCTGCAGTATCAGTTGACGCACTGAGCTACGACTTCACTTGACTTACCTTCTTGTACATGCTGACTTCCGTGTGGAACTCTCCCTTCTCGCGCACCATGGCCAGGATGACCTTGTCCTCGGGCATGCATTTGACGAGCAGCGACACGGGCCGCTCCTGGCCGAGCACGGCGGCCTCCACGCGAAACATGCGGCTGCAGTAGTGTCCCCGACGGCGGTGGCGTAGGAGGTGTGACGCGGGCGACACGCGCCTCCGGCTGCCCCGAGCGCCGGAGCGCCGCCTCCACGCGCCGGCCCTCGCGGTTGCGCCCCGTGTTGCGGCTCCGGGCATCGCGCCCTGCGCACGCGCACGCACGCGCACGGCCTCATACAGACAACCAGTCATGCAGGCGATCTGTCAGTCAAGGTGTCAATCAGGCGATCAGTCAGTCAGATGGTCAGTCAGGGCGTCGTCAGGCGGTTGGTCAGTCTGGCGGTCAGCTAGTCAGGAGGTCAGTCAGTCAGGCGGTAAGTCAGTCAAGGTGTCAATCAGGCGGTCAGTCAGTCAGATGGTCAGTCAGGCGTCAGTCAGGCGGTTGGTCACTCTGGCGGTCAGCCAGTCAGGAGGTCAGTGCAGTCAGGCGGTAAGTCAGTCAAGGTGTCAATCAGGCGGTCAGTCAGTCAGATGGTCAGTCAGGGCGTCAGTCAGGCGGTTGGTCAGTCTGGCGGTCAGCTAGCCAGGAGGTCGTCAGTCAGTCAGGCGGTAAGTCAGTCAAGGTGTCAATCAGGCGGTCAGTCAGTCAGATGGTCAGTCAGGGCGTCAGTCAGGCGGTTGGTCAGTCTGGCGGTCAGCTAGTCAGGAGGTCAGTCAGGCGGTCAGTCAGTCAGATGGTCAGTCAGGGCGTCAGTCAGGCGGTTGGTCAGTCTGGCGGTCAGCTAGTCAGGAGGTCAGTCAGTCAGTCAGGCGGTAAGTCAGTCAAGGTGTCAATCAGGCGGTCAGTCAGTCAGATGGTCAGTCAGGGCGTCAGTCAGGCGGTTGGTCAGTCTGGCGGTCAGCTAGTCAGGAGGTCAGGCGGTCAGTCAGTCAGATGGTCAGTCAGGGCGTCAGTCAGGCGGTTGGTCAGTCTGGCGGTCAGCTAGTCAGGAGGTCAGTCAGTCAGTCAGGCGGTAAGTCAGTCAAGGTGTCAATCAGGCGGTCAGTCAGTCAGATGGTCAGTCAGGGCGTCAGTCAGGCGGTTGGTCAGTCTGGCGGTCAGCAGTCAGGAGGTCAGTCAGTCAGGCGGTAAGTCAGTCAAGCGGTCAGTCAATCAGCCAATCGGACAGAAAGTGAGTCACTTTGAAAGGAAGACGTTAATCTGTCAATAGACGCACACAGTCGATCCGATCCGACCGACAGAAATACAGACCATCACTCAGGCAGACGTACAAATGGTCGGTTAGAGAGACACAGACGATCAGACAGACGGTCAGGCGGACGATCAGTCCACCGGACATCCAAACTTTGAGGCAAACTGTCAGACAGACAGTCACGCAGCGACTCAAATAGCCATCCAGACAGGCTTTTTAGATATCACAGGACGTGTATTTCTATTAAAATTGCATCATTATTTTTCGGGTCATTACATAACTTTATAGTATATGAGTAAATAGGTACTCCATATATACACGTACGTACACGATCAAATGAGTGGCTCTTCTACAATGAAGTACGTGTTCGGATATTTCTGAAACTACCACAATGCATGGTAAATGCTAATATATTCAATATGTTATAATAGTTATTAGAAAACTTTCAGATTTGTGCGCAACAAAAACATTGGAGTCGGCCCGGTGGCCGAGATCTAGGCAGTAGTGTCGTGGTGATCTCGGACTGAAGGGTCGCGGGTTAGAGTCCCGCCTCGGACATGGTTGTATTTGTGTTCGTCCTTTCACCCCTTATCATCACCATATCGTTTCATCCACATAGTTACCATACCGTTAACAGCAATAGTGGTCGCTAATGACCTAAGATGTTGATACGACCTTACATAACCAATTAAAAAAAAACATTGGAATCTCCGACCGAAGGGTCGCGGGTTCGAATCCCGCCTCAGGCATGGTTGTATGTGTGTTCGTCCTTTCCCCTCTTATCATCATCATGTCGTTTCATCTTCACGGTTACTATAACGTTAACTTCAATAGTGGTCGTTAATGACCTAGATGTTGATGCCACCTTAATTTTGCAAAAAAAACAACAACATTGGAGTCAAACCTTGAATGATTTGACACTGAACTATACATTTCGTTTTATAGATCAGGTTCTGTACATGGATAAATCTTCTTATCAAATATTCTTCTAGGTGTTTATTAACAAACAGGATGAACCACATGAACTTAGATCCGCGTGATTCATAGCGTTTTTACACTGACCTACAGAGTTTAGATGCACATTTTTTATTCACGAAAACAATATTGTGCAACCAAACTCTTTTAATATCAACCCTATTTTGACTGAAAGCGGCCTGCGAGGCTGTAACGTGTGCAGGAAAACCCGTGAAGACTAACTTACCGCGCTGGCAAGAACCATTCAGCCCTCGCCTACGTGACCCACCTCAAAGCTACGCCCCTAACATTGTTCATGAGAGTTTTCTCTCTCTGAATATCAGAATCTAGTTTCAAGGAAATGGTAGTATACTAGAGTTCCTCCAAATCCCTGGACATACATTACCACACACACTACAACAAATCTACTTTTGAATAATGTAATAAATCGTACAAAAATATCTTAACTAAATACGTAAATAATGTTAAATAAATGAATAAATGGTACAGTACCTTTCTTATTGCACGTTTATGTGAAAAGCATGTAGCAGCACTCACGTGCACTGTGTCATGTCCTGAAGGTTTGTGTCTGTGGCTAACGAATCTATTCAAGAGGATGATATCTTATCACAAGTACGCGGTGACTTCACAATCGTCATTTGAGGGGCTCCTGGCCTTGTACTTTATCATTTAGTTATTTGCAAAGCACATACAATTCGTTTGTTGATGCGTAAGGAGAAACATTATTTGCTGAATCCGACTTTTGATAGCAGCAAGGTCAACAATTTTAGTATAATATTAATACACATAGAGATAAATTCTTTTTAATGTCTTTATACTCGGTGTAATGTGGTGATTCTGGAGTTTAGTTTTAAATCAAAGAACAAACGTTTTAAAAACCCACGTTTTTTTCATCTTTTTTTCCTTCGTGTTCTAACTATTGTTAATAGATCGCGAAGCTTTGAAAAAGATGTCCAGTATCAAAAATCTTCCAATCGCGCAGCGATCATAATCCGAACTTGTCTTGCAGCATCTGGGCGGGAAATGAAGCTCTGCAGAACTTCGAAACAGTTCTTAAGAATTAAAAATATTGATTATCTAGTCAACATACGAGTTAACATACAACATTCGTATTTTTCTCAAATTATTACAAGATATAAACCTCAGCAGCAATATTATTAATTAAAGAACGTGAAGCTTGGAGAATAATGAACTATATCTATTTTACAAGTTCAGTTTGTTATTAATAATCTTTCTGACAAAGATTACCAAATTACACTGATGTCTAATGATAAATAAAAGATTCATGAGAATATTTGGTTTAATAAAATTACCAAGCTATCTGCAATTTCGCATGTTTCTACTATCTCAAATCAGAACACATTTACACAATTTTGAATACATTTAACTCTCTATAGTCATTGCAATAAAATAAAGATTCACAAGGTAATCTTCAATTTATGAGAGCTTAAAATGATTCATCAAGTATTAGAAGTCAAGTACTTCTGTACGTCGCATTATCGGCATCGGCACAGACACCGCTCCACTCTCAGTATATCTAATCAAAAGTAAATGGCCACTTTGCGAATTATTTAATGATCGTCATCTCTTTTAAGTTATCCGAAGTGAAAGGCATGCATCCAGTTTGCGCGGTATGTCTACTTATCCTAGAAAAGTAAAATATTAACCTCCGCAGTACCAACGTATAAACGGTCACGTGCTTTACCAGGGGTGAACTCCGAAGCTTATCGCTAAAAAATCACCACGATTTTCATAATTTAATAAATTCATATAATATACACGTTCATTCATTTAAACAAAACACTTTTTTTTAATTTTTGGTCATAGAAATGAAAATATATCCGACTTTCTTGTATCAACGTTTACATTTATGACAATACTATTACATTGTTACATCAAAAACAGGCCGTGGTATCTTCATGTGTAGAAATATATTAAATTATATTACACTAAGACTTAAATTTTTCAAATGTTTCCAAAATGTATTTTGAATATTGTCTATGACTGAAAAGTTCAGAATTATTTTTACACAAGCAAAATACACTGAATAACTCAATATACAGCACTTGTGATATACTAGAATTGACTACTTGTGATAATCTCCGTCATTTTGAACAAAAATCACATCAGAAATAATCTCAATATATATATCAAATTCTCTCAATAACAACGGCGTAGGTGGCTCAGTGGCTCTGACCGAGAGGTCCTAGGGCTCCTAGGGCTCCGACGGTGGCAGGATATTCGGCACAAGCCACACAGTCGTCTGGAGGAGAAATCAAGCGGTCGGTAGCTCTAAAACGTCATCTTTTGTGGTTTCTCCGATCCACATCAGGCGCACGCCGCAGCAGTACCGTAAAACACATGCCATGGGTCACAGACCCATGGCGCGATTTTTCCTCGTGCTGTTCTCACTCCTAACTTACACATATTTATTTACATGCACTACATTTCCATATTGTCGGGCGATTAGTTTGAAGCTTAGAGAGTGCCAGGTGCAGCGGTGTGCCTCATGGGAGATACCTGGTGTGGGAAGAACTCCGCACGCCGACGTGAAGGTCGGTGCCGGATCTCATCATCCAACAAGGGAAGATCAGCGTCATCTCCAGAGGGAAAACGTGGACACTTAAGCGACTAATGACCTTAGCAGTTGAATCACCAATCAATCCACCTAGCACGTCAATGATTTTCTGCATCCTAAAAACTTGAAGCCTATAAAAAACAATCTTCGGTACATCGCTGCACACTGATAATGCTAGGGTGATTAGATCATGGCAGAAAGTATAAATATGTTTTCTTATTAGTATACGATTTTTTCAATATCATCCTAATATATCAGTAACAATGGCTAGTAATTATTTATATAAGTCTTTATACTCATCGAACCAGATTTCCAGTTTAAGTCTGTATAATCACACAATTATTTATACGTTGTTTTTCTACTTATTGTGTTGTTCGGTGCTGAATGTTCAGAAGAGCCATCTTTCGTCTACCCAAAGAACACTTCTCGCTGCTCACCGCAAGACATAACGAGTATTATCAAGTGCCCACAGGTTGACTTTCAGGTTATATCTACACATTGTGACAAATACTTTACCAAAAGGCCTTGAGATATCAATTGAAAAGGAAATAAAAGATAATCATTAGAAACCCCGAAGAATTTTCAATAAATATTAAAAATTAAATTTACCAATATATTGTTATACCAATATTAATTAATGAAAGTTCTAATGAATATTGAATCATAAAATGAAATCAAATGAAATATGAATAAAAAAGAATAGTAAATTTGAAGACATCTTCATATCATAGGAATAAATTCTTGGTTATAAGTTCAGTATAATAAATACACATGCTTCAAAGTGAACAATACGAAACTACCTGATGTTAAGAAACAAAATTTCTGGGTCTCGCAATTGGGTCAATCTCCAGATAATATAATAATAATCGTAATAATAATAACAGTAATAATAATAATAATAATAATAGAAATAATAATAATAATAATAATAATAGTAATAATAATAACAATAATATAAACGAATTAAACAGCTTAAGGGTGGGAACATTATCGTGTAACACTGATAATGATAAATACAACATTTTTCGAAGGAATTATATTTAACAGGTATTAATATGAAAAGTTTGTAGCAAACAATTCACATACAGTTCACGGACATGATTTTACAACACATTTCCAGATGACACGATTAAAATTAAATGGGCAAAAAATAATTTATTCTGTCTAACTGTTTCTATGGAATTAGATACTCTATTGACTATCAAAACGGAAAATAATATTTATTTTAATAATTTCATTAGTTAACATTTGAGACATAATATTCTAAAAGACCAAGTATGTCTGTAGGAGGTAATGTACTGCAGCTTCTAGATCAATGATCTCCATTTTGATAATGTTTTTCGTTCAATTTTCTTCATTCATTGACCAAATACAGTCCCTTATTGTCCTAATATAATTTATATATATATATATATATATATATATATATATATATATATATCACACACACTTAATATAATTTCCTCTACATAAATGTAGAGGTTAGCAGAAATATCGGGAGAGGGTATTTTGGTTGAAATACAATGAAGTCAAATATGTAGTTCGTTTACCGATGGTAATGAGTATTACCCTGAAATTTGATATTAGTGAGCTAAAGTGTCTGGTTTTCAAATGTTTCTAACCATGCTCTGTTGGTAATTTTATTCATCATTCATCTATGTGTAGTAAACGTGTGAGGTAAGGATTCTGAAGATAATGACCGCAGATTCTATATGTCACCCGTACTACACTTTGTATGGGGTTTTCCCAACCAGATATCTCCCACCAGCAACCGCCCCAGCTGGGACAAGCTCTAAGCTCCCGACCGGTCTCCCGACATGTGATAGGGTAGTGCATGTAAGTAAACGGTGAGGATAGGACAAGAGGAATAAAAGATCGCGCTTTTTGGTACTGCTCCGGCATTCGCCTAGTGATGATTGGAGAAACCACGGAAAACTAACGATCAGAGCAGCCGGTCCCTAGAATTCTCCTCCACAGAAAGAATGAATTCGACCTAGCTCACAAACTAGTGTCGAAAGTCCTGCCACCGTCGGAATTTGCATCTAAGACACTCTCACAGTCAGAGGCACTGCAGTGACATCAGTTGATGCTCTGAGCCAGCCCTCCTGGTCTGCTTCAGTTCGTTACAATTAGTTTGTGGTTACAACTTATCCATTCTTGTGTTATAATGGCTGTATATAGAAAACGGAAAATATTCTAAGAGACATTTTGTCAGAGTGTTCCAAGCAAAATGGACTGACTTTGTACTATTTACTTTGTCTCCCTTAACGCGTAAGATGAAAAAGTATTGTAATTGTGCATCGGAAAACGAAGAACTTTACATGAGGCCTCAACAATATTTTCAAAATTTCTCAAAAGTTATTCCAATTCTTTTATTAAACTTTCTCCTCGGATACTGCGTAGGACACTTAAGAGAATACTTCAGGTCTCATTTTCGTTGAATTTCCTGAATTTTCGAAAAGTGGATTAGATCACATTTTTTGGCACCTTCCTGAATATTAAAACAGAAGTTCTTTAAGACATTTTAAAATTTGGACACATACAATCTTTCGAAAATAAGGTTCGATTCAGGGGAATTTTTTCTTGAAATATAGGTAATTTTTAAATTACTATTTCCTCAAAAACGTCACCAATTTTTTCCTTTCAATTTTCTCTTCTTTTAAACCAAAGAATGGTAAAAAAATGGGCGCTAGTCTCATTTCTCTGGAATACTCTGTATTTTAAAAACTGTAAAAAGTAAACATTTGAAAACTGCATTGTTGAATATAGAGATTTTTTGATGTTCTAAAAAATAAGATTTTTCAAAAACGTTTTTTTAACATTTTTTTAACAAAGTACTTTTCGCGTAATTTCTGTTTGAAATTAATGCAGTTTATAAAAAACACATTTTTCAGAAACCGCTCCAAATTTTTTCTTTTAATTTTTTTTCCACGGATAAAACGTACGCGTAAAAAAATAGCGCAGGTCTCAAAAGTAGTGCCAGCCAACCACTCGTAAACTGTTAAACGTAACAATTGGTATGACAGTGTTTCGTTTACTACAAATGGGTGTTACTTAAAAAAATAAGTCGTCTTTAAAAATAGAATACTGCATCTGGCAAAGGATCGTTTAATTCACTCCTCAGAATTTCAACTAGCATGTTAATCAGTAAATATATTGAACAAAGAATTTAAACATTTATTGGCACCTGAAAGTAATATTAATGAGAACTGGGATATCGTTTACTCTGAGTAGAAAAGCTAAAACCATTTTCATGTCAGCAGATATTGAATTGATTGCAAGCAATTTTACAACAGCTTATGTAATATAACAATAACGATGTACTCACCTTCCGCGCTGTAAATAGTCTATCCAAAAGCGGAGTGTGTCTGCGGAGGATTTTCAGCTGAAGATCGCGCGGTGTTGCAGAGCACTCGCTCACGTCGGCCACTTAGCCGGCGCTTGTGAACTCTGTGCGCCGATGACGCAGCGCTTGTTTACTTCGCCTGGGCAAGGACACGTCCCCCACACGACCCACTCCCGCTGCAGCCTGAAGAACGCTCACAGAATGGGCTTAGATAGATTGATATTTATTAAAGGTCGCTTTGAGCTAATGCTCGGTGGCACACATAAGTACAACTAGATTTACCATTACAAAACTATTACGAATATTTACAAATAGAATTACAATTAGAGATTGATATCCTAGTTCTAATTAATTTTTTGCTATCTCTAAATTGACCCATAGCTTATCTAACACTTCACTTGGTTTCACTACTCTACACTGCACTGCACTCCCCTCTCCCCTCCACTACACTTTACTTCACCACTGTATAAAGAACATGACCATATTAACATTAATAATAACAATAATAATAATAATAATGAAACCAATAATAATAATAACTTAAAAATTAATCAAAGCCAAGAAAGTGTTAATTATGATATCAATAATAATAATATAATATAATAATAATAATAATAATAATAATTACTATAAAATTTCAGATTTTTAATGATGGTCTAGATGGAATTTAGTATACATTTTTAAATTTCACTACAGAAGAAGGAAGGGCCTCAAGTGCTTTTGCAGGTAGTTCAACAGTATTTCAACAGCAGCAGCAGCAACAACAGCAGTGCAACACTATAGGAGGCGCAGTGATCCGTTTGAAAGAAGTTGTAGGTGTAATTAGTGAAAGTAATAATTTATTACTGGTTTGCATTACAGGTACAATAAAATATATACGTACATATTCTATAATCAATATACAAATCATATCAGAATTTTGGTATATAAATGTACCTCGTAAGGCAATGAAACCTTAATTTTTTTGGCGAATTCGACCAGAAGATTTTAAGAGATGTCTCTATAAAAACCTTCTTAAGCAACTAAATTGCATTTTGTGTAAGTTGCGGTACCTACAGAGGAAGGAAAAATCAATAGCTCATTCGATTCCTCTTGAAACTGATGTCACTGCAGCGTCTCAGTCCGAGAGGTCCTAGATTCGAGTCCCGAATACCCTAACAAAAACGGGCTGCGGATCACGCGCGATCTACCTACCTCTTCCTTGTCCTATCCTCTTCCCATACACACATTTACACTATCATGCACTACACCACCACACACGCCGGGTGCTTAGAGCTTCTCCTGACTGGGGTGATACCCTGTTGGTAGGAGATACCTGGTAGCAGGAAAATCCCGCTAGCCGACAGTAGGTCGGCGCCAAATCTCGCCATCCTGCGGGGGAAGACCACAGCCTCCTTCCAAGAAAAACGTACACTACCCTTACGGGAATAATGATCCTGATAGTTGACGCGGCCGGAAGCAATAACAACCAATCAATCAATCAATTGCTAGCTGATCCTCTGTAGCATATACTGAAAATTCTAGAAAAACATTTTTATGGTGTTCTGGTATGAAGGGTGTTTTGATAAATGCATGAAATGTTAAAAACAGATGATTAAAACTGTGTAATTTCAATATATCTAATAAATAAGATGTTATAATGATAATGAAATATTAATTTATCCGTACAAATAGTAATTAACTTGCAGCGTCATCGCCAAGTTAAAAGTAAAGTATATTTATTATACCAGGTTTCAAAGCAACTCCGAGCTTATTTGTAAAACGCTGTGATTCTACACCTTTATATTTTCCTACACAACTCACTTTCACTTGAGCACTTAAAAGGGAAATTTTCTGGGAAAGTAAAATCTGTCGGTCCGTCCGTCGGTTTCTGGTCAGAGCTAGCGCCACAACCATTCAGGCGATTTTCTCTCAAATCGATATTCCTCTGACTTTCAAGCACACCAAGCACATGCTGCAAGTGATAAGAACACTTACCAAAACTGGTGACGTCTGTTGGACTTTGTGTTGTACGATCAACAAATTCAATATGATCGCACGATAGCGGCAAACAAATTGGAAATTGTTATCCAAGATTTGGAGAAAAACATGCCTACTTGAATATGGGGTGTGCAGTGCGATCAAAGCGACATAACCAACGAGGCAGGGAACGTCTTAAATACAAGAGTTTGGAAATCGAGATCAGCTCAATATAGAGCGTAAAGGCATAGGCCGGACCAATAATTATCGGAGCTCTAGGATTTGTTCCACAAAATTTGGTAACAACTTGGCTAACTCCCAGCTCATTCAAAAGTCTGGGAAGTGCAAGACATTGCTTAATTTGTAACAGCACATATTTTGTGCAAAATATTTTAGATCTACCGGCAATCGTTAGATCTGCTCCTTGGGAAGCTGACTGCAACCTGGAGTGGATTTTATATTCAATCGACTCATAACATCTTTAGTCGTGAATTACAGTAATAATAATAATAATAATAATAATAATAATAATAATAAAGCCAATCCAGATAGCCGAAATCACCAAGGCAGTAGTGCCTTGGCGATCTTAGACGGAAGGGTCGCGGGTTCGAGTGTCGCCTCGGGCATAGATGTGTTTCTGTATGTCTGTATTGTGATGAACCCATCCTGCCGCTACGGCAACACACGCATGCGCGCAATGCGCGCAGCTCGCGGTCTGGGCACCTCACAAAGGGGGGGAATACCGTCACACCGAAGTGCGTCGGTAATCAGCTGACAGGTGTGCGCGTTAAATTTATCAATGAAGGGCGCCAAACGGGCACTTACCTGTCACCTGGCACCGGCATTTCGAGAACCTCAGGGGTAGGCACTCTTGAATGATGGCATGCACTGGGTTAGCTACTACTACCACTACTTTACAATAATCACAAAGTTTTGTAACGTTAAGTGTCAATCACCTGAATGGCAAGAACACATTTATTGCTTTTGTTTCTATAATACAGTTTGGGTAAGGAAGCCCCTTAAACTAAATTATATGTTATTTACATTAAATGACACTTTTCCTATTTTTTAACGTCTTTGGAATAATTACAAAAATGAAAGTCTTTCGTTCACCTCTTTCGATGATTGCACATCCGTAGTCGTCCTCGAAGCAGTCGCTGTCGCGAGCCGCACCACGGCAAGGCGCAGCCAACCGGAAGCAGCAGTGCGTGCGGTGCTAGTGCTCCTGGCTCCGATCGGTGGTTATTGGAGGAAGTCGTCTGACGCCACCCACTCCTCACCAGGCCAGCCTCAATGACTCGGCTGCACAATCATTCCTTCCGGAGGCGCCGGCCCGTTGAAATCGGAATAAATTCCTGATTGTCTTTTATACTGGGCGGCCTGCACTACGTTGGTCGACCCCCAAGTCACTGCTCCCACTACCTCTCATCAACACCGCAGTCTCAATTCTGTCTCGTTCTCTCGCCTTCTATCCGTCTTCTCCCTAAAAATCCGCCGCTCTCGAGCTTCCTGCGTCGCATCCCCACCCTTTTTCCAATTTTTGTCCATCGCTCCTTCACGTGATTGGAATTTTGAATGTTATTGGCCGAAATCTTAGTTTCCAGAATATTCGACGCGAGTCGGAAGCCGATAGGGTATTTTCAAATTAACCTCATTTTCTGGGCGCCTGATTGGTGGTCTTTGTTGTGCGTGTGTTTTGGCCAGTACACCGGAGATGAACAAAGCAGTCCTTTCTGCTGTCTTCGTGATGCTTATATGGGTCCTACGGGATAACTTCAACAGTAGCCGGGATCTCTATAGTTTACTTGTTCCGGTGCCTAGCCGTGCACGTGGACTGGCCGCTGTTTGCCTGAAGGGCTGTCCCCGAGAGACAATTGCACCCTAATCGTAAATCTTTTGAGTCTCCTGGCACGCGTTCGCGCGTCTTGCGCTGAGCCGTGTCAAATCAGGGACCTTCCTAATCGGCGTGACAGAGGGGGAAGTTTTGGGTCCGGCGACTAGCAATGACCTCATTGCAGTATATTTATGCCATCCATTCATCTTTCATTATCATTGTTCCGCATCCTATCCCCCTAGGACTAGCAACTCTGAGGATGAAAATTGGATTCAGCGAATAATGCTGATCCCCTCCAAAAGGAGTTACATACACTTGCCACGGAATACAATAATACAACTGAGCCTCGGTAAGTGCAAGTACCTAATCCGAACCGAATGAAGCAGATCCCAATATATATGATATCAATTATTTTACAAAATCTGTATTTAAATGAATAACAAAGAGTTTGTAAGTGATTACGTGATTCGAGAAGTAGACACACAAATATAACAATTACAACACTAATGTCATTTATATGACCGACAAATGTTCAAAGCATTGATTTACTAAACTTTCATTGCTGTGTAATTTACCACAAAAAGCCATATTATAAGATTCAATTTCCTTTCATTATATTGTACTTGAGCACAGTTTTTAAAATGTCGCTCAATAATTAGAAGCTTTGCTGCCATAGGTCTTTACTTATTGTAAAGCTGCGACTATAATTCCTACGTATAATAGGATAATATTTCACATTTCTATTGAAAACTGCAAATTACATTATTATGGAAGATATGAATTATCAATTTAATTTATCAAATTATTTACGTGGAAATCACAAAAGAGAATGTTGAATGTCGCTTGTTTATGACATTTCTTTATTCGGATAGCAAAATTAACGAATGGTTTCCACTACAATGGAATCCGAATAACAAATACAAACATTAAATTAAACATTAACTAATCTATAAGGTTTATTGATCCCATAGTTGAATCAGCTACTTTTCACTTTGCTTAATAACAGTGTGCGAGTTATCTCCAACAGATTTTATCAACACTATGCATATTGCGCTTGTGTTATATAATATACATACCGGTCGAGTCCTTTTCGGGAGCGTATATGCTTTGTCTATACCGAGTATACATGTGGTATACAGAACGTTAGTGGTATACAGAGTATATAGAGGTAAAGGAAAAGTAGTGCTGCAGAAAATCAAAGTGGACATTTTGACAGGAATTCACGTTTTGAGAGCCCCTAAACCAAAAAGTGTTTTAGTTTCAAAACGTCTTTGCGGCCATTAGTACAAACGCTCCTAAAAAGTTCACACGATTTCCCCCAAAATGGATAGCTTCAACCGATCGATGCCCAATGAATCTGTATTACTAATTTTCAGTGCGCGCAGAAATGGAAAGAAAATTACGTAACCTCCGGCCTTGCGAATGGTGCGTATGGTTTTGTTGAATGATCAGGAACTTCAAAAAAATCCGAAAATAATATGAAACCGTTCCTAATTTGACTGAAAATGCATATAATTGGTTGTACGTACTCACTGATCTCGAAATAACTGATCTCGTACTCACTGCATTACTGCTTACGAAATACTGTCATGCGAC
The DNA here is from genome assembly GCA_964035755.1 of Teleogryllus oceanicus. NCBI lineage: Eukaryota > Metazoa > Arthropoda > Insecta > Orthoptera > Gryllidae > Teleogryllus > Teleogryllus oceanicus. The sequence continues at coordinate 3,992,671 of CAXIVR010000011.1, forward strand.
AGAAAGGGTCCACGGAAGATACCGCACGACGCATTGTAAATTTGCTCTTCACGTGTTGCACTTTGTAAAAGCAACTTTCTTTTACCAAGAATTTTGTATGTAAAGAACTTTTGTACTGTGAATTCGAATGAATTATGTTTCTGCAGTATTGGTGATCCCTGTTTTTGATAAAATATTTTATGTAGCATTGGGGAGTATATACTCAATCACTGCTCAAGAATTACTCTCAAATATGAGAGTAGTTCTAGAGCAGTGTGTCTTCAGTGACGGTCAGTTACGATCCACATCCCAATTCAATTTCAAGAGATCAAAGTTCTCAGTGTGAAATATTTTCATCTGTAAGCGAACCTGGCATCTCATGCCTGATATTTGCCATGCGATATAGTTACTAGCAAAACACCCGGCGTTGTCCGGGGTTTGTTCATATGCAATTCTTGTGAAAAAGGAAAAGTATCAATTGCATATAAACCAAGGGGTTTAAAATTATATTTATAATGTAGTAGGTTCGAATTTTAATAAAATCTGTATATTTATATCTTCCATATTATTTTCAATCAATTAATTATTTAATTATATTATATTATTATATTATTACATTATTACATTATTTATTATATTATTATATTATATTATTATATTATTATATTATTATATTATTATTATTAATAAAATTTTATATTATTTATATTATCCTATTATTATTATATTAATTATATTATTATATTATTATATTATTATATTATTATATTATTATATTATTATATTATTATATTATATTATTATATTATTATATTATTATATTATTTTCAATACCTTTGAATACGTCCCCCGGACATTTTCAAATTTTTCTCAGAAACGTACTAATTTTTTTCTTTAACTTTCTTGTAAGAATATAGTAAAATCATTTATTAAGGTGGCATAGGTCTGAGTTTTACCATTAACACTGAATTTTCGAAAATTGCTAAATTTTTAATTTTTTCATCTTCCTATAACTACAAAATTAAGACAAAGATTTTTCCTTCAAATGAAATTTGTTGAGCATAAATATTTCTTTCAATACGGTCATGTACATTGTTTCGGAAATTAGTAGTATTCGTGCAATAGTGCATGCAATTTTTGCCATTTTAAAAAATTACAAAAACAAGTTTTTCTTAGAAACGGCTTCATATTTTTTTCCTTTAAATGTTTCGTATTGTTAGTTCCAAACAAACCATAAACCATGACATACACGCCATATTGCTCTATTCATCTGTTTTTTCAAACATTTTTAATATTAAATTTTTACACTTGTCTCTCACGTCGGTAATATTTACATTAAAGGCAATTTCTTCGCATTATTATATTTATAAGCACAAGTGCTTTCAATTTTGTCAAATAAAGTTTCTCTAAAACTCAGCAAATGAGCGCAATATTCGGCTTTTCCAGAAACGCTCCAACGTCATTTTTTAAAAAAAAGGCTCAAAATCTGTTTCAATTGATAGTGCTAATTGCTTTGTTTAATAGGACGTAAAGTTCATTTTGGTGTTTTCTTTAATTTTTGAAAAATTACATAAATGTATTTTATTTTAATATTTCTCACGCCGTGAACATGGGCATCTCCATCGATTTGTATTCATTATTATATTTGTGAGTAGAATTACGTCAAATGAATTCAAATGAACGTTCTCAAAAGCGCAGTAGATTTCTGAGAAAAAAGGACATTTCTGAGATTTCGCATTTACGGTAATGTTTAATCGCCATTTTCTTAAAATTTTGAATCTTTTGAAATTTGAAAATCTATGAATTTTTCAATGAAAACTTCCATTTAGGACGATATTTTATTCTACTTTAATATTCTTGAAGTAATAATTAGGGTGTACCACTAGGAAAGCAAAATGTTGAGACATTTTCGAAAAATGTACTTTAGGCGACGATAGATAGCAACTGCACAGAGAAAGAAGCAAGATATTTAAGCCTGACCACACCAAAGAAATTAGAAAAATGTGGCACGAGAAAATCTGTACCATTCTGTAGCACTTCTAGTTTTATCTTATCCACTGCTACTGGCCTCTAGCGAAAATATTTGGTACCAATCCCCGATTGGACACCAGTGACCCTCCCCTTCCAGCTCGTGACCTTGAAATGCAGCTATGTTTAAATCGGAATATACAGTACACCTCTCTCTATATAATAGATTTCCCTCCCAACACTGGTTGATTGTTAGTGATTCCGGGCGCGTCAACTACAAAGGTCATTAGTCCCGTAAGTGTAAAGCATGTTTTGTCATCGGGAGGTGGCTGTGATCTTCCCCGCTGAATGGTGACATTCGGCACCGACCTACCGTCGACTAGTGGAGTTTTCCCCAACCAGGTATGTCGTATCAGCTGGGCACCGCCCCAACCGGAACAAGCTCTAAGTTCCCGACCGGGCTCCCGGCGTCTGTTGTCGTGTAAAGCGTGTTAGTGTAAGAGAGTGTAAGTAAGGTTTGAGCATAAAACAACTAAGTGACGATCGCGCGCGGTCCGTGGTCAGTTTCTAAGGGCTCCAGCATTGGCCTTGTGTTGATCAGAGAAACCACGGAAAACTACCGACCAGAGCAGCTGACCGCTAGAATTCTCCTCCAGACAGCGACTGAATTCGACCTAGCTGAAAAGCTAGTGCCGAATATCCTACCGCCGTCAGGACTCGAACCAAGGACCCGGTCAGAGGCACTGCAGTGACATCAGTTGACGCACTGAGCTACCGCTCCCGGTCTCCCAACTCTTCCTTCGGCTTGAACCGCTCAGTCGAGCGCTCGCCCCCATAGCGCGGCTCGCGGGGCCCAGGGGGGGGAGGGGCCACCGGGAGATGGATGGCCCCGAGGAGGCAGGGCCTGGCCACGAGGGGCGCTCTTCAGGATTAATTAACCCGGCGCGGCGCGCTGTTAGATTAAGATTGTATCGACGATCCCTCACGACTCCTCGGAGACATGCACCAGTTCAACTCAAGCGTCGCGGAGCACTAGGGTCGGCGCTCACAACAGAACTGTATTCGAAGAATAATGGTGGTAAAGGTTGCGTAGTACAATTGAATATATCACTCCTTTATTGTTATGGTTCGATTCCCGCTCGAGGCAAAAATAGAGCTGTAGCTTTCCTTTAAAATCGTCCCAGTTTCTGTAGCTGTGTGATGAAGAAAAGCTCAAGCAGGCGAATCTTGCTAGTGACGGTGAAGAGAATACATGTTCGCCTCATGCCGCTCTTACCTCCAAGAATGGGAATTTAACTAGGTCCAGGCATGGGGGACACCGGTAGCTGGCCGGCAAATTTGGACTACCGACCCAATAACGCCAAATAAATACATACATGCATATTGTCATTGTCATGGAACTTGGTTGAGACATTCAAATTGATAAAAAGTGGTTTACATTGCTGGCAATGTCACTGTAACGAGAGCCGGTTTAGAAAAACTGTGCTTTCAGTTCTAAAAGCTATCGTCCTTCGTGTGAAAGTTTCGTTGTTTTCCGCCTTTGACAGAAGGCAACACAAGGACAGCGCAGAAATGAAAGCATGTACCGCAACCAAAAATGCATGTGAAAGAGGAAATTAAATTTTCGAATTTAAAGTAGGAAAGGAATCCATTCTGTACTGCATTCTCATACTATTTACTACACCGCTCACACAAAACTATTAATAAAATAAAAAGTTGAGCCGGCTAAGCCTCCGACAGGCCTCTCGATATGCAGAAGTGTAGTGAAGTGCAATTTAGTTCGTGAGAGGAGTGGCGGGGAGGGGAGGGGAGAAGGGAGTACAAGGACGAGGCAAGAAAGATCGCGCGTAGGCTGCTCCGTTCGTTATGATTTGCTCCGGCATTCACCTGATCGGAGGAACCAAGGAAAACTACCGATCATACCCGCCGACCGCCAGAATTCTCCTCCAGATAGTGGCTGAATTTGACGTTGCTATCTTGCGCTAGAGTCGACCATAAGTGACCACGACTCCCACAGCCTCCCCGGCGGAGACGTGACAGTGGCAACATGGTCCACTAAGACATCTCAATATCAGTTTAAAATTCTTTAGAATATATACAAAAATATTATGTGTATATATGTATAAATATTATGAATCAGAAGTGAGTTTTCTTACAGCGCGGTAATCTCTGAATCTAGTGAACCAATGGCGATGAAACTTTTGTGCTAAATTCCTTTAAAGGTCTGGAGTACTATAGGCTATGATTTACAACCATTAACCGTAATATATTTATAAAATAATTACTGTTTTCGACGTTTTTGGCATAGCTTTACGTCACAGATTCAATACTGCATCCATGTAATAGTTTAGCTGTTACAGAGGATGTGTTCAGAGGATGACGTCTCAGATCCGATACAGATTTCATCAATATTCAGAATTATTACGAAATTCATTGGAGTTTGAATAAGGTTATGTAATATCCCTGTATGGACGGTGGTGATTTGTTAATTCTGAACATTGGTGGAATATTTGGAAGAAATCCTTAACTAAAGTGGCAAAGATGTCAATTTACATGCATTATTCTTAATCCGTGTTATGTACAAAGCGGCAAGAAATTGGGGTAGGTTGATACAGTGCAATGTACAATAATATACAGGACAGAATATAAAGTAATCTTCAATGTACTATATATAGATATCGTATACGTTTAGAACGTATATATACCTCTTTATACATTTAAACTAATATATACTGTTGTTTTGCAAATCAATTGCTCCCAATTAATAAATTCATTTTTACCTTTTTACCTTTTTTTCTAAAAAAATAGGTAAAAATTGATTTATCAAATAGTATATAGGTCTATGCAAATAAAATATTTTGTAAGTCCTTGGTTTCTATTGTTCACATTTCAAGATCCGTTGTATCTAGCACTTCAGATCAAATAATGAAGCTAATATGGTTTTGTTCAGAACATTATCAATTTAGTGTGTACACATAATGTACGTGTTGATGGACCAGTAATGTTCTCGTGCTTCAATGGTATGATTGATTTACGTTAACAAGTAATTTTTATTCTACATGTAGTTTAAACATATATCTGTCGTCTTCAAAATAATTATAAATATTGGCAACTACGTTCACTATTGATATTTTCATTTGCTTTTATGATTATGATTGGTCAATTACGTGACCAATCATAATCATGACATCTACACACATTCCATATCTATACATATACTATTCCACATCCATACATGACATTCCATATCTATCTTCTACCGTCTCCGTGCGTCTCCATTTTAAACTCCGCTTGAAACAGTAACTCCCTACAAGGTCACAGATTTGACAGATCAATTTCAAATCTTTGTTTATGAATACAAGAGAAGAAAAAAATAAAAAAGAGTAAGTTTTATAATATGACAATTTATTGACAGCATTGGAAGTAACATATGAAACACCACAAAAAAAACACAAAATATACATGAGCCTGCGAGTATTTTATTTTGTAGTTTTGAATTGTTTATTGTTTTAGTTATAAAGTGAAGGAAGTTTAGGATCTGGAACTGCAAATAAGAAAAATATATTTTTTGTGAAAAAGTGAGCGAGGTAGTCCGGAAATTTCCAAATGGGGGTCAAGAGAAGACAGAGCTATCGTGGCGTCGCCGGGCAGAGCATGACAGGAGGAGCAGGGCGGTGAAAGGGATACAATGGAAGAGGTAAAGGTAGGCCTCGCCGCAGGGCATCCAAAGATGGAATTCTTCTTCCTGTCTAATAATTTACTATAAACCCGAGCAACGCCGGGTACGCCAGCTAGTATGTATGTGTGTGTATATATATTCCTAATTAAAAAGATAGGAAATCAAGTACGTTTTGAGAAAACTTAAACAATGAAAATAATAAGAGATGGCTTTAATATATTTCACTAAATATTTTTCATAGTTCTAAAATGCGCAGAAGATAGATGTAGCAATGTAAAATATACTAATATTGAAATGTAATTTACAGAAATATATTTCATTAAGAACAAATGTTCCATAGAGTTTACAGAACCATGCGAGAAAATTCTAGAGCACATATAATTTCGTTTCCAAAGCCACGATCATGAAGGTTAGTTAGAATATACTATTGAGATCAATACAACATTGCTAAAAAATGTTAAGCCAAAGAAGATAGTGCCGGCCCGGTGGCCGAGATCGCTAAGGCAGTAGTGTCGTAGTGATATCGGACCGAAGGGTCGCGGGTTCGAGTCCCGCCTCGGGCATGGTTGCAATTGTGTTCGTCCTTTCACCCCTTATCATCAATCACCATATCGTTTCATCCACATAGTTACCATACCGTTAACAGCAATAGTGGTCGCTAATGACCTTAGATGTTGAAGCGACCTTAAATAAACCAATTAAAAAAAGAAGATAGTATTTTATCTCTCGCATTGAAGTATGAGCATCGCAAAAAATGTGCAATATTTATCGCGAAATATGGAAGAAAGAAATTGATAATTCTGGGGAAAAGTGGTGGAAGACTCTTTCACTTTTCTGAAAGAGCGTTTAATCCACTTATTCTCAGCCATAGTAATATTGATATTTTTTTTTTTTTTTTTGAAAGTTTTGTGTCCATTTATTATTACAAAGCATATGTGTGGTTTCCAAGGCTTTTGGTATCATTCATTTGATGAAAACAATGTTGAAATGGGGCAACTTAAGGAATAAGTGTAGCATTGAAATTAAGACACTCATACAATGTATGTTAATTAAGAAATGAAATTAATTGCGTGTTTCCTGTAGAAAATGTAAGGATATTGAAAATGTATCTTAAAAACATTTGATAATACATTTTTGTAAATAAATTTTATGAATTTAAACATTGCATTTATACATGCATTCAATGATATATGGTGGCAAGGGACTTATTAAAAAAAGACTGACATGACAAGTTCTCCCTTTACTTTCATGTTATCACTTTTTTTACTGAGACCATCAAATAGTACTTCATCTGATAAAGGAGAACTTGATGACCTTCCTTTTTTATAGCGGGAAAAATTGGACTTGAAAAATCATGATCATGAGTTTTAATTGAGATTTTCATAAATGTCAGAGCAAATTCGGATTTAAATAATTTATTTTAAGTAAATTCGTTCTTACTATTGATCTGGGCTGGGCTGTACCACAGCAGTACAGCCCTGAAGAGGACCGGTCGAAACGTCGGCACCCCAGCCTTCGACGCGGCGTCACCCGAACAGCCAAGATCATGACTCTGGCCGTGGAAGCCTACGATATTGTTCTTACCATTATCAATGCCTACAATTTCCATGCATTCATAATGGTATTCTCAGCTAGTGCTGTGACAAAAAGCTAAGCTCGACCTCGACCACCCCTCTGATTTTTACACGAGAATCTGATTAACGTGTAAACCTACCCTTACCTTCGTTGTAGTCTGGATTGTGAAAATATTTCTTTAGACCGTGTTGCTTACCTGTACCAATAGGCTCTGGTTCATGAAAATGTGAGGCCCTCGTCACTACATCACGCCATCTGACAATAGAAATCAATGATTTGTCCCCAAAACTTTCCGTAGTTTCCTTACATTCCTTTTCTAAATGATTTGGTTGTCAACTTCGGACCATGTGAACAACTTTCTCTCAGTTTCTACTGCAACAAATTTCTTTTTTTGGCAAAAATTACCATCTTTTATGACGTGAATTCTCAAAAATATCTCGTGGTGGAATGAATTGTGCACGTTTTGCAACAAAAAAATTGTTCATGTCCAAATCCATTGTTTTAAAAAGTATTACATATGGAGTGAACGAGATATCCGAAGACAAGACACCGTAATTTGAAACTTAAGACAAATTGGTTGATCTTCCATGAACATGAATGTATTCCTAATTAAGATACCATCTGCCCAATGCTACGCTGCTCAATCTACGTGCAAAAATTCCATTTTGTTTATTTTTTTTATTTACATGATCAAAAACGACCTTGCTAAATATGGCCCGCATCTCTCTTCTATCATTATCTGAGACACGGAATTTAATTTCCAGAAACCTATTTCTGGTCATGGTTTTGCTCACAGTTGGAAGCTACTCATCTTGATCTAAACAGTAATAATTTCAATTTGCATCGGTATGAAATATCAAAATTATAATTCCACGGCACTGCAGCAGTTTTGTATTGGTAATATTGAAATTGCCACCACATTTATCACACGCATACTTCAGTAAAATTCAGTAAGAATAAATCTCCAACACTGATCATATCAGCTGTTTTATTGAGGAACTGATGCTTAATCTACAGAATTCAAACCGGGGTATACTCACTTATTCTGTCATTGGTCGCCCAAGTTCCCGCAAAGTACTCCTACATATTTCAAAGATTCGTTTACGCAACTTTGTAACCAAAACATGAAATAGGCCCCCAAAGAAAACAAAGTGGATCATTTCATGATACGATATACTGTATACATTAAACTGTCGTTTAGTGGAAACCAAAATAAAATCATTTAAAAATATGTTATTTAAAAAATGTCATTTAAAAATGTAATTTAAAAATATCATTTAAAAAATGTCATTTAAAAAAGTAATATTTGTCTCATTTTTTAAAATCCAAATCAGAGTAGTGTTTTTTTTTTAATAAAATATTGTCTCTCGCTCAAACCTTAAAATGTCGCATGGATTTGAATAGTTGTGAACATTTATGTCAGTAAACTAAAAAAGATGAAAGAGGGGTTGCGTTCACGTATCACTGGAGCTCCTGGTTTGATCGAATAACGGTGAGGAAACCACTTCCAGATAAACCTCGAAGAATTGAACAGAAGACTTTTTCTAAAGTACTTCACGCAGCTGGTAGTGGAATGATTTGGCAAAGTCAATGTACCAAAGAATATGTTTCTGAAATTGGTATCACCTTAGTCCTTGTCCTGACCTTCCGCTATGCTTACAGTTCCTCCCGCATTATTCAAATATCTGTAATAAATTGGCGACAAATTCACTAAATTTCTTTTACTTGTATTTCGTTCACGCAAAACAAAATATTTTCCACTGATCGAAAGACTCAGAATTAGTAATTTTGTCAGAAAAGATAAAGGACAGACTTTGGTTAGATTGCAGGGCTTTAACAACAGTTGACATTTAAAAAACAAGCTAAAATATGTTTTTAAAAGGTATTCATGTTATATTTGTCTCTTTATTATAGATTTGTACTAATACTATTCATACAGAAAAAATATTTGCATATGATAATATTCAACTCAAAGTATAGTACAAATAAAATATTTTTTCTTACATTCATAATAGCTCGTTTAAAATGCATTTATTTCTTCTACAAATGTTTTAAGATTTTGGTAAAACCTATTATTGAAATTGATATCAAAATTACGCTATAAAAATTCGTTTCACCCCTCATAAAAACATGTAGCTATTAATTATGTATTACGCTTATTCACCATTTTGATGATGTCAAGAATTACAGTTCGGGGTATTAAAATTTTGTTGGCTCTCCATGTCTGCTACAATACGACAAGCGATTGCTAAGGAGTCTGTTAGACTGCAACCAGAATTTTCTTGCGTCAAAAGTTGTGCTTCTTCCATTCCATTTGGTTGCGGAATATTGAAGGATTGAGGTATTAGAGGCGAATGCAGTGGCTGTGTCTCGCGTATTATTAAATTGTTTGGAGGATACACAGCAGCAATAGGGGGAATGGCATTTTGTTGTGGTTCAAAGTTCATACTTCTGCCAAAAATCCCTCTTCCAAATGAATACTGACGTGAAAATACATTGGACACATTCAGTTGAGGCATAGGGTGAAGATAAACATTTTGCATTGACAATTCTTGTGAAAACTCTGGTCTAACAGGGATTCCTGGTGTATATGTTGGTGTAGAAAACGTTTCCAATCCTGTGAAATTGCGTCCGCGAAACATCAAGCCTGTAGAGTTTTCTTCTACACGGCCATTCTGCGGAATGTTTTGAGGAGTCGGGATAAATGAAGATTGTCGAGATAATTCTTGATATTTTATGAAATCCCTTGAATGAGTTGAGTCTCTGTGTTCTGTGAAAGGTCTAGAATGAGTCGAGTTACAAATCGCATTTTGATGAGACCAGTATTGATATTGATTAAAAGTACTTTGACGGTCTTGTATATCGTTTTCTCTCGAATCAAATAGTTTTGTAAACATTTTTCTGTGTGGTTCTCTCCGAAACTGGTTTATCTGTGAAGTTTGCTCCGGAAAAACTCTATCATCACTGTACTCTCGTATGTCTTGCTGCTGAAAAACATTCCTCGGTGATGGAATTTGCGCGGATAAGTGCAAATTGTATTGAGGTATATGCTTCTGTTCAGGCTGAAAAGTCTGAGGAAAAATTTGTTCGGACGGACCTCGATGAAGATTGTACCAACACATTCCATTCTGATTAGAATCATTTCTCTGTAAGCCTCTGCCGTGTACGCTTCGATAAGTACATTCTTGAAACTTTTCCAGTACAGAAGAATCTTCAGACAATTCTTTATTAATCTTGTCCTCTGGCATTTCTTGCCGTTGGGAAAGATTTATCTGTGATGAAATTTGTTCAGACAAACCTTGAAGTTGATTTTGTTGAGGCACTTCTTGTAACCGACTCCAATTTCCCGCAGATATAGGGTCTTTGGGCAAATCTTGTCGATTCTGTTCAGGCACTTCTTGCAGTTGACTTCTAACAGATATGGTTCCTTGGAAAAAATTCTAAGTCGATGCTGTCGAGGCACTTCTTGCAATTGATTCCGACTCTTTCTGGTTTTTTTTCGGAGAAGCTTCAATAATTATGTGGAGACTCTTCTTGCGGATGAAACAAATTTTTTGAGATGAGTTTGGGCGACAAGTCTTGATGTACATCTGAAGAGGCAGTACCTGTTGCGAGTCAATTTTCTTTTTAAAAGGAATTAAAGGTGTTGCGAATCAATTGTATCTTGACTTATTCTTCACATATTGTTGCGGCACAGATTTTTTACTACGTGAAAGATTCGCCAAGTTTCCCATAAATCTCGGCGGAACGTGTGAAAATTTAGACCGTATTGGCCTTGACGTGCTATCTATCTGAATTTTTGACTCCTTCGGTTTAAAACTTCTGGTTTCCAAATTTGCTCTTGAATTTTAGATTCAGTTGTCCTTGTCACACATTCAATTTCATCTTCTTTGCCGTTGTCATAATCATTCCGCTGTGTATACGAAGCTGATTTGTTCTGTTGTATAGTTTTAGTTTTCTCAACGCTACCACTGGCAGTACCCTGCAATACAGGGTAATTGGGTTGGGCAACTGCAGATGCAGGAATGTTGCCAGTTCTGGAGTAGACAGATTTGTTAATACCTTTAGATCTGTTCCTTTTTCCCCTTCTTCTCTTTTCAAAACACTTGTAGTCTTGAGTCACTTCATCCAAAGTCTTGTGTGTCTGAAGATCTGCATCCTCTTTGTAATTAGGGGTAAAGAAACTTTGTTTACACTGGCTGTCCGATATGATGCCAGTCGAGGCACTAGATGCTACAAATGATTCCTTACCCCTCGCCCCATCTTCATATTTGTCTTGTGGTACATCTCCTTCACCTGCTGGAACAAAATGAACTATAAACTATTCTCTTGATTAATTAGATTGTTGGTGATATAGATACCTTATTAATTCACAGTTAATAAACAGAGGTTGTCTGGTATCAAATCTGATTGATAATGATCAAATCAGATTTGATACCAGACAACCTCTGTTTATTAACTATTCTCTTGATAATCATAATTTGAAAAATATGAATTATTAACCCTAAGATCTTGTTCTTTACCTATATTCAGAACATTTTGTTTTTTGATAGTTTTTTAAATGATCTAGACGACTAGATTAGTGCATTCCATATACAAAATTAGTGAAGTGTGGAATTATTTTGAAGAGGACTCGAAAGATAGCAATCGTGCTATTCATAAAATATGTAAAAAACATTTTCGTCTAGTGGAAAATCACACAATACTAGTAATTTTAAAAACATGTTACATCGGCACACCGGGAAGTATTCAGATCCACCAAACACAAGAGAGTCACGCCAACTAATGTTGCACAGGACGTTGGAAACGTCGCAGATTGTACAAGGGAAGAGGTATAAGTTAATGACCCATGGCTAACCCTGTCAAGATATGGAAGTTCTCAGACTGGTAACGGTATCGAGTATCGAGAAATTCAGGCATCGACCCATCACTAGTGCAAATGAAGTCGAAATTACGCATTTTCAGAAACGTATAAACGCCATTTTCTCAAAAACTGCTCCAAATTTTTTCTCCACACTTTTTCGTTCCGATAGTGCTAATTGCACCGTTTAATTTGACAATTTATTTTGCTATATTCTTTTTGTGTTTTCAAAATTTACACCAATGTAATTGTTTAAATATCTGTCCGCCTTTAATATGCACATTTCCAGCTATTTGTAAGCGTTATTGCATTTGTGAGTGGAAGTGCTTCAAATTACTTCCAATGAAATTTTTCAAAAACTAAAAAGTTTTCTATTAAAAAGAGCTTTGACTTTCGAGTTTTCGGTAACGCCTAAATGCCATTTTCTTAAAAAACTGCTCCAAATTTTTAAATGAAAATTTACTTATAGGATGAGGTTTAACTCTTATATAAGCTTCTTAAAGTAATACTGTTTTATTATTAGGAAACCGAAAAATTTAGAAAATAAAAGAAATAGATGGCAGTTTGAAAGAGTATGTGACAATACCGAAAAGCTAGCCCAGACCAAAGACACTAGAAATCTAGTTCGAGAAAGTCTGTGCCATTCTGTAGCACCACTAGTTTCCCTGTATTTGCAATAAACCATCTAAATAGGATATTACATAATAACAAAGCTCTAATTAAATATCCCTATACATATTTGAGTAACTCCTGGAATGCGCGGAGTGCGGATGTGCGGTTCCGCCACTCACGGTTAGACCACTTGCTGTCCACCAATGGAGACTTGTGTCCTTCGACGCGTGTCGGTCTCATGATGGAGAAACGAATTTCGGATCCTGGTAGAAGATTCAATTGCCAAAACGTGTTTTTGGGTGTTTTGACACTGTTCTGACTTAGTGAGTCTGACGGAAATTAAACCAACGCCACCTATATTATATTATATGTATATTATATTATATTATATTATATTATATTATATATTATATTTTATATTATATTATATATTATATTATATATTATATTATATATTATATTATATATTATATTATATATTATATTATATATTATATTATATATTATATTATATATTATATTATATTATATTATATATATATTATATATATATGTGGCGTTGATTAAGCTCCAGTACCCAATGGTATTTTTCAGTCAATACGTCATAATTTTCTTACACAACATTAACGTATCTTGTATTTTAAAAAATCAATTTACAAAATTCCATTCAATTACAAATTCAATTAAACTCTACGAACAGTATTGCCTTAGAACTTTAAAAATTTTAACTGAATACGGAAAAGAGGAAACAGTCATGTTAGATAATGAATGAACGTTCTTACGTTTGATTTATCATTTCTACGTTCCGAAGTGTACAAATACCAATTTTCAAATGAACGTGACTCAGAAGACACTGCTAGACTTAACACCTTATTCACATAAACATACAAAACAGTCTCCTTTCAATGGTTATTTAGATTCCCATACAAAACGATTAATAGAGCAATTGCAGAAATAAAAGTGAACACAAATTAGACTCTGTAGAATTTTAATCTCTTAAATAATTAGTGGAGAAAATTATGAAAGTGTTAGCTAATCCGAGAAAGACTCAAACGTAGTTGCAGAAAATTTTGTGACTATTTACGAATCGAATTGAGAATGATCTTATAATAGGATTAGAGAATAACCCACAAAAATAGCTTACAGGTAATCTTTGAGCATTATACTCATATTAGCAAAAATAGTAAAAATGAAGCTACTGTACTACACGAATTATTCGCATCATCCATACCTGCAAGCATTTTTCACAGTGATTGAAATCAGGTATGGTCATTCCTTTTATAGTTCAGAACTTTGAGAAAGACTGACCGAACACCGTTCGTTTGTGCATATGCAGAGAGCGTGCCCTCATACTTCCAATTCATTTTTTCAAAAATTTGAAAAATTAATTTACTCACGAATAAAATACATTTTAAAGTATTAAATGAAACAAACCGAGAATTCAGTGTATTTTGAATAACAATTTATCATATTTTGTATAGTACACATAAATTCCAAAACTTAATATAGGCGTAACTACACAAATAATCGATTTTCCAGCAAATAAAAAACGTGTCTTCTTTGTTGTCTATATTTAAGAAAAAAATTTCTTATATTTTATAAAAAGTAATGTCAACTCTTGTGCGATTTGAAGTGGAATGGTTCATTGTGAACATTTTGTGTGTGATTTCAGTGAGAACATTTTCTCCCAGTCTATTTACATTGATCATAGATGAGATAGCGCTGGCAGTATACAGGCCTGCATAAACCTGTAGGAACCGATTGTTGAGCGATAGGGAAATTCGATCTTGTGTAAAAGAGTAACGTAGGGTAACATATCCTAAGTTTTATTTTCGGTAAAAAAGAACAGGAATGAGGTCGATGCATTATTGCAAATAGAGAGTCTTAAGATGAAAATCATTCAGTTTGATTTGAGAGTAGTACAAGAAACCCCTACAATATTTCGAGACGCACCAAAACACTTTCCACATGCTTGGTTATCGCTGCACCCAACCCAAAGCATCTATGTAATTTTGATCTATGTAATAATCTATGTAATTTGCATCTATGTAATAAGATATAACGATTCCAAAACACCTATAATATAAATGGTAAATATTTCTGTTCTCTGATTTTTTAGTGTTTTGTTTCAGAAGAAAATTAGCTACAGACCTAGTAATCTTTCCTGAAGGCACTCACGTTACCCCGTATGGACCATGATTTGCTCGACTTACAACAAACAATTTTGTGAGGTATTCCGTTTCGAGTGCTCCTTCCTCTCGTCGCAGCTTTCGTCGAGGAAGTTAACATGTGTGGTACGTAGAACCACCTTTACAGATGTAGATAGAGTAAACGAAGGTGAGCAGGGGAGAGTAAATACAAAATCTTTGGCTCGATGCAAGATGGGCCAATGTCAATATTCAAATTTTTACAGAATGGATAGTTTCCTTACACCAACTACATGACAAAATAATCATAGGACAATGTAAATAATAAGAAATTAGGAGATAATATAGACTTTTGATTGATTTTTTCATGTTTCCGGGCGCGTCAACTGCTTTGGTCATTAGTTATCACTTAGTGTAGTCCATGTTTTTTCGCGGGAGATGGCGGTGATCTTCCCCAGCTGGATGGCGAGATCTACCGCCGGCTTGTGGGGTTTTCCCCCTAACCAGGACTCTCCCGTCAGCGGGGCATCGCCCCAGCCGGGACAAGCTCTAAGCTCCCGAACAGTCTCCCGGAATATGTGGTAGTGTAGTGCATGTTAGTGGTAGGGTAGTGCATGTTTGGTGTGTGTGTCAGGGGAAAGGATAAGACAAGGAAGATAAAGGACAGAATGCGCGCGGTCCGTGGCCCGTTTAGTAGGGTACTGCTCCGGCACTCGCTTGGTGTTGATCGGAGAAACCACGGAAAACTACCGATCAGAGCCGCTAGAATTCTCCTCCAGACATTGACTAAATTCGACCTAGCTATCGACTTTTGATTTTGTCCTTTTTTCCACTGTAAGGAAAGGTTTTAAAAAATACATTAGCCATAAAATTCAAAAATCACTGAAAACTGACCCTTATACTTACTTATAAACTTGCATTTCTTGCACCAAGTCACAGAAATAAAAGGACAAAAGAAGGGGTACCACAGTTATGAACAACAGTTCTCAAATAGATGATGAATTCTAGTTCAGAAAACCCATACTGATGTTATCAGATTTGCTAAAAACAAAAGTATTTACAGAGAAATATTATTTACACACAACATCGGATATTCAAATGTGTTTTTTTTTCTCCAAATGTACGCACACAGTATTAACATAAAATTGTACATTTTAATGCCGAGAAACCAGAATTTGCTTGCAAGAATAAAATGGTTTAACAAGCTTATATTAGAATTCTAGTACTTTCTAATTATTCTTAGCAAATTATTATGATGGCAAATTACAAGATGGCAGAGACATGACATGGAAGTAAAAGTGTTCAAATAAATTTGACTCAACAGCACAACAGTGACTACTACACGAAAATTTCGGAATTACATTTTAATTTATCTAAAAGGTAAATTTATATATTCGTAGCAAATTTATACAATTTTTATAATAATTGTTGAGCAAATACCATTTGTAATAAATTTTGTACAATTTTAATTGCCACTGGACAGTAAAGAAACTCACTTTGTGGCCATACCGAGGTTAGTCTTAACTTTTATTGTTCACGGAGATCAACTTCCGACATACATTTGGAAAGTATTTGCCACATTAAATATATGGTTTTCCCAGGAGTACACTAAAATCTTACTACACCAAATGTCAAAAATAATATCTTTATTTTGTTAAAAATCTTTTTCATGTTTACACGTTTAATTAGCACATGCTACACAATTTTTAACAATTTGTTTTGAATCAGTTTTTAATCGTTTTTAATGCAATGGAGCGAAACTCGCAATATTATATTTGTGAAGAATAACTCAAAATTAAAATAAAATAGAAAATTGTTAGCTTTCACATTATCAAAAAAATTGTAATGAATATTTCAAATTACATTTAATTATGTACCTAACATGTATGTTTTCTAGACAATCTCAACAAAAATTAATTTCTCCCTTTACGCAATTTTACTAAGTGTAATTTAACATCCATTGCAATGCACTAATAGATTGCCACTAAGTACTTACTTATAGTAGATAACTTAAATCCGAACCAAGTGAAGAAAGTTTTTCAGTTTTATAGTGCACGTTGTATTGCAATAATTTGTTGTGCATTTTTGTGCACTTTAGAGTTATATCAATATTAACTAAATCGCATTACATCTAATTGCGCAGTAACTTTGCTATATCAGAACAAAATCTTACTTAATACTGTTCCGCATCAGAAACCTCTACTTCACAGCTCGAAGTGTACTATTACAAAAGATTTATACTACTTTGAATAATCTTGCTGCGTTTTACTTCGACTTTTCGAAGGTTGCTGCAGAGCACTTTTGTACGCATCAACTTGCAACGCAAAGCCTGACTCCGTGTAACCCTGCAGCAAAGTAATTTACTACTTTCAACCTTACTACTAAGCATTCGACTTCGTCGAACTTCGCTTTGAATTATTTTGCTTCGTCTTATTTTACTGTGGAATACTTTACTATCCAAGACACTACTTCGCATTACGTTGCTGCAGCGTATCTCACTCCTAATTATCCTTCTTAATGCGAGTCTCTTAATGCGATCTCGCTCGGGCGTGTTACATGGTGAAGATTGCTGTGTAGTGCAATGCGTTGGGGTGTCCTAGGAGCGCCACTTGGAGTGCGAAAAGTTCCTTGTGGAGGCGTTTTCCAGGGACAAGCACCTTGCCGCGGACAGTCGCGCAGGGACGAACCTTGTGGAGGAGCAGAAAAAGGCCCGTTATGAATTTTCTTCCAGAGCAAAGGTCAAAGTGTGAAATATTGTGACCATCCGTTTGCCGAGGTCTCGGAAAACGGAGCACATCAATATTCAAGAATAAGATGAGCTGTTTGAACGCGCGCCAACGCGCATGAATACAATCCGAAAATGAAAACTACGAACTATATCCGTAAGGGAGCGTCTCGGTAGAGTATGCGACACCGAGAGTCGGGAGAAAGAAAGCTTTCTTTTCTGAAGTAACAGCTGGAGAGTGAGGACCTACCGATCACGAGAAGGCGGCACCTCGTACTGCTACGGACTTCAGGACTGCATCTACGATAAAAACTCTTCAAGACATTCGAGGAGGTAATTATCATATTACAAGGCATTAAAACAATTCATCAGGAAAAGGATGAAAGTATAAGTGACGCATTTAAAATCTTTGTAAGAGAGAGGAGTGTGAATAGCATGAAACTAACGAGGCCATTCATTTCTTTTCTTTGCAGTTTTTTTATTTTATATTTATTCTTCTTATACGATAGACTCAGTTGTCGTATTGTAGATTCTTTTAAATATGGAATTAAAAGCTAGTTACATTCTATAAAAGAATACGAAAAGAGTATCAACGGAAAACGAGACGGAGGCCACATCGTGAGTTGAACAACGGTACTGGAAAGGGGCGACCGTGCGGTTCTGCAGAGGGGCGGCTTTGCTCCCGACCGAGCTGCAAGGACAAGGACACCGAGCGACTGGAAGAGTCGACGCCGTAGATTTCTACGCCGTGAAAAGACAGTAAGGTCGTGCCAATTTGAACAATTTGTAGATATTAGAAGGAATAATTTGTTTCGGAAAGAAAGTATTAGTACAGGTTCTTTATACCGATATTCTGTAAAAATAGAATCAATCTTTTCTTTCAAAAAAACTTAGCTAATTGTAAAGTTGCAACTAGGGAATTTACGACTGGAATGATTAGGCAAAGTTTTAAGTATTCTTTGAAATTGATTTAAATGAGAGAAAGGAAACAGTGTAGTTAATTATTGAGAGTGTAAGTTGTTTTCTTTTTTTCAGCAGGACAAAATTCTTATATATGTAAAGTGTTTTATGTTCATTTACTGTAACAGCAATTTAATTAGAATATACTTAAGTAAGTGGAAAGTGATTCGACTTGAGTTTCTGTGTAAATGCATTCAATCCACAACGGCCCACATGACCCTGATTCCCGCTATTCTAATTGTATTTTTTTATTTTGCGCCCACCTTGAAAACCCATTCTGAGCTAGCCGGCGGAGGGGTGGGTCGCAATATTTGGGTCAGGGGGTCTTAGTGGAAGGTCGTAGTGAAACTTGCCGCAGTGGGCCTTGCAGGAAAGAAATGTGGAGCGAGGCGGGGTGAGCTCTCTTCGGCAACGAAACGTTCTGTGGGGTGCCTTAGGATAATCTGTTGTGATTGAGGGAAGGTATCTGGGGAAAAGCTCCGTGGGAACAAATTGCGAGAAATATTCCGATATATTGCCAGCAATTATTAAGTAGAAATATTATTGCAGCTTATTATTGCCGCAGACAGTATTGCAGCTTATCATTTGTCTTCGCAGTATATCAGTCCAAAACACACAACGTTGTATTAATAGTCGCATATCAATAACATTGCTTCTGTTCCCGGACTATTGCAAATGCACCGATACCCGAAGAACGACGGGGGGGGTAATACGGCGGATTTCAAAATTAATTACAATTCAATAAAATATTTTATTTGCTTAAGAACTACATTTACAGTCGACTCTGGTTATAGTAAACTTCTGGGGACTAACATGTTTGGTTCACTATATCTGATGTCAAAATTAAATTGAATTTCTCCATAACAATTTATTTTATTAATACATAGCAAAATTCTTTGACAGCAGGAACTGAAAATTTCAATATTTTATTTGTACTTAAAAAATCAATTCTTTTCAATTGTTAGCTTCGTACATTTTTTCATTAGATCCTTCTCCCGACTTTGTGCTCTCTCCGTTCTTCATTCCGTGTGGTCCTTTGTTCTAAGTATGGTAAAGCAGTCTTGGCACTTTTGAATGCCTCTTGCACCGTTGGAACACCATCTCACTTTCTAAAGACCCTTTCAATCGCCTAGTAACATACGTGATCCAATTAATTTTCAGGAGTTACTTCGTTGTTCCTTTTGACCCCGAGGATTGAATGAATAGTGTTGTCTTAATACTTTCACCGTCAGTTTTTCAAATAGAGGATATATCTCGTTTCCATAACTGACTGAAAATTTATTTGGCACGATTTGAAGCTGTGCCATTTCGGAAAACATTCTTTAAGTTTTGGGTACTTTACAGGAAGTCCCTGAGACCTTATTAAAATTCTCAAAAATTGTTTTAATGTTTTCTTTAAAGTTTTTGTAAGAATAGATGAAAACACATTCATAAAGATGTCATAGTTATATTTTCACTTAACTGACTGTTTATATGGACTTTCGAAAATTTAAAGTTAAAAACAACTACAAATTTGAAGATAGAGATTTTTCCTTCAATTGAAATTTATCGTGTGATGCCTTTTTTACTACATTTTCCTTCTTCACATTGAGACCGCTTCAATGCATTTTTATGCCTATTGAGTTCACAAGAAATTCATCCTGTGAATTGTACTTTTTCGTATACTTACAGGAGAACGGAGTAACGTGAGTAATACTGCGGAGAAAGTCGATTTCGAGATTGCAACGAAATATACTTTTAGAGGTCCCCTAATACACAGTGGCTAAGTGGTTTGTAAACCGTCCGTCCGTCTGTCTGTGAACACCACTAGCGAAAAAACCATGCATACATTTTTTTTTTAACTAAAGGAACCTCTGTCCATGTGGCTTGAGTCGAAGCTTTGAGATTTTGAAAAATATTCTTTAAAATTTCACGGTACTTTACATATAGCCTCTGCAACATTTTCAAAATTTTCTCAAAAATTGTTCCAATTTTTTCTTTAAATTTCTTGTAAGAATATATAGTGATATACACTTATAAAGGTGGCATAGGTCCGATTTTCACTTTTAACTCTGAATTTTCGATAACAGCGAAATAGCTGAATTTTTTGGAAGTCTTCCTGCAACAACAAAATTTAAGATTGAAATTTTTCTTTCAAATGAAATTTGTTGCCCATAATTACTTATTTCATGAAAATTACTTATTTCTATGAAGAAGAGCTTCAAATTTCCCATTACAGTAACCCTTAACGCCATTTTCTTAAAAACTGCGCCAAATTTTTCAATGAAAATTGCCATTGATGACGAGGTTTTACTTTCCTTTAATATTCTTCAAAACAGTATTTCTGTTTTACTTTTAGAAGACCGAAAAATTGAGAAAATGTCAAAAAATGTTGTTTGGTAGCGATAGATGGCAGCTGGCAAGAGCATGAGGCAACACCAAGGAAATTAGAAAACTTTATTTCGAGAGTCTGTGCCATTCTTCAGCATTATTAGTTTTGTATTGATGTACAATTTATTGAAAATATCTAACTATTGGTCTTCCAGAATTATTTCGAAGCTTTATTGAGCATCAGGTAAAATAAAGATGAATTCTATATAAGGAGGACCAACATTCAGTTTACAGCTTGAATTAAAATTTAAGCTAAAAAATGCAGTTTACATAACGTATGATGTAAATAAGTGAAATGAGATTAGTTTTACTTACGGGCATTTTGTACCAATCACTTTCTTTAGCATTAATTCGAAAAGTTAAAATGCTTTATTCCTTTCACTCTTGTATCTTGTGTGTATCTTCTCACTCGAGTACTCCACAATTAACATATTAGCCTTTACAACCAAAGATTGAGACGCTATAATAAGAGTTTAAAGCGGAAAATGATAACCAAACTTTCAATAGAAACCAAAAAGTGTTTTATAGGAAATTGAACGGACAAATTCAAAGCATTGAACTGCCAGGGAAGTCAGCTGTAGAAGAATTCTGAGGGAGAATATGGTCAACAGAAGGCCACTTTCAAGACAACACATCACGGATGAGTGATGTTACGAACCCTTCTGCTACTATCAGACACATGGAAACCAGTGAAATTTCGATGGATATCTTACGGGCTACTATTCGTAAACTGGCTAACTGGAAATGCCCTGGTCCCGATGGGCTTCATAACATCTGGTTCAAGAGATTCACATGTCTTCATGAAAAGATCTTGACACTTGTGAATCATTACCTGAAAAATCCGGAAGAAACTCCAGACATCTTGAGTGAAGGTGTTACATATTTAAAACCAAAAACAAATGACACTACACATCCAGGGAATAACCGACCAATCACATGCCTTAATGCATTATACAAGATCATGACTGGCTGTCTACATACGATCATCGAACAACATTTTACACAAAATAACATATCGAAGACCCAAAAAGGCAGCTGCAAGGGCTCATTGGGAAGGAGAGAACAGTTAATAGAGTGTTATCATGTCTCAGGCATGCGGAAAAAAGCGTAACCTCTATATTTGTTTTATTGATTATAAAAGCATTCGACATGGTCCCTCACGATTGGCTCATCCATGTCCTTAGAATATATGGTATAAACCCTAGGATTGTGGAATTCCTCAAGTGTGTAATGAACCACTGGTGTACAAGAATACACATGCATTCAGGGAACGAGAGAGTAGTTTCAAATATTTTGAAAATTAAGCGGGGAATATTTCAAGGAGATAGCCTCAGTCCGTTTTGGTTCTGCCTGCCCATTAACCCCCTGTCATATTTATTGGACAACACCAAACTGGGATTTGAACTGAAAGGTCAAGAAAAGTGTATGATCACTCATCTGGCATGCATGGATGACATAAAACTATACTCTGGCTCACTACAGGGTCTGAAGAAGCTAATATATATCACTGAAAGATTCTTTAGTGATATAAGCATGCAGTTTCGCATAGAAAAATGCAAAATACAAAGTATTGAAAGGGGAAAATTCACAGACAGCACAGAGCACGAGACTGCATCAAGAGGGATCATCACTGCATTGGGAATGAATGAGTTTTACATGTATCTGGGGATACAGCAAAATAAAATGATTACACAGTCAGATAAAAGAGAAGTTAAAAACAGAGTTTACCAACAGATTGAGTACCATACTCAAGACCTCCCTTAACTCTCGTAATCTTACAACAGCAATTAATACATATGCCATTCCTGCGATTACTTACTCATTAGGCATTATAAAATAGACCAGAACTGATTTGGACTCACTGGAGAGGACTATCAGGGTCCAAATGACTCGTTTCAAATATCGCCATCCAAAAAGCTCTATCCAAAGAATAACACTACCAAGGAAATTAGGAGGTAGGGGCATCTTAAACATTGGTAATCTCCATGCAAAACTGATAACGGACATGAGAGAGTATTTCAATGAGAAAGCCTTGTCATCTCAGCTATACAGAGTAATACAGCAAGTAGACGAGAACTATACACCACTCAACCTTAAACAAAAAAGTGTATTACACGAACAACCAACACAAGCCGAGCTCTTAGAACAATGGAAACAAAAAGCTCTTCATGGTAGATATCCTACAGAAATTGCCAAATCAAATGTCGACGCCTGCTTGTCGTACAAGTGGCTTAAAATAGGATATCCGTACCCCGAGACTGAAGGATTCTTGATAGCAATCCAGGACCAGGTAATTGCAACACGAAATTATCTCAAGCACATTATTAAAGACCCCGAAGTGCCTTCTGATATCTGCCGGGCTTGTGTAGGCCAAGAAACGATCTAGCACATTACTTCAGGTTGCAGTATGCTGGCCCCAACGGATTATAAACAGAGGCACGATATGGTAGCACGAACCATCCACGCCAAACTTGCAAGGAAATGTGGAACTCCTAGTGAATTTGATACACCCTACTACAAGTACCATCCAAAAAATGTCATCGAGAATAACATCTATAAATTATACTGGGATGGAAGCGTATTGACCGACAAAACAGCGTCATAACAGGCCGGATGTAATACTCTGGGATAAATCTAAAAAAAAAATTATGGCTGATAGACATAGCAGTTGTAGATACCAGCAACTTTGACACAACACACAAAAAGAAAACTCAAAAGTACAGGGAACTTACACAAGTTATAAAGGAGCTGTGGCATGTATTGGAGGTGGAGATTTTGCCGATCGTCCTCTCAGCAACAGGTGTGATACCTACCGTCCTGAAGCGCACTCTGAAAAAACTGGGGATCGAGACGAACATTATCATCAATCTACAGAAAGCAGTGATCCTGAGCACGTGTTCTTTAGTGAGAAGATTTATGGGTTCCTAAATAAATTTGTGTTAAAGAATTATTTACTTTTTAATTTATAAACTAAGCGTTTAAATTTATATTTGTAGAAATGTTTACCTTCTAATTAGTTCTTAAAATAGATATATTTTTGTTAAAAGTAATGTACTACGGAAATCATGCTTTGATGGAAATATCTGTATGACTCAAACATGTGCCAGAAAGCTGTGAAAAAATTAATAATAATAATAATAATAACAATAAAATAACAATAACAATAACAATAACAATAACAATAACAATAACAATAACAATAACAATAACAATAACAATAACAATAACAATAACAATAACAATAATAATAATAATAATAATAATAATAATAATAATAATAATAATAATAATAATAATAATAATAATGTTTGGGCGGATATGAACAACGTAAGAATGTATAGCTGCTACTTCTCACCTAACGACTCAATTGAAAAAAATTAGGAAACAAATACACGAACTGGAAGCAATTAGAAGCACTAGATGAACTCAGCACCAGAAGAAATTATCGTGGGCGGAGACTAACAGCAAGTCTCCGGAATGGGGTGAAAGCAGATCTGATCGTAAAGGTGAGTGTCTGCGAATTCATAGCAAGGGAAGACCTGGAGGTTTTACAGGGATTCCGTGAACCTTTCAGAGAGGTGTTGTATCTTCCATAATAGGAATCTCAAAGATAGCCAGGAATGTTTTGGACTGACAAGTTCTTCATGCTGGCAAGTTCTTGATGAAGAGACACTTAGCGATTATCGCTATATTGAATTTTCCACTTCACCCACTGGTAACAGAGCTGAAAGAGATACGGCTAAACGTCAGACCATCATAGAATACCAAAAAAATTAAACGAAGAAAAGGCCATAACATTCCTTAAAAAAACTGTTGAATATGGGATGGGGGGAAAAGCCGAGACCCTCGAAGAGGTAGTAAAGGAAACGCGGAAAATCGTTAAAGATACGTGTGAAGTCTCAATGCCTAGACGCAGGGGCCCAAGATGAAAAAGCCATGTGTCCTGGTGGACTGCGGATATTGCAGAACTCCGTACAGTATGTGTTAAAGCTCAGACTCGCAACAAGACCCAAAACGGACACACAGCTAAGGCAAAACTATAACATGTGTCGTAAACGTCCTAAGTCCGAAATCAAATGAAGTAATACCAAATGATGGAAGGACTTAGTAAATGAGGTCGAGAATGACCCCTGGCGAAAAGCCTATAAAATAGTTATGGGAAAATTTAAACCATCAAACAGTGCGGGTCTGGAAGACCTCGAGTGAGTGAAGGTAATTATCAGATATATTTTTCCTAACAAAGGATGCTGGGTAAGGAATAGACCCTCTGACTACTACTTCGACGAAGTTGATTACTTCACGAACGGTGAATTTGTACAAACGATAACGCAGACCAAGAAGAAAATAGCACCAGGGCCAGACGGGATCTCTAACGCGATCCTTAATATAGTGGTTAAAGAATATCCCGAATGTCTCCTGGATGCCTTTAAGGGGCGTTTACACGGGGAGAGTTTTCTCTCATAACTTTCTGGAATTGGTTAGGAGACACATGTAAACTCTCAGGAGAGCGATCTTCTCTCCGGAGACATGACGTCACAGGAGATCTTCGAAGTTTACACGAGAGAACAGTGTAAAGTCTCTGGTATCGCTGAGAAATCGTATCTCCTGGGAGATAAATAGTATTCAAAGAGAGTTGGCAGAGTTTGTGCTCTCTTGGTATGTGTCCACGTACTCGATCAGCCTTTCTGTGTCTGTGCGTCGTCCCAGTGTGGTCCGTGGATTTCTGATCTTTGGGGAAATTTTACTCTGGAGAATTATAAATAAAAGTGAGAAAGAACTGTATGTATCTCCTGTGGCCAAAAACCATAGCGTCAAAGCAACAATCTATCCCCAAGAAATATATTTCCGCATGATTGTATCTTGGTTTTTAATTGCTTGAGATATTTTTCCTAATAACAAATCAAATCTGTCTGGAGTTAGACGTGCGAATTTTTTGTACACAAATCCTCTTCCTTTGTATCCTTTTTAATAATAATAATAATAATAATAATAATAATAATAAGTTATTATATTAATTATATATTTCCTTTAATAAATAATAACTCGAAGTTACGAATTAATTGTGAAATTTTGTTATATAAAGCTATCATAAGGCGTTCTCTTTCATACACGTGCCCTATATCGTGTAATGCCTCTAACTACCAAATTTAACATATTTCGAATAATTCAAAATAAATTCCTTCCAGAAATTTGCATGCTCCCTAGTTTACATCAATAACAAATATATAGATCATTTAAAATTGATTCTTTCAAATCGTTTGTACTTAACTTCACAAAAATATTCTATAACAAATTATCAACTTAACCATTTTTCATAACTTTACATTGGAAAATTTTTTATCACGTTTTCCAATAGCTATTTTTAGTCCTTCATTAATTAAAACTTGTTTTATTTTATTAATCCCAAAAATTACAATGCAATTCAACAAGTCGTAAATATTTTTTTTTTTTTTCAAAGTTCTCTTCCTGCAATTCCTCCATCAGAATTTTATAAATTCTCAGCTCTTCTCTGTAAAAAGAATCACCCACACTTGTCTCTCTTTTTCTCAGCTTCTTCAATATTATTAAAGCGGTACAGGCATCTGCAAGATCTGCCACATTCTAACCTTAAATCACCGCTGCTCATCGGCCGCTTATTCAACATGGCGGCGTCAAAGAACATCTAGAGACATTTGAATCAAGTGTAAACAGCAAGGAGATCCTTTTCCGGAGAGATCTCAGGAAACTACTCTCCCGGGAGTTAGGAGACTCGCGTTTCGGGAGATATTTCCATTCGTGTAGAACCATCTAACCTGTATCTCCTAACTTCAGGAAAGTTAAGAGACTTTGTCTCTACGTGTAAACGCCCCTTAATCACTGCCTTAAACTGGGGAAATTTTTTAAGGATTGGAAACTGCAGAAGCTAATACTCCTACAAAACTAAAACAAACCAATTGAGTGGACGTCATCATTCAGACCTTTGTGCTTGCTGGATACGATGAGCAATTTACTCGAGAGTTTGCTTCTCCTACGATTAGAGAAACACACGACTGCAGGAATAAACTTCTCAACGTGACAGTTTGGGTTTAAAAAGTCTCTCGACAATAGACGTTATTACAGAAGCACTCCATTAAGCTGAAACAGCCAAAAGCAAGAAAGGTTTTCGCGCACTGGTGGCGATAGACATAAAAAACGCATTCAACTCCGCCACGTGGAAAGATACAGGCGCTGGTAGCTAGAAAGGTCCCTGAGTACCTTGTGATGATTCTGGAGGACTACCTAAATGAGAGGAAAATAATATACACCAATGGATATAGGATACAGGAAGATATAACTTTTAGTGTCCCACAAGGATCAAGACTGGTCCCCTTTCTGTAGAATGTTCTATACTATGAAAATTGAACTTCCGAAAAACTCTCAACTTTATTTTTATTTATTTTACGTCAAGAAACAGTTGAAACTGCGTATGACGTGCTATGGGGAGAAGTGAATTCAGTGATCCCTACACAATATACTACATAAATTTTGAAAATTAAAAAAAATAAAAATAAAGTAGAGAGTTTTTTGGAAGCTCCATTTTCAGCATAACTTGTTGGTTGTGCTGAAGATACACTAATAGTGTGCCATAGTGACAGCGTGGAGCTACTGGGAATGAAGACCAATGAAACTCTTCGCAAGGTGAAAAGATGGCTGGAAATAAGAAATCTCCAGATAACAGTAGCAAAAACAGAAGCCATACAGGTTACAAAACGGAGAGCATTCCGGTCTCTGGTGACTGGGAGACGAGCGTGTTAGATGGAATCGGCAAATAACATATCTTGGTGTCGAGATTGACTTTAGATTAAGCTTTGGGCCCCATATCATAAAATGGCAAACACTGGTGCAAACCTCTCCAGACTTATGCTGAAGTCCAGTGGACCCAGCGAAAGTAAACGAGGTTGATATCTGTTGCAGTTCACTCGAGAATCCTGTAAGCTGCCCCAGTGTGGGCTGATGCTCTAAACAAAAAGTCATAAGACGCACATTTTCGCAAATTCAGAGAAGGATGGCACTGAGGATAATTTCGGGATATTGTACTGCATGCAGCCTTATTCGGGATATTGTACTGTACAACGCAGCCTTAGTTCTGGCCAGTATACCCCCTATCGACCTTTGAGCCTAAGAAAGGAAAGAAATGTACCTAAGGCTGAAAGCGGCTAAACAACAAATGCGCCCACTGACCAAACAGGTAAATGAAATCAAAGCGGAGCTGCGAAGCCATCTTGTGTATAAATAACAATGCCGCAATGCCGATGAGACTTTGAGGAAAAAGGCAGATGGACGTATAGTCTTATTCCCAACATCAAAGAATGGATAAGCAGAAACCACGGGGCAGTGGATTACTATTTGTTGCATGTCCTTACAGGACATGGATGCTTCAATTCTCGTTGTAAAGTTCAGTTTTACAACTTTCACGTTTTGAAAATAACATTTACTTCATATCCTACTTTGGCGTTATTGGCTTCAATTGTCTAGCATTTACAAGTAAATGCTAGGCTTAGTGACCTTTCATTTACTTTTGAACGCAGTGTATTTTCTTCAGTGTAACTAATGTATTGAAGTATATTACTGTTTATCGATTTTCGTTTTTATGTTGAGCTTTCGATTTTCTATAGATTTCGTTTTGTACCGAAAATATCATTTTTGCACGGTTATGAAACATCTGCATTACCATGTGATTATGCTAATAGCTAAGAGGATAATTCATGGTATTATTCTTTCAATTCTTTTTACCTGAATGTCATTTCCTTTTGGTTACAATACAACAAAAAAGATATTGGAAATCGAGATAAAAATATCTATGAAATCCGTCACCTTTTGGTGTTGGGGCTTCTTCGACTCTCGGTGTCCATTTGGAAGGCGATAAAAGGAAGTCTGAAGCGACAGGGTCGCACGGACGCGACAGATCCATCGCTTCTTCCTCCAAGAGAGACGGACTAATTTGTGGCAGCTTCAAACTTCGCAACTCCTGGAGCTCTCTTGGCCCCTGGTAACCTTGCAGTGTCTGAGGTTCAGGCGAATCGCACGGTACCTGCGACTCTTGCTCTTCAGCACGAGTTGCAGGTAGCGTATGAGCCTCATGCTCCGGCGACAATTGTTGCTCCCGCGGTTCCTGCAGCTCCTGATGCCCCTGCGGCGATTGCTGCTCCCAGTTGCAGGTAGCGTATGAGCCTCATGCTCCGGCGACAATTGCTGCTCCCGCGGTACCTGCAGCTCCTGCTGCTCATGCGGCGGCAGCTGCTGCTCCCGCGGTACCTGCGGTACCTGCAGCTCCTGCTGCTCATGCGGCGGCAGCTGCTGCTCCCGCGGTACCTGCAGCTCCTGCTGCTCATGCGGCGGCAGCTGCTGCTCCCGCGGTACCTGCAGCTCCTGCTGCTCATGCGGCGGCAGCTGCTGCTCCCGCGGTACCTGCAGCTCCTGCTGCTCATGCGGCGGCAGCTGCTGCTGCTCCGCGGTACCTGCAGCCCTGCTGCTCATGCGGCGGCAGCTGCTGCTCCGCGGTACCTGCAGCTCCTGCTGCTCATGCGGCGGCAGCTGCTGCTGCTCCCGCGGTACCTGCAGCTCCTGCTGCTCATGCGGCGGCAGCTGCTGCTGCGGTACCTGCAGCTCCTGCTGCTCATGCGGCGGCAGCTGCTGCTCCCGCGGTACCTGCAGCTCCTGCTGCTCATGCGGCGGCAGCTGCTGCTCCCGCGGTACCTGCAGCTCCTGCTGCTCATGCGGCGGCAGCTGCTGCTCCGCGGTACCTGCAGCTCCTGCTGCTCCTGCGACTCTTGTTGCTCCTGCGGCAATTGCTGTCCCCGTGATTCCGGCAGCTCCAGCTGATTTAGCGAAACCTGCTGCTGCTGCTGCTGCTGCTGCTGCTGCTGCTGCTGCTCTGCTCCTGCTCCTCCAGCCGTTGCTGCAAGCGCTTCTCCTGTGCCTGCTTCTCTCCCGCGTCCGACATGGAGCGAGGCAAACCTTCTCCTCCAACTGAATCAAAATGAAATAAATAAAAATTTGTAATATATATAATAATTAGGATAAATAGAATTTAAATAATTTCAATTAATGACTTAATTAAAAAACTGCAAAAGTTGCATATATTTTAGTCTCTCAAGTATTGTGACAACTGCAAGAACCAAAGACGTTTCGACCAGTATATTTCTGTAAAACCTGTGTAAGGAGGAAACTTTGTAAAACTAAAACCTGCCATCCCGGACAAAACATCTCAGCACGGAACGATTTTATACGTGAAAATGACCTCTACAAGACGGAAACCTCTCCAACGCAGAAACAAACGTTTTTAGAAACGTAAAGTGATTATTACCTGGCTAAAAAAGAAATGTATTTTTAATTTAAGGCATTATCTTTGGAATGGCGTTGTGCGTAAGGTCACCTCATGAGGCAATAGAGTGGCCGACGTGTTTTTCCTGGAATGCCTGCTCCCGGGGAATCTGTGGCCAACCCAGCGACTCATTCGACTTCGACTTTCTGTTTCGCTTCGCCTTTCTCACGCTTTGGTGTGATTTTCGCGACTTCCTCGCTGCCTCTCCGAATCCCTATGTTGGTCGTCCGCACCCCGTTCAATTCACAAAGCGTGGCCACATTTCCGCAGATAATGGAATCCCTGGAATTCCGTCTTGTCATCCTAGCGTAGCATATTGTGAATACTAAATTTATTTGTAATATGCTGAATAAATGTTAGTTTTATACTTCCCCTTGTTTTGCTGTTAATTTTTTCCAGCGATATTTTAATTCATAGATTATGATTTTCATTGTATGGTTTCACTAGTAAAATTATATTGAAAATTCTGTTCTCAAGTTAAACGTTGAATTTTTGGCAACGGTCTATGTCATGTAAATCTGTCAAGACGGAAAGTTTTTTTACGAACCATTATTTTCCGTCTGAGATTTACTGTATACAGAATGTCCAGGAAGGACACTTCTAAAAGCTCATAAAATAATTTCAAGCATATTTTGGGTACTAAAGTCATTGAATATTCCAAATGGTTGAGTCGCAATAAGCACTCAAAAGATGGTTTGAAAAAATAAACAAGAAAAAAAGAAATAAAATCACTCCATTTGCACAATTAATTTTTTTCATATTTCTGGGTTTATTTTTCTCTCTGATCAAGTATATTCATTCTTTTGTTTGTAAATAAACAATTTACGTGTTTCAAGAGAGTTTACATGCTTCAATGCAAATTTTACATGAGAAATATTTTTCTAAATATTGAGTGCTTACTGTAGCTCAGCCATTCCTGATGACCACGGAGTTTATTAGACAAATATGTTTAAAATTGTCGTAAGATCTTATTTTCTAAGTTTTGACGTTTCCTCCCTGGATATTCGGTATAATTGTACCCTTTTTATTACCATTTTATTATTATTACCATTATTATTATTTACCATTATTATTATTATTATTATTATCATCATCATCATCATAATCATCATCATTATTGTTCATTGATCATTTCATATTTTGGTGCGCATCAACAGCTGCTGTCATTAGTTCAGCTAGTGTACAGATTCTTTCTGGAGAGGTGGCGGTGGTGCTCTTTTCCGCTATAACATGAGATCCTGCGACGACCGCTAGCTGCTTTTTTCTACCTTCGTATCTCAGGCAATAAGAAACCACCCCAGCCAAGACAAGCTGGAAGCTGCCGACTGGTCTCGCGTCATGTGTGATAGTGTAGTGTATGTAGGAGTATAAATAAGGGGAGGATTGCAAATTATCGAGCACGGCCCGTGGCCCGTTTTGCTGCTCCGGCATTCAGCTGCTATAGATAAGAAAAATCATGGAAAACCACCTATGAGAGCAGCCGGGCTGCTAGACTTCACCTGCCGATCATGGCGGATGTCCACCAAGCTATGTAGCAAGTGACGAACATTCTTGTGTGTTTAAAATATCTTGGATGTTAAGAGGAGATAATTTGAAGGCTTAAAAAGCTTCCATTGACACCATTGTTCCTGTGTCATTGGAATGTCGGTTGAATTATGGTATTGTCTAACACTTTTCATTTCATAGAGTCCTGCCGTGTAAGTAATGACTATAATTAATTATTTTAGGTAAAAAAAATAATTGTGAATTTCATGAAAAAGGCTACTGTACCGTGATTTATAAAATTACTATGACGATTTTCTAAAGTTCTAATTTATATTCCAACTTTTTACTCATGTTTTCCTATCAGTGCCCTGATCGGACCCGTTGGCTTGCAAGGCCTCAGGCGATCGCCCGGTCTGCCCATGCCTAGCTCCGGCACTGCTCCCAATCAGAACACTTAGGTTGCCAGATATGCCTTCAGAAAATGGTGAACGGGGAGACGAATGAAATTTAAGTTAATTTAAGAAAGTTAAGACATATTCTTGAAATATGACATTTTCATATATTAATGTAACAATCGTCTGCTTTAATATTATATGATCTTTGAATGATATAGTAGTCAATAATTTATAATTGAACTTATTAACATAATAATTGCCTGCTTTACTACAATTACCTTTGAATAACATTATTTGGATTTGACTTATTTAACTCAATCGATTAAGTATTTTAACAAATATGCTTCAATGAGTAGCTTTTACAACATTATAAATCTTTATGAAGAATTCTTTAACTTTCGTTTACTTATAGAGAAAATTTAAAAAAAAAATGTACAGCCGACTAAACCTCCTTTCTGTTGCGTTCGTTGATCCTAAACTATTTCGTGAGACTGAACATTCTTTCGGTGTTAGCATTGGAGTCCGGAAATGATGCACATTACTGAAACAATTACAATAAATTTGGAGGCGAAACTAACCGCAGGCCTGCGCGATAGCTAAAGCAGGCAGGTCAGATAAGCCAGATTCCCCACAGGCAAAGTCAGCTCTGAGTTAAAAATGTATTGTTTCATGTCCAGTATTTTCATTTTCTAATTTATGAATAAATAATTTAAAGAGTGTACCCGTCCACTCACTCAAATAGGGAGCAGTTCACATTACCTCACTTAGGGAGCAGTTCACATTACCTCACTTATTTTACCGGAGCAGTTCACATTACCTCATTAGGGAGCAGTTCACATTACCTCACTTAGGAGCAGTTCACATTACCTCACTTGGAGCAGTTCACATTACCTCACTTAGGAGCAGTTCACATTACCTCACTTAGGAGCAGTTCACATAACCTCACTTAGGAGCAGTTCACATAACCTCAATTAGGAGCAGTTCACATAACCTCACTTAGGAGCAGTTCACATTACCTCCTTTGGGAGCAGTTCACATTACCTCACTTAGGGAGCAGTTCACATTACCTCAATTAGGAGCAGTTCACATTACCTCACTTAGGAGCAGTTCACATTACCTCAATTAGGAGCAGTTCACATTACCTCAATTAGGAGCAGTTCACATTACCTCAATTAGGAGCAGTTCACATTACCTCAATTAGGAGCAGTTCACATTACCTCAATTAGGAGCAGTTCACATTACCTCAATTAGGAGCAGTTCACATTACCTCAATTAGGAGCAGTTCACATTACCTCACTTAGGGAGCAGTTCACATTACCTCAATTAGGGAGCAGTTCACATTACCTCAATTAGGGAGCAGTTCACATTACCTCAATTAGGGAGCAGTTCACATTACCTCAATTAGGGAGCAGTTCACATTACCTCAATTAGGGAGCAGTTCACATTACCTCAATTAGGGAGCAGTTCACATTACCTCAATTAGGGAGCAGTTCACATTACCTCAATTAGGGAGCAGTTCACATTACCGGGACATTGCAGTGACAATCTTTGGTGCCCTGAGCCACTTCTACCAATACTTTGCCCTAGTACTCACATGCGCCCTCTTCCACCGCGATCAGCGCCTGCGCCAGCGTCTCCAAGGCGCCCAGGGTGATCGGCGACTGGGCACCGAATGGCAGGTGCGGGGGCGGGGGCGGGGGCGAAGCCAAGGGCGATGCGGCAAGCGGCTCCCCGGCCTCCGCCGCCAGCGCCAGCAGCGGACCCTCCTCCTCCACCGCCCCGCTCTCTTCAACCACTTCGTGCCCCGCTGCCGCCCGTGATGGGGCTACAGGCCCGGACAGACCTGTAACGTTTACCACAAGATCTTGCTCAGCGTGGCTCAGCTCTGTATCTTCCACGACCCGAACACACTTTTAAACCTGTGAGATACCTGTAACTACACAATCGAGTGGCAACGTAAATCTCTAAACTTATGAGGGGTAATAATAGGCGTAATTTGGAAATTGAACAATGCAAATAAATATAAAGAGTACGTTGCACTCCAGTACGAACATCAGGCTATTACACCCATTCTCAATGCAGTTGCGTGTTCACAGATTAAGACTTATCGCCAGGGCGCGTCGTCTATGCAGTAAAGGCGAGAAAAAAGAAATCAGGCAAAAGCCTGTTGGAAAGGCGAATCCTAAAAAACCAAGACCCTAGTCTAGAACTGCTGAAAGATCATTTCGAGTCTTCTTCTGGGCGCGTGCTTGGGCGCGGTTCTGTTCTGTTTAATATAAAATAAGTCCAGTATAAAATAAAACGTTGCATGTTTTATTTCTGGAGAGACTTAGTGACAATTCTAAATTGAAATTTCCAGCCGTCACATCGACCAAAAACCCCTTACTGGTACAATAATAAAATGCTTATTTTACTAATAACGTAATTCACTATGCTTTGCATTTATCTGACACTATTGAAAGTTGTTTTGCAAGAGTAGCGTGGCGAGAATTACTTAGTTAAAACAATAAAAAGTACTAAATTTCATTATGATTTTAATTAATGATGTCGCCTGGCTACAGTAATCAAGATCAAATAAGCAATGGTTGTGTAGCGAGTGAAGGAAGGAGGTGGTCGCTCACCTGCGGCATCGAGGAGAATGCGGGCGTAGTCCGCCTCGCGCGAGAATGGGCAGCAGGCACTGCTCCACGCGCACTGCTCGCATGCGAATCGCCATCTGCAGAGAGAGATATTAACCAGGCAAGAACAATGGGCAGCAGCCACTGCTCCACGCCCACTGTTCGCATGCGAATCGCCATCTGCAGAGAGAGATATTAACCAGGCAAGAACAATGGGCAGCAGCCACTGCTCCACGCCCACTGTTCGCATGCGAATCGCCATCTGCCAGGCAAGAACAATGGGCAGCGCCACTGCTCCACGCGCACTGTCGCATGCGAATCGCCATCTGCAGAGGAGATATTAACCAGGCAAGAACAATATGGGCAGCAGCCACTGCTCCACGCGCACTGTTCGCATGCGAATCGCCATCTGCAGAGAGAGATATTAACCAGGCAAGAGACAATGGGCAGGAGCCACTGCTCCACGCGCACTGCTCGCATGCGAATCGCCATCTGCAGAGAGTATTAACCAGGCAAGAACAATGGGCAGCAGCCACTGCTCCACGCGCACTGTTCGCATGCGAATCGCCATCTGCAGAGAGAGATATTAACCAGACCAGAGACAATGGGCAGCAGCCACTGCTCCACGCGCACTGTTCGTATGCGAATCGCCATCTGCAGAGGGAGATATTAACCAGACCAGAGACAATGGGCAGCAGCCACTGCTCCACGCGCACTGTTCGCATGCGAATCGCCATCTGCAGAGGGAGATATTAACCAGGCAAGAGACAATGGGCAGCAGCCACTGCTCCACGCGCACTGCTCGCATGCGAATCGCCATCTGCAGAGGAGAGATATTAACCAGGCAAGAGACAATGGGCAGCAGCCACTGCTCCACGCGCACTGTTCGCATGCGAATCGCCATCTGCAGAGGAGATATTAACCAGGCAAGAGACAATGGGCAGCAGCCACTGCTCCACGCGCACTGTCGCATGCGAATCGCCATCTGCAGAGAAGATATTAACCAGGCAAGAGACAATGGGCAGCAGCCACTGCTCCACGCGCACTGTCGCATGCGAATCGCCATCTGCAGAGGAGAGATTAACCAGACCATAGACAATGGGCAGCAGCCACTGCTCCACGCCCACTGTTCGCATGCGAATCGCCATCTGCAGAGAGAATATTAACCAGGCAAGAACAATGGGCAGCAGCCACTGCTCCACGCCCACTGTTCGCATGCGAATCGCCATCTGCAGAGGGAGATATTAACCAGACCAGAGACAATGGGCAGCAGCCACTGCTCCACGCGCACTGTTCGCATGCGAATCGCCAACAATGGGCAGCAGCCACTGCTCCACGCCACTGTTCGATGCGAATCGCCATCTGCAGAGGGAGAATTAACCAGACCAGAGACAATGGGCAGCAGCCACTGCTCCACGCCCACTGTTCGCATGCGAACCCCATCTGCAGAGAGAGATATTAACCAGGCAAGAACAATGGGCAGCAGCCACTGCTCCACGCGCACTGCTCGCATGCGAATCGCCATCTGCAGAGAGAGATATTAACCAGACCAGAGACAATGGGCAGCAGCCACTGCTCCACGCGCACTGTTCGTATGCTAATCGCCATCTGCAGAGGGAGATATTAACCAGACCAGAGACAATGGGCAGCAGCCACTGCTCCACGCCCACTGTTCGTATGCGAATCGCCATCTGCAGAGAGAGTATTAACCAGACCAGAGACAATGGGCAGCAGCCACTGCTCCACGCCCACTGTTCGTATGCGAATCGCCATCTGCAGAGGGAGAGATTAACCAGACCAAGACAATGGGCAGCAGCCTCTGCTCCACGCGTACTGTTCGCATGCGAATCGCCATCTGCAGAGGGAGAGATTAACCAGACCAGAGACAATGGGCAGCAGCCACTGCTCCACGCGCACTGTTCGCATGCGAATCGCCATCTGCAGAGGGAGAGATTAACCAGCCAGAGACAATGGGCAGCAGCCACTGCTCCACGCGCACTGTTCGCATGCGAATCGCCATCTGCAGAGGGAGATATTAACCAGACCATAGACAATGGGCAGCAGCCACTGCTCCACGCGGACTGTTCGCATGCGAATCGCCATCTGCAGAGGAGAGATTAACCAGACCATAGACAATGGGCGCAGCCACTGCTCCACGCCACTGTTCGCATGGAATCGCATCTGCAGAGGGAGATATTAACCAGACCATAGACAATGGGCAGCAGCCACTGCTCCACGCGCACTGTTCGGAATCGATTTAACCAGACCAGAGACAATGGCAGCAGCCACTGCTCCACGCGACTGTTTGCATGCGAATCGCTATCTGCAGAGGGAGAATTAACCAGACCAGAGACTATGCGTCACACTTCCAAAAGGCATGAGAAATGTTGACTTATTTTCGTTGATCAATGAGCAAATGAGAATTACTGGTATGACTTCTACTGTGGTAGATATTTTTGTTACAAAATCTATGAAGGTAGATTTATGCGCTATGGTTGATTCTCATGGCTTTATTAACTATCTTTTTGTGTATTGGATGATTACTGTGTAATAAAATGATACCTAGCCATAATGTAACCTTTAGAAATTTGCGATCTATTCCCCTGGAAGTGTTCAACTCTACAACAGAAAATATTGATTGGAATGTAATTTATAAATGTTCCAAAATTGATGAAAAGGAATCGAATTAGTTTTGTAGTTGATCTTGTGTATGTTTTGTATCATTCAATACTGCGAAACGTCGCTCACGGACGTGGATTACTATTGATTCCTCTGAAACAATCGATGAAAAAAAGGATTTCTTGATTATTAAAAGCAAGAAATCTCCATCTCCGGATAAAAGGTCATATTGCAGGACAAAATAAGTGGATCTACATTTAAAACTTCTTCGACGCGAACAGAGAGCTTACTTTAACTTGTTTTTTTTTTTGGCTGAGACTATGAGGAGAAATCTCACGGTTGCATCTCACGGTTGTGGGACCATCTCTTGTCTCTTATCTTGTTGGCCTAGAGCTTCATAAGCTGCTTGTTGAATGTAATATTTTATAGCTTGATAGACGCATTCTGAATTCCCTTCCTCTACAAATTGTAGTTTATTTGCCAATCTCATTTGTATAGGAACTGTACTGCTTTGTGCTCTAAGCTATTTAAATTATATTTAGTTATATTCAGCGTAATTGTAGATGTTTCATGCTCCGGCATTGTAGTTCGCCTCCTTGGTTGGATTACGGCCTTTGCACCCAACAGAAAGTGGTCCGAGCCACATTCCGGGCCTCTATATACTCTTACGTCATTTATTCTTACGCTGGAATTTCTGTTCTGTATTATGTAGTCTATTATTGTTCTAATTTTCCTTGAAGCACTTTCCCATGTATATTTATTAATCCATTTGTGAGGAAGGAAACCATTTAGAATTTTCAATGACTGTGTTTCGCACATGCTGATCAATCTTTCACCATTGTCATTCAACGTGGTCTCACCATATCTACCTACAATTTCACTATTTGTTGCCATACCAGTTCTTCCATTAAAATCTCCCATTAAGATTATTTCCTTACGCGAACTTATATTTTCAAGCACTCTTGTCAAGTTTTCATAAAAATCTTCTTTGACTTTTCTGTCAGCGTCTTCAGAGATGCAAATTGATTGCTTAATATCTAGTTTAATTGTTACTTTAACGATAAATATACACTTGGTCGTTGAATTTTATTGTCTTTCATTCAAATTGTACCTCTATCGATCCGGGAATGACAGTATTTTGCAAATATTGCAAATTTTATAAACAAATTAACAATTTTAAATGTGCAATTATAATATTTTTCTTATCAAGCTTGAGCCACATCCTCGCTCACTCATTGACTCCGACTTCCAAATGCAAGGCTTATTGCAGAAACAACGCATGTCAGTTTTCTGCTATTTGAAATTCTTACTGCAGTTACTTTCTCTGTAAGTACTACCAACAAAATTTCTGTTGCAAGCACACTCACCAGCAAAGGGTCACTGCGAAGAGACTTTCCTGGCAGATTAGCGTAAGTCAAACGATTGTTGGGACTTCCTTCTGAAGACTTGTCACACCGTTTGTGATATACAGCCGCAGAATATACCTCGCTCTGTTTACAACACCACCCTGTTGCTTGTTCTACCTGGGGGATTGCTGCCCGGGGTGGACATTAAGCGTTAGCCTTCATCTGTCGCCGCCCCCCTCCCGGCGATCAAGTTTGCCGACAGGCTGGAATCTGGATCCTGACATAGGTAGCCGCATTGAGAGTTTTGATTATCGACACTGTAAAGTTACTGTTCACTGATTTAAGTTGTCAAATTAAATTGCGCCGTCTATCTAAATCAACCCTTTTATTTAACTCACCTCTCTATTGTCGCAATCGGCGAACTTCACGGCCATAATGCAAGGCGCCCAATGGGATGTCGCACATGCCAAAACGCCGTTCTCAAGGAAGTAGCGGCGAACTTCATACTCCAATGTCTCGAATGGGATACTGCATCAGAATTTCACACATGTGTGTTATTACAATGGGAGAACTTAATGACATGGTCATGGTGACATTTAATTAAATACTTTTACGTTGAAAAATACTAACAAATTGTATCAATACGTGTTATCTTCCAACACGCTTAATATTATAAGGACAAATTTGCCCAAGAGTATAAAATGTAATCTCTCATGTGTTACACGATTTACTTTACTTTCTTTATTGTATTCTTTTACGTTCGGTGGCGGGTTACGTCATCTGCCGGCGACCACGAGCCGCCGGTGAGCACGAGTTGCATCACCTGCCGGCGGATTCCTCCAGAAGAGTCGCGGTGTCCGGATGGTTCTGGATTGTCCTGACGAGTATAAATACGCGACGGCCGGCGGCCGCGAGTCAGTCTTGAGTCCGCAGTGGAAGCTGAACTGTGTAGTGTGTGCATCGCGGTGAATGGCAGTGAGTGTGCTCAGTGCAGTGAACTGTGGCTAGTGCTTAGGACTGTGCGAGTGTGCAAGGGGAGTGTAGTGTAAACAACTGAAGAGAAGTGTAGTGTAAATAAAGCAAGAGAAGTGTAGTGTAAATAACTGAAGAGAAGTGTAGTGTAAATAAATAATCAAGTGTTTTCAGTGATTGTGTTAAGTAACAAAATAAACGTTTTGTTAAAATAATACGAGACTTTTAATTCACCACTTAGAAACGTAACAGTATTATACTTCCCATCGTTACCAATTTGCTGCCTTAGTACAATTCGTAGTGTAAAACACGTATTGAACGAGTTACGTAGTGTTCTCTTAATCTTACCTTTCAGGCAAATGAGAAATCAACACAGCTGGAGATGAATGGCTTGGAACGACTGTGAGGGGGCGTCCTCCGAAACGTATCGAAGGTTCTTTAATCACCATCTGTCAAGAAAATGAATAATTCATTTGCAAAGTAGAAATATGCCTCAATTACCGACAAAACGGAATTTGAAAACAAATTTTAGAGATTTTTTAAAAATATTAAGCCGCCTGAAAATTACAAAAAGTGATAGTTTCAATATTAAAAATACGTCTCCAACGTTATGTTTCAAATAAAATATATTTTCTGGGAAATTTATCGTTCAGTGAATTATTTTTTAGAACTGTATTAGTACAAAATTACACAATTTTTGGAAGAAGTCCGAGTTCATGTCAGTTTTGAAATCTGAAACATTTGTTCGCATAAATCATTAATATAGTACGCTCATTTTCGAGTAATCACCTCCCAACCATCTTGGTCTCCATTGTGACCGCCCAGCGACCACGCTTCAATTCAGACACACGGAGCACTGGTCCATATTGCGAGAAGGTGTCTACAATGTCTTTGTAAGTCAACCTGCAAAACAACACAAATACTCATTAGTAATTAAAAACTAACAAAATTATCTCATTTGAAGGAAAAATATAGTTGTGATTGTCATTATCTATTGTATTTCCGGATCGAAATAGAGAATAAAAGCAATTACCCAGTCAAATAAGTTTATTTGTCTGACTGCCCTGTTAATTGTTTACTCGTAATACACTGGAAAATACATTAATGAATACAATGTCTTGAGTATCTAACACTGAAGCCGAATAAAAAAATGATCATTAATGATTTTCGAATATTAAGTTCCCCTTCAGATGTGCACATACATACCCAAGAAATGCAGAACTAACTTTGAACTTGAATCGACTTCGAGTCAAAGCCCAGGAACAGCAAAGCACATCCATTTTTGCATTGTTTATCCACAAAGGCCCCAAAGCTCGAGCTGCCTAAAAATTATGGAAAATTTTGTAATCCTGGAAGATACAATTTCTGAGGAAGACAGTACCTTACCCTAGCATTTATGAAATATATATTCCATTGAAATGTTATTTTATATTCCATTGAAATGTTATTTTATATTCCATTGAAATGTTATTTTATATTCCATTGAAATGTTATTTTATATTCCATTGAAATGTTATTTTATATTCCATTGAAATGTTATTTTATATTCCATTGAAATGTTATTTTATATTCCATTGAAATGTTATTTTATATTCCATTGAAATGTTTTTATTTTATATTCTATTATATTTTATTTCATTTTACAGGCCATCTTTCTTTCATGAACAATGAAAATCTTTAAAGCATTTACATGTTTCAATTTTTTGAATCTTTCAACTCAGACGTCAAATCTTTCTACAGATGAGGGCTTGAGGCAAAAACAAGATAAACCACATTAGTCACAACAAACCACCTACGATCCATAAATTTCAATATCTCTATTTTGATGAGTATAGTTTTAACATTTTCAATCAAAGAGAGATTTGCTGAGGATGATTTGGATTGTTTTACTACTGATCATCGCCAATTAATTCACTTTAGAGAAAAAATGTGTAAATCTGAAAGATATAATTGAGACGAATTTCTTAAATTGTCAATAATTGACCATCAATAATTCAATAAATAGTAACAGACAAAAAGTCACCACCCCATGTACGATTTAAACGATAACGGCTGATACAAAAAGAAATAATTTTCGTTATAATTTCGTTATAATGTATTTTGTAAGCATTGTATTTGCATTTCTATACAAAAGATGACTTTTTAACGAAATGACTTAATGCCTTTCTTTGACAATATTAACGAAATCTGCATTCTTACCTGTCGACAATCACATGTGGCGAAATAGACTCTGGCAAATAATCGGAAGCAATGGCCAACAGTCAAAGAAGTAGCCATGATGTCTTGCGTACGGTAGTAGCTGATCACAAAATTCCTCAAATCACTTATTTCTACCCTGAAAATGATACAAAACGTTACTTATTTGTGATATATTTAGGAGAACGAGCTAGCCAGTGAGGAACAAGCTAGTGTTATCTTTCTAAGAGTGTACAACTCATACCTATAACATCTAGTATCAAACAGTATTTTTTCTATGAGTAATGGCTAGGTTCAACATTTATAGTTAACATTACTAGTTATTACATTACTTGTCACAATTTATAGTTAACAAAATAGTTAACATTTACGCTTTTCCTAATATTTTTACTTGATTGATTACTGTTGATTCCAAGTTTGATTCAGTCCCGTTCAACGTTTTAGCAATTTGCTATGCATGCTGTTTAACGTCACTTGCTCAAGGGACGACGATTCGAAACATAAGAACAATTGTCTTTGCGGAGAATATTGCATTCTTGCAATATTCTTTGCAATAAACGGTAAATAGTACAATATCAGACTTTCAAATTGGTTTCGTAACAACATTAATAGTAAACAAAGGGAAAACCGTTTTAATGCAGTTTTTCTTTTCAAATAATCGTACAATCGGTGAAAAATTTCTCAGTGCAATTCACTGATGATAAGGTAGCAAAATTTTGGTATCTCTCAATTCCAACTTCAAATAGATCTATTTGAACGAATTGAACTCAAAATTATATTCATTATGCTACGCTAAGCGTATTATGCTTTCTTACTTTCAGACTTCTTTATAACTCAGCCAGCTAGTTCACAGTAGTTCATATTGGCTGATCTTTGCGTATAATTCGGGAATTTTTATTCTCGACTGAGAAATGGCATTATATTCTCGGAAACACATCCTATAGCTAACCGAATTTTAAAGAACAGAATAGAACTGTACTAATAAGGAAAATCTACCAACGTGATTCATCAAGCCTCTCTCTATTAGGCTAGTAATTCTATCATTGAGTTGCTTCTTGATTTACGTATCAGTTTGGGCAAAAATGGTTTAAAGAACATATTTTCAGGGAATGCACAAGTTTACTACTCATTAGAAAATATTCGCATAGATTATATATACATCATTTAACAACATCACTAGATGGTGTACGGATTTTAATCTTTTAATATCAAGTTTAAGTGCCAAGCAAAATCTTATCTAATGCATATCTTACTCTACAATTAGGGTCCATTCCGAACATCAAACTGCGAGAGGTGGTTCAGGGCATCAACTGATGTCACTGCAGGCCCTCTGTCCTAGGTTAGGGTCCCGTCAGTAGCAAGATTTTCGACACTAGCTGGTTAGTTAATGACCGCTGCTGAGAAATCCGTGGTTGGGGAAAACCCCGACCGGTGGTAGGTCGCACCTTCCAGGGGAGGAAAATCACCGCCACCTCCCGAGGAGAAAACTTGCACTACAGTTACGGAGTTAGTGATCTTAGCAGTTGACACACCCCAACACCAATCAAGCGAACAACAAAAAGAAAAGTAATACTGATTTTAACAAGGATCTTTAATGTATCATTACCAGGACTGTATAAATCTAAAAGACTACGTAAATATGTCACACAAATAATGTACAGTTTTTAGGTCAAAGTTCCCATTTTCGATTAGGTTTTTCGTTCAGTTTCCGTGATATTTTGAGCGAATACGGAGATGAGCCCCCCGCTCCCCTTTTTTTAAACACAAAGCTCAATATGGGCGCACGTGTTTTAGTGTTCGGAGGGGAGCTCAGTTACTCAATCTCCATGACATCGCAGCAGTAAATCTATTCCTTCATGAAGGGCACGATAAGTGTAAAAATTCAAAATTTGTAGATTTTCCTTACCAAATAGTTATTACACGGGAGCGAATATTTTCTAATAAATTTTTGCCAGAAAATCGAGTCCACCTGTATTCATAATCCAGCTTCTATATGGATTAGGGTAGGGATTCCAGAAGTCAGTGGCGGCTTGTAGGGTGTGCCATGGCACCAACAAGAAAGGAAAGGCAATTTCCACTACAAATGTGTA
Source organism: Teleogryllus oceanicus (assembly GCA_964035755.1). NCBI lineage: Eukaryota > Metazoa > Arthropoda > Insecta > Orthoptera > Gryllidae > Teleogryllus > Teleogryllus oceanicus. The sequence goes on from CAXIVR010000011.1 coordinate 4,036,611, forward strand.
TAAAATATCGCTTCTTCAAAATATTACTTTATAATAATTAATTTGAACCAGCGCGTAATCATTTAATGATCTTTCAATATTGTAGCGTCATAGACTTGACTCCCTGCTCCGGAGAGACAAGTTGCAAGGTATGGGAATGAGGGAGCCAAAAATAGGCTCCCGAACAAAGGCCAACCCTTCAGGGAAAGTCCAAAGGGAGAGGGCTTGAGGTGCCGGGTGCAAATTGCAACGGAAAAAGCAGGCGCCTCAAGACGAGTGCGTGGGGGAAAGATGACGCAGGAAGTCATGTGACTCGGGCATATATAAGGGAGTGACAAAAAGCCTGGGTTGGGTAACATTCTGGTTTCCTCGCGGCACAACACCGCAAAACTTGTCCGGCCAAGTCTGGCGCGGAAGTGCTGTAGGCACGTGTAGGTGTTTGAGTCTCGAGCACTGTGAAGTATGCTTGATACTTCGGGGCAGATTGTCTGCCGAGGCACACCAGGTGCCATTTGCGATTGCCGAGTTGGCTAAACGCAGGCGCGGCCGCAAGGCGCGTGTTGGGAGAGGGGGGCTGCTGCAGGTAGCTCCGACAAACACCTTAGAGTGAGGTCTGTAAATAGTGTACATAATTTATTGTAAATAAATTGTAAATACCCACTCGTGTCTGTTCCTTTGTGGTGTAGATCCCTACTCACGACGTTACAATATTCTCTTCAAACGCACAGGGCGTAATGCCATCTGTCGGTTTCCTCCTGAACCTCTGAGCCACCTACGGACTGGCGCCATGTCTGCTCATTTAACTCTGTATAAAGAATTTTGAATTGGTTTCTATGCGTCTCTTGTGTATCACACGGTGCCACAGAAAATGGCACATTAGTTCACGCTCTGCTACACAGAGTGTGCCAACAGCTCTATCTTCATCGAGCAGACTATTTCTCGCCTCCTTCTTGTATGGGATTATATTATCGGGCCTGTATAAATACTTATCCCGATTTGGGTGGTTGGACAGCGCTGGCGCTTGTGTTGTCAGCAAACGGAAAGGGGTGGGGGAAGTGGGAAGGAGCCTCTCGCTACCCCAGACTAGCTGTTGTTCGGAGAGGAGGGATGGGGAGGGGGGTGAGAAGAGGAGGGAAGAGAAAGAAGATGTGTTGGTGGTGTTCTCGGAGGGAGTGGTCTATTGCTTAGGGTTTGTGGGTAGCTTGCTGGCGGGTATTTGTTTGGTGTTTATTATGGTGGTGGTTTTTGTAGGATATCCAGAGGTGTGGAAGTACTTTTATGAAGAGGTGGATTAGTTAGTATGTGTCGGTGTGGATTCAGAAAGGGAATGAAGCTTGGTTTTGGGTGGCTTTTTGAATGTTTCGTCTAGCGGTATTGTAGATGTCTTGTCCGATCGGTGTTAAGTTAAGTGTCTGTCTGAGTCGGTTGAGGTTTGTCATGGGTGGAGGTCTGAAGGCTATACGTAAGAATCTATTTTCGAGTCTGTGGAGTTTGTCGTAGTTGTATTTACAGGTAGTCGCCCAAGTCTCGCAGTTGTAGTCAGTATGGGTTTATGTATGTCTTGTAGATGTGGAGTTTGGTCTTGGTTGGGGTCTTTGGGTGGGTGATTATTGGTGAGAGGGCGCTGAGTTGTCTGGTGGCCTTTTGGGTGATTCTGTCTGTATTTCTCGCCTGGGATGACTCCGATGCTCAGGTGTTTCGCAACATGGAGCAGGCAGCGCACGCCGTGTGCGTAAGGCAAACTCAGGAAGCTGTGACTTCTTGAGATTACTGTGGGCGCTCAGGCTTTCAGTAGTAGCGATAAATTATTTCTCTACGACCTTAAAATGTTCAGAATAGATTTTTAACGATTTTGTTTTATTGGAAAAGTGTAAGGATTACATATATCGAACAGTGTATGTACAATGTGCTTCTTAACATTGAGTAAATCGTCCACAAACTGAGGAATGATACTGCTGGGAAAGTTTTGTAAAGTAAGCCAAAAAAGCGTTATCGCTAAAAATGCTCCCAAATATTCTTTCACCACTACATAAATGTGTATGATTAACTTCCACGATAATACTCCCATGATTTTTCTGGCAATAATTGTAGGGTCTTCGAATTCGCCATTGCCTTACTTTGAGTATCATTATGCAACTGGTTGCAGCCAACAAAGACTGCATTATACAATGGGAGTAGAAAACCGCGTATTATTTTATTGTTTACTAGTTCATTGCTGTGTGTTTACGGACCTCAAAAAACACGTAACGGTATTATTAATATCCTTCCGGACCTTTCTGACTATGCCCTCGAGCCTTTTAAATACTTCATGGCCCGCTCAAATACCAACACAACACATACATTTTTATGACTTCGATTACAGCTAAGATGCAAGCAAGCAAATACTATAAATAAATGGCATAATGCTCAAATAAGTAAAATAACTTGTTTTAAACCTCATTTTGGTTAATTGTCATGAAAATTGTAATTTTAGAATGTTCCCGTGAATTTATATTTGCCATCAGTCACGAACATTTCACTGTTACACATCACATTTTATTCTTGACATTCTTGAGTAGCAGTATCAGCCATAGTAATAAGATGTACGAGTATACGGCACATCGGCTAACATTATCGAAATGTTATTTTTTAGTATTATGACATATTCCAGATAACTTTTAGCAATAGAGGCAAATAACCTAAAAGTAACGTTTCATTAGCGTAATTCACACTCTTATTCACACTTTTATATAGCTCTCAAATACGCCATAAACATTTTCATATATTTCTCCACATTTTACTTGAAACCATTGTCCGTAGTTTTGTTAGATTTTGCGAGAAATTTCCACAGGACTTCACAATATTCTTTCATTTTATACGAACAAATCAGTCCAGTAGCGATTATGGAATAGTAATTATATATTGGTCACCTTGCCCAATATATACATTGAAGGAGCGATAATCGCGCTCAAGAAAACTGTTCAAAGGGTTGGTTGTCTCTGTAGCTTAGGGGTTAGAGCAGCTGGGCGTAAACCAGAAGGCCCGGGTTCGAATCCCGGTCGGGGTGACCAATTCTTTGAACTAATTTACTTAATAGTAATTATATGCACAATTTTGTTTATCTGACGTCATATTGACAAATGGCTATTGCAATACGTCTTTTCATTTTAGATGCAAGAAAAATTATAATTTTTTTAATTCTAGTTTTATTCAGCAACGAACTAGTAAACAAAGTTTTGTATGCAGCAGGGGCGTTACTAGATGTTTTTGCCCCGCAGGCGACGTCCAACCCCTCGGGCCAGAGGCCCCTGGGGTGAAAGTCGCTCTCGGAGCAAAACATCTTCTTAAAGGCTTTGATACATAAATAACTCAAATGGTCGTAGCGAAAAACCAATTGTACGGAACATTCTCCCCATCACCGCATCAAGAATCTGGAATCATCCCTGGAAAATACGATGTAGAAAGCAAAGAACTGATGTAGGCAAGTTCTCCTTTGTGAATCGTACTATAGTAGATTGGAACAAACTACCTGCAAAAGGACTAGAGACTCTTCCTTCTAATGTAGTGAAATTTAAAAATATACTTAATTCTATGTAGGTCATCATTAATAGCACTGGGACTTTTATTATTATTATTATTATTATTATTATTATTATATTATTATTATTATTATTATTATTAGTTTCATTATTATAATCGTTAGTATTATTAATAATATAGTCATGTCTCTTATTCAGTGAAGTGAAGTAAAGGTAGTGTGGTGGGGCACGGAGGAGGGAGGGAGGGGAGGTAGTGCAGCGCAGTGAAGAAGTGAAGTGAAGGAAGTCGAGTGAAGTGTTAGAAAAGCTATAAGTCAACATATAGATAACTCAAAATTAATTATAACTAGGATATTAATCTCTAATTCTAATTGTAATTATATTTGTAAATATTCGTAATAGTTTTGTAATTGTATATCTAATTGTAATAATGTTTGCCACCGAGCATTAGCTCAAAGCGAACTTTAATAAATCTATCTATCTATCTATCTAGATCTGATAATCATCTACTATCTATCTATCTATCAGAACTGAGAAAGTGAGCAGCACCACGCAGGAGCAGGGGCCGCGCGGAGGAGTCCTGGCACGCCCACGCGCACCGCCCGCAGCGCCAGCGCCGCCTGCACACGCGCATGCGCGCACACTTGAAGCCACCTCCGCCATATTGGTGAGTCCAGAAAGCTTGTAGCATAGAACAACTGTGTGAGAGTGCTCTGTGGCTTATAGCTGTGCTCTAGTTCAGTTGTGTTGTTTGGCATCGTTTTCAATATTTAAAAGCCTTGTTCAGAATAGCTAGCATTTTGTAACAGTTCGTTATGGTTACTTATGTGGCGAACGAGAAGAAACCGTACGGGAAAACCGGATATTACTTTTTACAAGTAAGTAGCTACTCCATGTAATTTGGAACATTTAGTAACTTTGTTAATTTTCGTGAGTTTTTTTTTATGAAAGGTTTCCTGCAGATCCAAAGCTGACAACATTGTGGAATGGAGCTGTACGATGACAATTGGCAGTCAAGCAATTACAGCAAGTTATGTTCGTCTGATTTTCAAGAACACGATTTTGATAGAACTTTATGGTGTTGATAGAACTACTTCGTGGGAATTCGCAGGGTTCATCAAATTTTCCAACTTTTCCAGCAAGCAGCTCATGACGAATTGTTAGACCTGTAGCAACAGAAGGTAGTAAATTGACAGACGTGTTTTGGACTCCCCAATTTAGCGGCCTGGCTTCACATGCTGAACACGAAAGAGACTGATAAGGGACCCTCAGCTCCATGTGCACAACCCTCGTATTCAATCATAGGTCGGGGGCAATGCGTTTAGCGGGGCGGGCGGGCGGGGGGGGGGCGGGCGGAGGGCGGGGGGCGGAGCGAGGAGCGGAGAGGGGCGGAGACGGGGAGAGGGGCGGAGCGGGCGGAGCGGGGGAGCGAGGGCGGGAGGGGCGGAGGGGAGCGGGCGGAGCGGGGGAGGGAGCGGGGGCGGAGCGGGCGGAGCGGGGGGAGGGCGGAGCGGGGGAGCGGGGGAGAGGGCGGAGCGGGCGGAGCGGGCGGAGCAGGGCGGAGCGGGGCGGAGCGGGCGGAGGGGGCGGAGCGGGCGGAGCGGGCGGGAGGGGGGAGCGGGGCGGAGGGGCGGAGGGGGGCGGGCAGGGCGGAGGGGCGGGGAGGCGAGGGCGGAGCGGGGGAGCGGGCGGGGCGGAGCGGGCGGAGCGGGGGAGCAGGGCGAGGGGCGGAGCGGGGAGCGGAGGGCGGAGCGGGGCGAGAGGCGGGCGGGGGAGCGGGGCGGAGCGGGGCGGAGCGGGGCGGAGCGGGGCGGCGGGCGGGCGGGCGGAGCGGGCGGAGCGGGCGAGGGGGCGGGCGGGGCGGGGGGCGGAGCGGGGCGAGCGGCGGGCGGGCGGCGGCGGAGCGGGGCGGAGCGGGCGGCCAGCGCGGGGCGGAGCGACGGCGCGCGTGGCCGGGCCCGCACACGTCCTCGACGCGGCCGCAGGGCTGGAAGGCGGCGGCGAGGGCTGCGGCGGCAGGGCGGCCGCGCGCCCGCGCGCCTCGCCGTCCGCCGCCTCCACGCGCAGCATCCACGGGCCGCGCGGCACCCGCGCCAGCCACGCCTCCTGCTGCGCCTGCGACCCCACCGCCGCGCACACTGCGCGCCCCGGCATTTACATAGGCGGCCAAACTAATTCGGGTTTTCGTGACGTGGCGGATGACATTAAGTCACTTTGTTTTGAGGCCATGAATCCCGTTGAGAAGGACGTTCGCGAATGAATCAAAAAGATTCATTTTATAAGGCGGGAGTTGTAAAAATGACAATGTCATCCGCCACGTTACGAAAACCCAAGTATAATTTGGCGCCTAAACAAGAATATAAACAACTATAACCAATTTTTGGGATAAATTAACAGCAAAGGGCGTACTTGTACATCTCGAACGTCCCGCGCTCAAGATAATTTATTTTTCCCTCAAAAACCACTAACTGCCTTACAGAGAGAAAAAAGTTATTTGTCCTAAAATCCGGGGGGAAGGGGAGTGTTAGCGTAGTAGAGATGCAACATCGTTGTCCGCTTTCCTAACATCAATGTTTTTATACAGTCATGGATAAATTAGTATCAATGTTTTGAAACATTATGTTTCTATCACTGCCTTAGTAACCATTAATATTCACGAGGGGGGTAATTTGACGAAGGACGAGTTTATGAATTTTTAACTGAGATTTAACTGACAAAATTAAGTAAAACGCTTATTTGATTGGATAATTAAAAAATAATCTAGACGGTGTTGATTGGAGAAACATCGATTTTATTGTTTGTTTTTCCTTGATCACTTTGATCTCAAGAATGTCCAATTTATTCGGATCTCAAAATTAGACATTTTTAACATACTACTTGTTTCAGAAAAAAATTAAAAAATTATTCTCTAACATTAATGTTAAAAAAACATTTGTTTCAAAAATGTTAAATACATCGATGTCTAATCTCTAGCACGTTAACACTCTTCTTACGGCAGAGGGGAAGAATACAAGAAGGAAATGGATAAAAATGAAAGGATCGAATTTTTTTTTAATTGTATAGATATGTGAATATAAAACTATCTTTCATATTCATGATTCCTTGATGCATGTCAAATTCATAACTGGTAAACAGCCTCAAACTATTTTGTTTCAAATCCATGTATCATTAGTTGGATTTCGCGATAAAAAGTAAGTTACATCTCTATCAATTTTTATGATCAGGAAGGTTTTGGCTTGTACATTAGAATGACTTACAGACGTAATATGACTACTTTCACATAAATTAAAATACGTTGTGTTTCTTTTCCAGAAATTAACGCAAAATTATAATTACAAATAAGGTATCTTAAAAATCTTACCAAAATCATCTCCTTTGCACAAGAAACATCCTTCTGGTACGTTACACAAGCATACCGAATTTATGAGCAAACTATCCTCTGGATTTTCTTCAGTGCTGCATGGCCTCTCCTTTTCTTTTTGTATTTCTTCCACCACAAATTTTATTACATCTCTTCTTGTTATTTCAGATGAATTTTCCATCCGTTCATTGTGAGGTGAGGTAACCTGTTTTATGGGATTCAATGTTAATGAAAATATTTGTACAAAATCTGAATGTTTTTACGAGACAACGCCGAAGCAAAAAACTTCGCAGTGAGTTCGTAAATTACTAAAACAAATGCATACCATCACCACATCCACACCATCACAACATCCACACCATCACCACATCCACACCATCACCACATCCACACCATCACCACATCCACGCCATCACCACATCCACGCCATCACCACATCCACACCATCATCATTATTAGGGAGTTTATACGATTTTCCTTTTTCAAACACTGCTACCATTAAAATGATAACTACTTGCAAGTGTTGAAATTGGTCCTCCAGAACAAAATACTTAAAGTCAATTCAATCAAAATACATTTCCAATGTGCGGCGATATGGCGAAACAGCGCGATACATTGTGGTGGAAACCACTAAGTTTTATTCATTACTTTAATTCGAGTGTTGGCCGCCACGCGGCGCTGCGTCAGCCCCATACCCACGAGCTGTTCTCACGGCCAGCGATACTCTGTTCGCCCCTAGCCCGATCCGGATTAAGACCCACCTTGCCGCTGCGAGCCACATTTTTCCTCGAAACTGACAACTTCTTATGAAACCGGGAATTAACTTATAGCCGAAAAGCGCTGACTGAACATCATATGACACTGTGGTTTGAAGTGATTGGATATTCACCTTCACCACTCGCCAATTAGAAATTTACGAACCGTGAGAGAGAGCCGAGGCCATCAAGATCTGTCACTGCGGTGCCTCTGACCGGAAGGTCCTAGGTTAGAGTCCCGATGGTGGCAAGATTTTCGACAGTTGCTACATAATTAGGTCAAGGTCAGCCGCTGTCTGAAAGAAATTTCTAGCGGCCGGCTGCTCTGATCGGACGTTTTCCGTGGTTTCTCCGATCAATACCATGCGAATGACAGCAGTACCCTAACAAACGGGCCAAGTACCGCGCTCGATATTTCCTTCCTCTTCCTTGTCCTATCTTCTCCCCTTACACACACACGCACGTACGCACACATACACTAACATGCAATACAATGTTTTTCTTTGTGATGCAGACTGAACCCTCATTCACGTGCCCTGACAGACGCTGTGTAGCGATGTAAGGTCGCGAAAGGAGCCCGATCATTCGTAACTGGCCATAGAAAAGGACATAACAGAGGGCGCGATATAACAGGATTATGGCGGCGATGGTGTAGGGGTCAGCGTATCGGACTGTTGTACCCGAGTTTGCGGGTTCAAACCCGATCGAAGCCGTGGATTTTTAAGGGCGAAAAAATCCTTCGTACGCCTTCCTTCGGAGGAAGAAAGCCGGCTGTCCCATGTTAGTACATTTACTGCATGTAAAAGATCCTCAAGCCTAAATGACGCCTCTGAGCTAAATTCAAATCGCCTGTTTCGTCGCCCAAGTAATACCTTCTTTCTCCCATGTTGGTGAAAGGAGTGTAACGAAATTTGCGTGGTCAGACGGAAGAGCAGGCCTCATGGCCTGAGTCTCGCCACGTAAAATAAGGCAAATTCAATTCAATTCAATTCAATTCAGGATTATTAGCCAAAATCACACCGGCGAGTACAACAGTTCCTAGTTGCACCGAAGTAAGGCAGAAAGCTGGAGAAAGAATCTGTCCACTGATTCATTGATTATTGACAAACTATGCTGCAGACTGGTCTCCCTTCATGCATGGTGACGTAGTGCATGTAGGTACGCATGTGTAAGTAAGGGTGATCTAGGACAAGGAGAAGGAAGGAAAGATAGCGCGCGATTCGTAAGCAGTGTCATAGGATACTGCATTCACTTCGTTTTGGTTGGAGAAACTTTTAAAATTACAAATGAGAGCATACAACAAATAGAATTCTCGTCCACAGAGCGGCTGAATTCGTCCTATCGAAAATCTTGCCACCTTCGGGTTTCGAACCCTGAGACCTCTTGGTCATATGCACTGTAGTAACATTTAATACCATGAACCACCTAGGTCGGTCGCGGAAACAAGCGAGCTATAGCAACAACGAAAACCACAATGACAGTAAAAAACGTGAAAAACAGAAAAAAAAATGAAGAATACTCCGAGATGCCAACCTTTCTACACAAAATGCATTCTTCAAATGCCCATTTTAAATCAATAAACATATCATACAAAATAAATTAAACATCCGACATGACGCATTGAATGCAGTAAAAATTGACAATGGCTTGTATACCAATAAAAACCACCCAGTTTACAGTGATAATAGAAATATCTGGTCACCTTTTCTTGAAAGAAAATATTTCCCGGTAATGATTAAGCTTTTTCACCTTTTTATTTATTCGTGTTCGTCATCAAATGGTAAATTCAGTGCTGACCACGGTTGGGCAAAATACTTAAAATTTAGTATTTAAATATTTCACAAAATACTTCGTCAATAAGTATTTAAATACATACTCAAAGCACATTAGGTATACATAGGTAGCTATATATATATATATACATATATATATACATATATATATATATACATATATATATATATACATATATATATACATATACATATATATATACATATACATATATATATACATATATTATATAATATATATATATACATATATATATATACATATATATATATATACATATATATATACATATATATATATACAAAATATATATCATATATATATATCATATATATATATATATACATATATATACACATATATATACATATATATATATATATACTATATATACATATATATATTTACATATATATATATACATATATATACACATATATATAACATATATATATACAATATATATATACATATATATACACATATATATACATATATATACACATATATATATACATATATAATACATATATATATAACATATATATATACATATATATACATATATATATACATATATATAAAACTATATATATAACATATATATATACATATATATACATATATATTTCATATATATACATATATATACATATATATACATATATATACATATATATACATATATATAACATATATATATACATATATATACATATATATACATGTATTTAAAATACGTAGGTTCAGATACTTAAAATACAGTAAATATAATAATTTATTATTATTTATTGCACCAATTTATTGTAATTGTCAATTACAATAGAGAAATCATCCGACAATAAACCCCTATTTGGCAAATGAATTAAACCCGAAAAAAAAAAAACGGTCATTCAACTGGCGCGAATGAACAAACTGGTGTTGTAAGTAGAGCTCGGACATGTAAGCCACTAAGAAGGTCGAAAGGTAGGCACTTCGGAAGTAAAAACTTAAAAATAGGCAGGGAAATGGGCATTATGGTTGAATAATATTAAAATTCATATGTAATTCGTACTACATAAAAGATTAACACAATACTCTAAAAACAAATCTAATTTCTTCCGATTGTCAAAACATGTTGCGGAGTTAGATATTTCCTGAGAGTTGACTCCTGTGGAATTATATATTTTTTTGGTTAAACAAAAAAAAATGTTTGCGGCATGGCACAAGACAGTGTTGAAATTCTTTCTTTTCTTTTGACTGCACTTGCTAAGAAGGTTAGAAAATTTTCTCATTTTTTCACATTTTTGCCGGAGTTGCTGTGTTTTATGTTGTAAGAAATTTTTTTGCACAGTTTACGACCTTTTCACAACACTACGAAACAATAATTTTCCAGTCCGCCGTAAATCTTCTCCATAAATTCACTCTTTTAGCAATGCACTTCTTGGCACTTTCACTTTTGACATTGTAGCAAGTATGCTTAACAGGAACAGCAAATTTTACAGATCTGGCATGCACCAAACTTCGAAGCTAACACAAAGTTATCGAAGAAAACTCTCGTCTACGTTGTTTAATTCTACCTTCTGAAATCGAAAGATGCCGGAAGCGCTATTTTGGAAGACAATTTTGGTCTTGCTAAGAAACAGACAGCTCACTATTCATTGGAAAGATCGGAAAGACGAGAGCAATTTCCTGTTCTCTGGAGCGCCCTCAGGTGCTTCGGGGAAGTAGATAAGGTAACCCGCACGGTGTCAAATTCTCACACGTCTAGCGGTGACGCTGCATTTTTTAAAAATTTATTTCTTCTTGTTCGACAATACAGTCTTTCAAGGGTTTTAAAAATACATAAAATGATTACATAAGATAAATACATACAACAATTTTGGATTGGCCATCCATAAGGTAAGTGAGGTTTAAACTCTGACAATTATTTATTTAATGTTATTGTTAATTAAGGAGAGAGAGGAATATGATTTTGTTAAGGAGCTGAGGGTATAGTGGTTTACGGGGGGTTTGAATTTGTCTTTGGGCAATCTTGACTTTATGCGTGGGTGGACCGCATTTTTCCCATGTTAAAAATGATGGTACTTGGTGAGGTATGCAGATTGTTGTAAAAATTGTTAGCTAATTTAGCTATGGATTCTTTTATTTTGTAATGTTTAATTCTCGATGAATTTATTTATTTGTAATGAACCAGGGGGCATTTAGAGTATTTCTTACAAATATATTTTGAATTACTTTGATTTTATTAATATTACTAGTAGCTGCACCTCCCCAGATTGGGCATCCATAGTTATAGTAGGAAGGATTATCGATTTGAATATTAGCAGACGGCATTAGATTTTCAATGTAGAGCGATGGTTTAATATTGGAAATAATTTTGAAATTTTTGCTTTTGCTTTATTTGCAACCGCATTGATGTGCGGTTTCCATGTTATCCTTTTATCAAATAAAATGCCAAGGTATTTTACTGGTGAGGAGGCCACTCGTATTTTCGTTCCTAGAATTGATAGCTCAGTTGGATTTCGTGATCTACAAAGGTGAAGATTTTTGCCACACTTTTATCTGGGTTAATTTTAACTCTCCAATTCTGTGTCCAGTTTATGTACTCATCGAGATGATTTTGTATGCAATCTTTCGCTAATAAGATATCGGAATTTGTAGAAAATAGGGCTGTGTCATCTGTGTATAATGCAATATTGGAATCTGCGTGAATGGGAAATTAAAATTGGTGATATGTCATGGGTATAAATTTAAGAGTAAATGTTGTGTTAGGTATGAAACTTTGAATGATTTTTATTAAGTATTCGGTGATTCCCAGTCGAAACATTTTGTATGCGCATCCCGAGTGCCAGACCCTATCATAAGCCTGGCGTAAGTCTAGAAATACTGTTACCGTGTGCTTCTTATCGTGAAATCCTTGAGCGATTGCTTCGGTTAATCGAAGAAGTTAATGGGTAGTGGCGTGGTTCGCTTTGAAACCAAACTGAACGGATGGTATGGCGTTCGTTGAGGTTAGAAAAAGGTTCAATCGAGTTAATATCAATTTTTCATATATTTTTGATAGTGTAGATAAAAGGCCTATAGTTGTATTGGCCTATATTTTTCAACTAATCTAGACTCTTTGTTAGGTTTGCAAAATGGAATTATAATTGCCTTTTCCATGCTATTGGGAAATAGTTAAGACGTAGAGAAGCATTAAAAATAGCCGTTAATGGTGCAATACTTTGTTTATTTAACATCTTAATGCAAAAATTGTTGATTCCGTCAATTCCTGGGGCTTTTTTACATTTAAGGCATTTGATTATTGACGCTGTCTCGGAGGGTGATATAAATTTGATTGGTGACGCTGAGGTTGGGATTTCATTATTTAAGTATTCTGTTATTTCGGCATTAAAATTAATGTTTATCACTGGGTAGGGTTTAAACGTATCTTCCAGATGTTTAGCTATAATTTTGGATTTGTCTTTGTCTGAATAAGCTATTTTAGATCCGAAATGCGAAAAATTGCGAAAAATTCAATACAGACACTTATAGGCTCTTACCTCCCGATTAGGCAATTAGGCAATTAAAAATAGACATTTAAAAACCCTCGCAAATGCCATTTCTGGGGTAAATATTGATAATGGGGTACGTTGTCTAAAAATATATTCAAAGAAATCAAATAGGCAAAAAGGGCATTGTCTGGACTCTAGTTATAAGTAATTAACGCATTTTTGTTGTTGGATAATGGTCCAGCATTTTTAATGATTCAGATTTATAATTTGAAAAGCTGTAATTAATGTAGCTTGTCTCCACCATTATTTAATATATACATAGATCTAATTCAGAAATGGAAACTTGACATCAGCCCTGGAATAAAACTAAGTAGAAATAATTTTTTTATGTGTTATATGCTGATGACATAATTCTAGAAGAACCTGAAGACAAACTACAAAGAGCTTTATACAAGCTACATTAACTTTGAGAACAAGAATATAATCTTAGAATTTCCAAAAGGAAAACTTAATTCATGGCTTACTGTGGAAAACGCCCCATTCGCTTGAAAATAATTATTGATGATACTCCCATAGAACAAGTTTCACATTTTAAAATGTCGTCTTCTATCTTCGATGTGAAAAAAGTTATGACGTCGATAGGGACATTGAAAATAAAACCAATAGATTTCAATCAATGTGTGGGGTAATAAATAGAGTCCTCCATAATAAAACACGAAAATACAGAAAAATAAAATTTTACAAGACAATGGCTGTCCCTGTTCTTTTGTATTGCAGTGAATCATGGATAATTAAAGAGACAAAGTAAAATCCAAGCATCTGAAATGAGATTCCTCACAAATGTTAAGGTCTGCACCAAACATGATTTCATAAGAAATTATATCCTAAAAGACCTGGGCATTTATATCATAAATGAAGAAATAGAAAAATATGAAGATTCTTCAGGGTAACATACGAGGAATGGACGCCAGTGAAATCCCCCATCTGGTCACGTTCTATCGACTCACTGGAAAAAGAGATGTCGGAAGACCTGAAAATGTGCAATAAATTTACGTTAAGATTTGATGAAAAGGAAGAAAGAAGGAAGAATATTGTGAAGACGGAACAGGCAATGTGCCTACTCCTTGAACGGAGGAGGAGAAGCTAAAGAAGAGAATCAAATTGAACAGCTGAAAAGGATTTTATTTTGTTTTAATGAGATGATTCACTAGAGAATCACAAAAGAAACTATCCTTCTATCTGTATTTTAAGTATTTCCTTTTATAAATACACTATCTTATGTATTTAAATCATCTATAAATACTGTCCAAACGAGACTTCAGATATTCAAAAACAGAATGTATTTAAAATACGTATTCCAAATAAACGCATACTGCCCATATACTGCCCAACCCTGGTGCTGACTTTGCGGGATGTCTGGACATATTTTAGTTGGATACAAGAGCAACGTCTATCAGTAAGGTGCCGCTTTTTCAGTGTTCGAGACTGGTAGGCATACAGAGGTACTAGTCACAACCGGGAGATTCGCTTCGACCAAACCGAAGCCAACACCAGGCGGCGGCGGCAGTTCCTGCAGCTGCTGCTGCAACCGGGATCAAATATGCTCTGGAAGTCACAGCACAACAAAAGCCCTTCACGCGCGATAACGTTCAAGGCGCCCTCCAGCGCGAGCACAAATTAGCTGCGGGCGCTTTGCAATCCCACCACTACCAAAGAGCGGGAGGCGGACAAGAGAGCAAGTTGCACAGCCACCGAGTTAGTATTGTAAAGAAAAATAGCACTAGAAGTATTCGAACGTGTCATGAAAAAATAATTGGAATTAAAGCTATGAAGCATTATAAAATTGGCAAATAACTAAGTGTTGATAAACAACCCGCAAGATAATTACAAATCAAGCTTGCTCATAATTCTCATCAAATATAGGATGTAGAAAGTGACGGGAGATGGAGAGCCCGCGAGAGGGAGAACAACAGCAAGGATGGGTAGGGCCATGCGAGTGTGACTGCAATTGGAGAAGCATGCGCTGTAACAGAGGCGAGATGGGCTAATGGCTCGCTGGGGCGAGCCGTGCCAGGGCGTAAGCCGCTTCTGATCGCCTACGCCCGCACGCACTCGCTCCGGACCCCAGGGCAGAATCCTGCGTTATTTATGGTATCTCGTCTTTGTGAATCATGCGGGCCAAAGTGTTTGACATCTGTTACGCCTTCGTAGTTTTAGAGGCACAAAACAAAGATTTAACAACACTGAAGTAATCGTGTCGGTTTTGTCAAAGTTTGTCAAGTAAATTACCTGTAGTTCCAATTTAATGTATTCAAGTGATAAGTGTGTATGTGTGTATTTGTAATATTTTCATAAAGACTCTTTCTCGCAAATTTAAGAGTATTTTAAAATCGTGGTTAACTGTTGAAAAAGTCACAACATAACTTTATTTAGTAAACAGAAATAAATTAGTGTAAATTTTCTCTCATAGGCATACAGATAAACTTTTATTGTAATGAGTAAAAGATTTTCCAAAATCTGTAAGTTCTAAAGAACGCAAGACTCAACTCAAAATCTCAATTTTAATGGAACATGTGAAATACATTGGCATGTACCATGAGCACGAGGGAACAGACGCGCTGATATATGCAGGTGTACATGTAATTAAATTCCTCTTTGTTCGTTACAATAGGCTATTTTTTTACATCTATAATACGCAATAATACGATATCATTTGGCGTTAGAAATGGTACGAATTGAACTTTAGAAACTAATGATCAGAAGCGCAATAATTTTTCTACTGAACATGTGCTCTCCATTGTGGCATTTACTTTGCGACTAAGATTCTCATTTGCTATGAAAGTACTCAAATAAGTTGCTAAACGGAGATCTGAAGTTCACTAGAAAGATCAAATCTGCAAATGTTTATAGCAGCTCATTCTAGCTAATCAAAAATATTTTGTTCTTTGGGTTGCATTATTTAGAACAATGGACACGTTTCGCTTTTTCTCCGGCAACATTAGACTCTGCCTCATGATTATTTTCAGTTTTCTCATATGCAAAATATTGGGAATTACTTCCCTATAAGTTCTTAGGGTGGGGAATATTTATAAAATTAATATTTGTACTATATTCTTTATTAAAATTAAAGACCATAAATTAATATTTTTAAGGAAGTTAAGCGAATTATAGAAGAAAAATCATGAAAAAAAAGGAGAGTTCATTAACATGCAGTTTCACTCTCGCGAAAATTTGTGAAGAATGTCAAATGAGTCGAACAAAAAAATTGAACACATTGAAACACTATGTTACTTTAAACTGTACAAATAAATAACACTATCTGCCTTCAAAAAAGAAAGCATACTGTGACATACCCATTTGTCACATTAAAAGAAATTAACATTTATTTGTAGACAATATGGTGGACCATGTATTACGAAATATCACGAGAGCTAGAGCTTAGTAACGACCGGGAATAAACAATGTAGTTTTTGTTTTTTGTAAAGGCATTAAGAGGTCAGCTACACCAAAATATAACGAACGTATGGATTGGCTGGGTGAGAGAAGGACGGTCAAATGTTATAAAAAAAAATGAAGGTAGTTTAATACGAAGTCTTCGAGGGATGAATCATGCAGGAAGACTTCATTCTGATCGAAACGCGCTTCTGAACTGATCGTAGATGTTTTCATGTGGAAGCAATATTGAAGTATAAATAGGAACTTTGTCGGGAGTGGTAATCAAGTTCGGGACTATGTCATAGGACGTAATCGGGACTGGTAATTTTGATAGTTTGAGACCAGCTTGGATAGGGCAGAAGAGGATTTCGTTGGAACTTTGGACTACGGCAAGATCGCAAGATATTTCGACTGAGAAGTCTACGAGGGACATCAACGAAGAAAAGATAAGTTAACCGCGGTATAAACTGTAAAATTGTAAATTGAAAGAGATCATGATCAAAGGCCTAACTTAAATTCATTAAATTGTTTGATAAAAAAAAGTAAAAATAAACTTTGTTAAATTTTGTTCTATAGAAAAGAAAGTGATTTTTCATTTAGTCAATCCGAACAGAAATGAACTAGGAATAGAATCATTCTATTTCAGATTCCCAGCTGCGCTGTATAGTCGGCGGATCCTATAATCCTTTATAGAGGTAATAAGGATTATAATTATATCGTGACCCATTGACCCAGCAAGCCGGACGCTAAGATCTTTAGCAGATATAGATGTAGAGAGAGAGGAAAATTTTGGTATATCTCAATACGTACATAATTCCTTTAGCAACGTAACACCAACAAGATAACCCAAAATTTAGACATTTGTATTCCCTCCCGACAGCACAGCGGCGCATGCGGACAGGCCGCTGTTGCCCAGGAGAGCGCCCTCTTGCGCTTCCAGCGGCGCCCTAAGTAATTGCTTCCAGCCCTCCGCGCTCCCCCTTGGCCCTTCGGCTCGCGCCGCGCGCGGGAATTAAATAAAATATGACCTAGAGCTACGCCCACCGCAAAAAAATACGGAGGCCACCTTTCACCTCGCTGTCCGCCTCTGCCAACTCAAGCCCCAGGCGCACACGGGAAGTATCGCTATGCATACGAGGCACGAGCGTCGAATATAGGTGGCGATTATGGAAATTTTATGGATTACCGGTGGATTCTTTTTACGAAAGAATTCGGTTATTTATGAACCCAGCCTCTAAGCCAGACCTGAAAGACTCTTCGAGGACGTGTGACTTATTATTTTAAAGTGATGATGAGTCTTGATGAAGTTCAAGATAGTTTTGAAGCTCTGTGACATTTCTCAATAGGTATCTTTGTTGACTAACAAATTAAAGGTGGTGGCTGATTCCTGAAATTGATGAATTGTAAATAATTGGCCTCTATTTTCATGTCATTGTTAACATAGAAGCAATAAACTACAATGAAATTTTTCCTAATTTTGGAATACTAACTTCCTTATATAAGGAAGCACACGATTTTTATACAATGTGCGTCAATGAATATATTGTAGTAGTAATTTAAACGAGCCATGAACATTATGTCTGTAGTAATTTTTCAGTAGGCATGTTAAAAATGCATATACATATAAAATTGAAATGCCGACTGAGGTCACACAATATCGTATCATTATTAATAACTTACAAAATAGCATTAAGGCATTTTTAGCTGAACAGACGCCGTCAGTTTAGTGACATTTTATTCTTGTTTGTCTGTGTTATGTCAAAGGTAAGAATACAGTACAAAATGAAAAATTGTGAAGTAAAAACAAATGTTATGGTTATATTTTGCATCCCATCGGCAGTAATACGTGATCGATGCGGCATTTCGATGACCAGAACTAATTTACAAGTCATCCTATGCATAGTGCATACAGCAACATAACTCAATTAGTTTAACAATTCAAATTAACAAATCCTGCATTGTCGATCTGTTCAGAAGCTGTTATAATTTAAGAATACCGCACTACGTTCCCAAGAATTAATCTCAAGAGACTTTTCGTAAATGCAGGTTATTTAATAAGAAACAATTATGAAATCGCGACGGAACGTAGGCCAATGTTTGAAATAATTTTAACAGATGCAGTTTTCCATAGACATACGATTCTTAAAAAGCATTTCCGCGACATATTTAAATTTTAGGCGTATGTAATGATTCTCAAGTCGATTTAAATATATTTTAATATTACAATATTTTTCGTCGACACTCTTTAAGTGTACTATAAAAAATGAAAATTAATTATTTTCCACGAGACTGTTTACGTGTTTCTGTACACTCCAATTTCTTCACTTCAATCTATTTATTTATTTAATGAATTATTTATCTTAGCTGACTCACAAATTACAAGAACACACGATTACTCACAAATCTCAAGAACGTCAACTCAAACCTTGTCTTTTGATTCACGAATCAGTAGTTTTTGTCAAAAATTACTTGTATAAGGGCGGGAATATATGTTCAGAAAACTCCGATGTCTATTACTATAACACTCTACGTAGAAATCATATTCATCAGATGACATTATCGACAGCTCATTACAAACAAGTCGTGTACATTTTATAACACTTTGCCAGATGATATTAAACGATTAAATTTCACAGAAAAGTTTAAATTCCAAGGGAAATCGTTTCTGCTGCATAGCTGTTTCTGTACATTTACAGACTACACTGTGCATCATAAGGAATGTAACATTAATTATAACAGTGATATTTAATGCATTTTTTACCATTTGGACCTAAAAATGTAAACAACCTCTAAGAAGTATATTGTACCGCGCCCCCGGGTCAATGATCCATCTCGATCAGGTTTTTCGTCCAGTTCCCCTGATCCATTGAGCAAATGCGGAGATGGTCCCTTGTTTTGCTTCTAGACATAAATGTGACTTCATTATCTGTGCACGTCTTCTAGAATTCAGTGGAAAATACCGTTATTCAAATTATCGTTTCCATGTTGTCGCGGCTGGAAGTATTATTCCTTGACGAAGGACATGATGGATAAGAGCCCA
The DNA here is from genome assembly GCA_964035755.1 of Teleogryllus oceanicus. NCBI lineage: Eukaryota > Metazoa > Arthropoda > Insecta > Orthoptera > Gryllidae > Teleogryllus > Teleogryllus oceanicus. The sequence goes on from CAXIVR010000011.1 coordinate 4,055,969, forward strand.
GATTTATTACTGATTTATCCTTGAAAACAGATTTTATTACATCGCTGCGTTTTTGAACAATCTTTGCAAAAAACGCTTTTTCTGTATTGAAAACTCAAGTAGTATATGGTTTAGTGTAGGGATCACAGAAGTTTGAAAACGTCCACAGAATTCACTTCCCCACGTCACATACAGTTTTTAAGTGTTTTTGACGTTAACTAGCAATTAGCTAATTATCTATCTAACTAAATAAACATTTACAAGTTTGCAAGTTGCATTATACGTATAGTTTTATTGAACATCAAATTACAATGTTTGAATTGTTTGTCTTTGAAAATTCAGACCACGTTATCTTTTAACATTCTCATAACTGTTTGAAAAGGTAACGATGAAACGAGAGGCAAAATAGTACGACCAGATAGCCAAGGGAAGATCTGGAATCTGTCCGCGGGGCTGCAGGCGGCAGCAGCAGGAGAGGCGAGCCGACCGGAGCGAAGTCTCGGAAAGAGAATGCGTAATGCGTGGCGTGCCCGCTGCTCGTAATCCGGGGCCTCGTTTACCGAAATCTGGCGCCCAGCGCGCTCCCACCGGGGACAGCGCGACCCCGCGCCTCTGCCATCTGCTCCTGACCAGTGCAGCCGCACACTGGTTGAATCGGGCCAAAAAACTGGCCAAAATGGCAAAATTCAAAGCGCGTTCGAAATTCTGACTTGGCAAATCTTGTTCGGAAGACATTGGAGCACACTATTTTAGTTCCAGAAAGTTATTTCAATCATTTTTGTCTTTTTCACGGTCTCGTAAAATTACCGTTGCTCAAAACACTAATTCATTGATTCTTGTCAACGATATTTGTGAAATTAATAAACATGTTTAAACCTTTTTTGTGGATTCTTTTTGTATTTTTGAATAGAAGACACTCGACTAAAAGTTAAGTATATATTTAATAAAAATTAAAATAATGTATAATACGGCTGAATTTAACGAATAGAGCGTAACAATGTTAGTCACGTATATTGTGAATTATATTTCCTGTCCTGCGTATTTCTGCCTCAATTTTTTTATTTATCAAGTAGAATGCTCTTAATCAGAATAACACAATGGAGATGTGTAGACATATCAGCACCTTTTTGTTTAATAACCTCTTTACTGCAATGCTACATAATAGGACATTACATATCCAGGAATTGCCTTCTACACTACAGGGAATTATTTTCTCTGTACATTTTTTCGATTTCCCCTTCTTATAATTACTTATTTTTAGAATGATAACAATATTAACCTACGACCACAAGAACTGTTGTATTCATATTTCTACACACATTTTTATGAGTCAGTTAGCCATTTCTAAACAACCGTGATCTCCAGAACCCCCTTTTTTAAAATGTATTTTTGTTTTTAAATGAGATCCGCCATTTTGAAGCTGTCATTTTGAATGTTGAAAGTTATTTATGATATTCAAATTCAGCTACCTCAAAAACCCAGCGATACCATTTTTACGCAAATCCACTCGCATTTGCCATTATGACCAGGTTTTAGGAAAAAGGAGAATTCGAGAAAATCGTTATCGTAATTTTGTAAGACGCGAAACACTAGTCTGATATTTCATAAAATCATAAATTAATTTTTTACCTTAAATGTAATTAATGTATTAAATGTAATTATAGTCATTACTTATAAGGCAGGACACTGAAATGAATCAAATTACGCTAACATTAAAATAGATTCTACTGAAATTCGTATTTGTTCGTCACGTTTTTAATAAGTAATGTTGTTAAACACTAACCAAGCAAATATTTTAAGATCACCGTGCAAATTGTGTTATTTGATCACTAAATATTTTTACTTAAAACTTATTTAAAATATATTTCTTGGCTGACCGGGTGACGCCGCGTAGTGGGCTGAGAGGCCGACGTTTCGCCTGACATGTCGCAGGCTTCCTCAGGGCAGTAACATCGCGATGTCGTGCGTCGGGTGTTATATATTGCCCGGCCTGGGCGGCCGATATTTAAAATATATTTCTAAAAACTTTCTAGTTTAAAAGTTGTTTTTGTTATTTGTTGAAATAAAACAACCCATAGTGTTTCTTGATACAACTCTCAGATTTTTAATTTTTTCAGGGGGGAGAGCTACGTTTCAGCGTTGCCCAAAAATGTCTAGCTAGGGCACTGTCGCACCGACACCACTTCCACCGGCCTGGATAGCCAAGGTCGCTAAGACTGAAGGGCTGCAGCTGCCTCGGCTCGAAGAGTCACGGGTTCGCATCCCGCCTCGGGCATGGATGTTTGAGTGTGTTCGTGTTGTCCTTACGTCTTGTTCCCCCTACAGTTGAAGCAATCACAGTAGTCGCTATATGACCAAATTGTTTAAGTGACCTAAAAACAAAAACCAACAAAAAGCCACTTCCCATGAATGCGAAAGCCTCCGTGGCCGGAGCCTGTGTGTACTTCCGCCACCGTGTCCTATACTTGGATTTTCGTAACGCAGCGCCTGAGGGTAGTATCGTCAAAATGGAATATGGCAAGACTTTTTGCGTCTTTCACGGTCCTGCCGCAAATGTCGCATTATCGCGACCGTATCAAAGCAGTGCTGTAGATCAAGCCAATTGCGCCACGATCGAGAATGACGCGAAAGGCCTTATCATATTCTATCTTGATAATACCACCAGGCGCCACGTTACGAAAACCAAACCATAGTCACAGATTCGAACGTTTCGTAGGGGAAGCTGCGACCTTTCTCAGCTATTTGCCCCGAGGAAGGTCGCAGCATGACTGTCGAAACGTCCTTATCTGTGGCTAGGACGCTGCGACTCTCGGACTGCCAAATATATACCACCCCGCGCCGTTTCCAGTGCACACGGTCCCAGTCGCCGTTTCGGGCTCTCGCGGCCGCGGTGTTTTAGCGCTCAAATATAAAAATTGATACGATAATACGAAAGACAGAGTTGATTCTTTGGACTAAAAGTACAACACATTCAGCACGAGTCGTCATACACACAGGTGGCCAATGCTCTGTTCTATGCCATTCTCAATATGATGTCCATGTTCGTGTTCTGTATATTTTAATGAAAAATATAGAAATATCACATTTTGACTTCTTAAAACACTTGCCAGAGAACCCGCTCTATATGAACTAAAGAATCTTTAATGAACATTGCCCAAGAGAGCTGCGGCTTCTGATAGTAAGAATGGTAAAGAAAGAAATCCCAGCCTGACGACAGACTGGAAATACTTCAAATTTAAAAAGAAAGAGGTGTGCCTTGTATCCAAGGCCAAAAGAAAATAAATATATTTATTCTATATTTCTATGACCGTCCACTGTGTCAGAAGTTTAGATATCTTGTTTGCTAGGAATGCGAAGCTAATTTTTAGACATTGTCAAAATTGTTAAATAATTAAATAATAAAGTTTTGTTGATGTTCATTAATATTTATTAGCTTCCAGCTCATTTTCCAGTGTAACTTTCGATGATGTTTGTGTTCCTTATGTCCGCAAGCAACGAAGTTCAAAATACCGCTTGCAAAAGCACTACAATCATGAGTACTCAAATAAATAAAGTGACTTATCCCAAAAATCCGTATTAATTAACAATATATTTCCTTAGTTGTGTGTGCAGGAAGTGTCCTAAACACAAATACAAGTTCTGGGCCACAAAGTTTGTAATAAAGATGATTTTATAATTTTAAAATGGGTGGTGTCATCCTTGACCCCACGTCACCATCTATGCTCAATAAGTTTCACGTCCGCGCTCGACTGTCGAACCGAACGGATCGTTCTTGTCGGTGTGAACAGTGATAACCGTGCGACTTACTAAAAGTTGTGAACCAGCGCAAATCTTGTGGTCTGTGGAAGCAGTCCACTAGTGAGTGCTACGAATTATGTACAATGGATAATGCCCGACAACCGGGCAGTTCATCAATAATGCACTAATAACTCTCAACAGTGATTATTCCATCCAAGACCTAAACACATCGATGCTGTACGAACAAGCAACGGCAAACGTCAGTGACGAAGTTACATCAATGGAATCTCAACCAAGTCAAACGACAATGGAACGCCAACCAAATCAACAGACATCGATGGGGCAGCAAAACCCGGATACTCTACAAGGTAACGCTTCAGGCCAACATGCCGCAGGGCAAAATTTAAAGCGACCTTCAGATAATGATACCTCGTCTAGCGACACCAAAAGGTCTAGTCTGCATTCAAAACAAGACAATATAGACAGTTCAACCCAGTTTAGTTATTCGGTCAAATTACAATAGATTTGAAGAACTGAACAGAATACCAGATCCCAACAATCAAAATAGGTTTAGTTACATTAATGAAACATCGCCAAGTGTTAGAATCAGTTAAAATCCGCCAATTTATGTAGCAAATATAACTAACATCACGAATTTCAGCAAGGAAATCAATACAAAGTAACAAACAGTTTCATACTTCAATTCATAAATAATAAAGTGAAAATACAACCTGAAAAAATCAGTGATTTCAGAGATATAACCAAATATCTAATTAACACAGGAAGACAGTTTCATACCTACAAGGACCCAGCAAATAAATTCTCAGTTGTATTTAAAAATCTACACACATCCATCTCAGAAGAGTAAATCTACACTGAATTGAAAGAAAAACATCCATCACTCGTTAAAGTTACTAGACTCCGAAAGACAGTAATCCAATTCCAGTAATAGCAGCAATTCAACAGGGAAGAAAACATAGAAAATATTTTAGAAGTAAGACAAATTTGTAATCTCATTGTAAAAGCTGAAAGGAGAAAAAGACCTAAAGGCCCCATTCAATGCATGAGATGTCTAGATTTTGGTCATAAAAAAAATATTTGTAACCACAAAATAGCATGTATTTACTGTTCCAAAAACCATTATTCTGCAACTTGACCCCATAAAAATGAAACATTTAAATGTTATAACTGTCAAGGAAATCACAGAGCAGACCTCAGAACAGTAGAATGCCCCTATTATAAAAAAATAAGCCAAAAACCTAACCTCAAAGATCCTCCAATTAGATCTAGAACCAATGGGTCATCTACAGTACCACCTCAAAATAACCAAACTAACTTCCCCAGGCTGTCTAACACTCAAAATATCCCAAACTTTACACACACTAACAACACAAACACAGAACAACATAATAATCAATTCTATAACTCTCAAAATCGAAATCGTCAAACACTCGAACGAAAATAACTTTCTCAACTCCCTGATCAATACAATAGCCACTCACATAATCAATATAATCAACTCAATTATCCCAACCATAATAAATAACATCCATTCATCTATTTCAGCATAAATTAATAACAATTACGCAACAAACACAAATTAATAAGATTACCATACTCAATTGGAATGCCAATGGTATAATCAACAAAGTTAACGAACTAAAATATTTCATGGAAGATAAGAAAATTGATTTTGCATGTATAACCGAAACACATCTAAACAATAGTACAAAGGTCAGCATACCAGATTATAAAGTAATCAGAGCAGACAGACCAAACTCTAATGGAGGAGGAGTAATGATACTAATAAAGAGCACAATACCATTTTATCCAATAATACTACCACCAACCCCAGGTATCGAAACAGCAGCAATTAAGTTTAGTAATAACAACTATCTGGAAACTACACTCATAGTAGCATATAAGCCCCCCAATGTGAAAATTCAGGATACCAATATCATTGGTGTTATTGACCAACACACCCCAACAATTGTCCTAGGTGATTTTAATGCAAAACAAAGTGGGGATGTAAAAATAATAACTCAGCTGGGACACAACTACTACGGTTAATAAACAACAACAAATTAAGTTTCATAACCCCAAATGAACCAACCTACTACCCATTTGATCACTCTAGGAACCCTGATCTGTATAGGCATAACAAATATACAACTAAAGTTTTTCTCCACAGTACACCATGAAATGGACTCAGACCATCTACCAGTAATAATCACTACACAACAGTCACTCCCCACACATTCACCCACTCCACAACTCAATACTCACAAAATTAATTGGCAAATATTTAAAAATAATGTTAAAACAAACATCCCAAAGTTCAAAATATTAAGTACCCCCTAGAAATAGATCAAGCAATCACAATACTTAATAACATAATATTAAGAGACTAGAAAAAAAAAAAGATCAATCAATACCAAAGCATAAGAAATCTAATTCACATAAAGAATAAAACAAGAAGATTATGGAATTATACTAGACACCTGAAATTAAAAGGAACTAAATCTATTAAATATATTACCAAAAAACACTTTTCACACACAAAAGCAACAATACAACACCATGATTCAAACATTAAGCTCAAGTAACAATACACTGTGGCAATTTAAAAATAAAATACTAAAGAAAAAAAATACTATTCCTCCACTTAATACCAACTCAGGGAAAAAATTCTCACCCTTTGAAAAAGCTGAAACACTAGCAAATCATTTTGCAGATACATTCAAACCAAACGACTTACCCCCACACATTCAACACCAAACAATCACACAGATAGCAATAGCTCCTAATTATAATGTACCATCAGAATTAGATTCATATCTCCCCAGGAAATAATAAACATAATAAAAACACTCCCTAATAAGAAGGCTCCAGGACATGACAGAATAAACAACAAAATCCTAAAAAATTTGCCACATCAAGCCATAGCATTCTTAAATAATATTTATAACTCTACATTAAGAACAGGTTACTTCCCACTATTATGGAAACACTCAATAATAATACCCATTCCAAAACCAAACAAACACCCATCAGATGTAGAAAATTATCGACCAATCAGCCTGTTACCCTCCCTATCAAAAATTCTTGAGAAACTTATTCAGAAAAGACTTAATAATTACCTCAATAAAAATGACATCATTCCCAGACACCAATTTGGATTTACAGAAAAGTTATCAACCACACATCAATTATTAAGAATCACAGAACATATCCATACAGCATTCCAAGAAAACTACATACTATATCAACCTTTCTAGATATTTCACAAGCCACGACAGAGTATGGCATCAAGGTCTCATGTACAAACTAAGAATCAATGGCACACCCAAATACCTAACCAACATCATCAATAGCTTTATAAGCCATAGAACCTTTTCAGTGTCAATAGATAATCATCTCTCAAACCCCAAACCAATATATGCTGGTCTTCCTCAGGGCTCCCCATTGTCACCTGTATTATTTAATCTTTACATCTGATATCCTCACATCCAACATAGTCAAAACAGCACAATTTGCAGATGATACAGCATTGTATTGTTCAAACATATCACTTGACAGAATAAGAAACACATTACAGCAACATCTAAATCAAATACAGTCTTGGTCAAGCAAATGGAAAATTAAATTAAACCCATCTAAGTCAACAGCAAAAATTTTCTCATTAAAAAAAATTTCAACACCCTCACCTCTCACACTGAACAATAACATCATTCCTTGGGCTCCACAAAACAAAGCAGTGAAATATCTAGGTCTGCATCTAGACACCAAACTCAACTGGAAAGAACATATAAACATTAAAACACAACAAACAAAAGTCAAACTATTTCAATTAAAGCCACTAATAAACAACCACAGCAAAATAACAATAGAAAATGCCAAACTCATATATACAGCCATAATTAGACCCTTAATGCTATATGCTTGCCCTGTATGGATCAGTGCAGCAAAAACCAATATACATAAAATACAGGTCATACAGAACAAATTCCTTCGAATAATAACCAAAGCACCCTGGTTCATTTCAAACAAACAGCTTCATAAAGAAATTCAAATAAGACCTATCATCACCACATCACCAAGTTATCCCAAAAATTTTTTCAATAATATGTCAACAATTACACAACTATCCAATTACAATTTAGGCAAAGCACCCATGAACCCCACGAGAATAAAAAATAGATTTCCTAAACATGTATTTTAGATCCAATTTGCTGATTTAGATGATTCCTTGTGAGGTGCCCAGTGGGTTTCCTCTCCTTAAGTAATAACTGTAAAGTAATAATAGTTTAGTGTTTTAAAATAGATCATAAGCATCAAAAACATGTGAAAGAGTTTGTATTGTAAAACTGAACCATGTACACCATTCAGAATAATAAAGTAATTGAAAAAAAAAAGTTTCACGTCACCATTTAAGGGTTAAGGTAAGAGCCAAATTCATGGTCGTTACTCGAGAAATAAGGGACTCTTAAGAGTAATAAGTAATTTCTAAAGTAATATCACTTATAAAGATTCGTATTTCATAGGCGTTCCTCATGAACGCGATACGAGTGCTTCTCTAAGTGGTCGTGGCAACATGCCACCTGTGGCAGCGATTTCGCGGTTAAGTGCTCACGAAGTTCTTTTAATTTTCTTGGGCACTGTGCGTCTTCGATATCGAAATTTTACACTTCCCAACTGATTTTTAAAAGTCAACATTATTTTCGAATAGTAAAGTCAATGTAAGAACACAAACTAATGCAGTAAATAGGAAGCCGACCAAGGAAAACTTAAAGGAGCTGGGGGCGACCTTACAAGAATTCATTCATTTCCCTCTCATTTCAGAACAAGGATTGTTTGTGAATAAGAATGTATCAATTACGGAACATTTATTTAAAGTGCCTACTATCAACTCGGCCCTATCCTCGCGTTCACTTTCCACACACCCCCACTTTCCACACACCCACTTCCACACCCACTTCCCACACACCCCCACTTCCCAACTTCACTTCCCACCCCTGCGCCAGGAAGAATACAATCAGCAAGGTTGAGCAGTATTTAAATACTTGTATTTGAAATGTATATTTATATACATTTTGTTTTTTAAAAAACTATTTTTGAGTTTGGACATGTATAATAGAAACTTATTTAAATATATTTAAAAAATAAATACTTAAAATACTTAAAGCAGATTTTTTTTTTCACATTTTACAACTCAATGATAATTTACTTAATTGACAATTACAATATATTGTTGCAATAAAAATTATAAAATAAAATTATTATATATTTACAGTATTTGGAGTAATAGAAGTATTTTAAATACGTATGGATTTAGCCTTTTTGAATTATTTAAATATTTATTATAAATATTTTGCGAGTTTTGAAATATTAAATTTAAAGTATTTTGACCGACCCTGACAATAGTCTTTCACCTCTTGTCCGACAGATCATTATTACATTCTATTTCCATCTTCGCACTGGCGTCACAGTTACCGCAAACTCGATATTCTCTTTTAATTTCTTATACTATGATTTCTTATTAATAATATAATTATGCATATTTGATCCTCGATATATTTATCGATAGTCAAATGTGATGAAAGAAATTGAGAAAATCTCATAAATATGAGATTGAAACGTAATAACAAAGAAAATATTTTATGAGATATTCTCTATTTCCTTCACAAAATTTGACGGTATATAAATGTATAAAGGACCATATATGCATAATTGTATATTTTCAATATTGATTTCAATGTATTTTATCTTTCTAATCAAAAACCATCTCTGAGTCCGTTTCATGTCTTCGCAACTTTCAACTTTGTTTTCGTTCGTTTTTCTTGCAGGCGACTTCTCTCCGCCGCACAGTTACCCTCACCCACTCAGTTTCTCTCGTGTTTCTAACGGACACTGGAGCTGTCTTGTCCTTAGACGCCTAATCAGGCGTTCCTCATGTCCCTCGTCCGCGCCCCCTCAACCGCCAACGCCTTCGCGGAGCCTGCATCAGCACGGAACGCAGTGGCTTGGCTTTGCTTAAAAACTCTCCCGTTTAAACGCAGAGAGCAGCTTTCTTCCATTCACCGAACGTACATCCGCACGAAGTTAACCCCTATTCGAAACTGTTCTCTCGGAAGATTTTGACTTGCAAAGTAGTATGGAGTAATAAGTAGCGTCTCTTTCAGCAAACACTGAGCACTTCCTCTGACACACAGGACAGTTTCGTACTTCTTTTATATATCTATCGAATCAAGATGGGACGCATTAACGATTTTTAACTTCAATGTTGATAAATTTGTGTGTAACTAAATGAATTCGCATGTAACGAGAATAATATAATTGTTTCAAATTTTCTGGTCTATTCAAAACAAAACCCCGCCACAATTTTTCGTCTTTTTGTAATAATTTGCCCACTTTTCACGCCCAATATCAATAATCTGCCCCTTAAGATCAATCTGAAAATATCACCAGTGGAATGTTATTTCTAGTTTCTCATCTTTATAGCTTCCCTGCGACATCTCCTATATCAGAACCAACGTTATATTTCATAATTTTTCATCATTTTCATAATTTTTCATTTTCATCATTTTTCATCATTTTCATCATTTTTCATCCTTTTCATAATTTTTCATCATTTTCATAATTTTTCATCATTTTCATAATTTTTCATCATTTTCATAATTTTTCATCATTTTCATAATTTTTCATCATTTTCATATTTTTTCATCATTTTCATAATTTTCATCATTTTCATAATTTTTCATCATTTTCATAATTTTTCATCATTTTCATAATTTTTCATCATTTTCATAATTTTTCATCATTTTCATAATTTTTCATCATTTTCATAATTTTTCATCATTTTCATAATTTTTCATCATTTTCATAATTTTTACGTATTTAACAAGAAAAAAGGATTGGCTCATATCTCCTAAACTATTGTGAATTTTTCAATTCTGGAGACAGTCTGTTTTCAAATTTTATAAACTTTCCGAAAATACCATCATTTGCCTCATTCGGACGAACAATACGGCTTCCAGACGCTTTTCTCGTTCTAGTATATTTTCAACATGTCCTAAATACGGTCATTTTTGACTGGCTGTATCTCCTTGACTATTCGGTCTACGGCGCTGAAATTTGCATGGCAGATGAGTACTCTTCTCTTTGTATTTCTATTTATGACTGGTATTTTGAGCACGGGAAACTTGAGAAAAACGGCGACTATAGATTGCATTTATGTCTAAAATGGCGAGTTCCGCGAATGTTTTCGCGGAATGAAATTTCAGGAAAACGAAACCTCAAATAGAAAAATATTATGTACCATTCAAATTAAGTTTTTCGAAAACTCAATAGATTCTTGTGAAAAAGTGCTTCAATTTTCGCATTTGTCGTGATGCTGAAAGCCCATTTTCTTAGAATCGGCTTCAAATTTCTCAATGAAAATTGCTATTTATGACGAGGTTTTACACTTCTTTAAATTCTTAAAATAATACTTCGGTTCTAGTATTAGGAAACCGAAAAATTGCGATAATTTCCATATAATGTATTTGCAAAGAAGACAGAATTGAGGATAGGTTTACGAGAAGAATGAAGAATGAAATTGTGAAGAATAGTGTGAATTCCATGCCACCGAGACTTAGGGCTGTGTTTGGTGCCAGGGGAAATTTCAGAAAATATTAACACGTATTTTTGTTGGTAAATGTGTTCATTTGAATTATAAGTGTCCAAAGGCTTTTTGCGCCTCATTTCGGCACAGTTTTTCTTGTTTTCACAGTTTTTCTTGTTTTCAACAGTACCAAGGTATTTGTTTGGCTTTGCGAAACTATTTTTGTGAAAAAAAGAACTGATTTTGTTGTAAAGATTTTTTTATATCATTTATAGTAATTTTTTGCATAGTTTCCACAGACCCCAAATACAAAGATGACGTATCGACTCAATTTTTACACTAACTGTATGTGTTCAGAATCATGGTTCATTTATGGTGCAAAATGCTGTACAATTATTTATTTATTTAATAGGTAATTATTACAGCCAAATTAGAAACTTGATCCAATGTGGCTAGGCCGAAGGCCTTTAAGCCATTACAATACCTACATTCTACCGAGTTCTAACCTTTCGCCTTCTGGTATTCACCCCAAATGGTCTCTCCATCGCCTCAAAGCCGCGGAAACGAGACCATAAGGTACGGCTGAGGGAAAAACCCCTGAAGGGGGAAAAACCTGCCGTCAGAAGCCGAGTACATGCTACTCTATCCGGTTTTTAGACTATTTATTTGGCGCGGGCGTCAGGCATTCTCCTTCCAGTGTTTGGCCTCCACCGCACCTGAAAACAAACAGCACCACAGAAAATCGTCCGCACCAACGCCTCTGCCCTAACCTTTCCGATTCCCACTTCCTTCGCCCCTAATGTGCTTTATTTTAGCCGTTTCCTTTTATTTTATTTTAATTTAATTTATTTTAATTTATTTAACTTATTTTAATTAATTTAATTTTAATTGATATAACTTATTTTAATTTATTTAACTTGTTTTAAATTAATTTAATTTTAATTTATTTAACTTATTTTAATTATTTTAAGTTAATATATATATATATATATATATATATTTATTGACTTATTTATCTACTTATACTTAACAATTGACTACAATTTAATTTTTTTTTTTTTTTTTTTTTTGTACTGTTTACTAACCTAACATAACTTACTGACTAACTTAATTATTGTTAGTTTATTGATTTATTACATATTTCTCTCCAGTCTAGGCTCTGCTCGTACTAACCACTGCTGTTTTCCCACTCCTTAATTTCCGTTTCTCTAGTGGTCCGAACCTTTCTGAGAAATGTTCCTAATTCTTTCATGAAGTTAGCTCTTTATCCCCTAGAATGTTTTGGGCGAGCGTTACGTTCCTATGTTGGAAGTAGTAATTTCCATTCCATCCATTTTCCTCTCCAAGTTTCGGTCGCACTGCAAATTAAAAGGATATGGATCCAGTCTTCCCTATCACCGCAAAGCACACAGATGCCATTACCATTCGAGTCCTTTAATCTACGTTGCATCCACCCCCCGACCCTGAACCAAGCGTATCCCCCTCTTGCGTCCTTCTGCAGTGTGTTTACGTAACGTTCGCAACCCCATAACGGACTCGCGTGAATTTGCGCAACTAGCGAACGTTTTTCGGCCGTTGCTGCCAGGATCTCTTGCCTTTTAATATCCGCAAGTCTATCCGAAATTAACCGTTCTATGTCACGTGTTCCCCTATCTCCCACCATTTCCGGAGAAACGTCTCCCAGACCTGAACGTTCCAGTAGCAGTTTAATTTTATACGACCAGTAGCGTTGGTTGCTTCCTGTAACTGCACCCGAAAACATCTATTTATAAGTGAGTCAGCCTGTTCACCTGCTAATTTAATCCAAAGTTTAATGGGTTTCATTTTAAAATCTTTCCAAATTCCTACACTAGCGACCTCTCTTAGGACTCCGTCATTTGCTGCGAATCTAGAGACTCTGAGAATTAATTTGAAATAATCTGTTTCGACGCTTTCTAGTCGATCTATCCTATCCACTCCCCAAATTTCTGCCCCATAATTCATTGCTGGGAGAACTAGCGATTTAAACATCGTCTCGCACACCTTTAAAGGCAATTCCGGAACCCTGCGCACTGCGCAAACGATTTCTTTGAGCGCAATTCTTCCTTTACTGTGCGCCGCCACTATGTGATTACTCCATCCCCCATTCATGGAAAATTTTGCCCCAAGATATGTAAATGTTTTTACCCGGTCAATCTCCTCCTGAGCGTAAAACCATCTCTCCTTGTAACCCCAGATAAATCCATTCTTGAAGACAACTACTTTGGTTTTTTGAATATTTACTTTAATCCCATGTTTCACTATACGTTTCTAGGATATTTAAACTTTTTTGTAAGCCGTCAATAGTCTCCGAACATAAAACTAAATCATCAGCATATAGTAGTCCGGGAATGTTCAGGCCCTCAATTTCCGGCGCAGATGTATCCGCATCCTGTAACCACGTCAATAAATCGTTTATAAACAAGATAAACAATAGCGGTGAGAGAGGACAAAATGCTGTACAATTATAAAAAAAATTTTTATAAAATGCTGTACAATTATAAAAAATAATGAAAATGTGAGGAATATAAATCAATCTTACGAGAGCATTTTCAAATTTAGATTTCTTGGGACTTCACCTTGGGGCAATTAAGAGTTACTTTGGCCATTATAATTGCTGAAACCCGGAGAAAGTGTTAAATATTCATCCTCGACGTGCAGTAAAACTCTTACATTCTCAAGCTTGCGTAGAAACATCGCGTTCTTAGATCCATATGCATGTTCTCCGGCACTTGTGTCATCGCAATCAAAAGAAGTATTATATTACTAATGCAGAACGAGAGAACAGAAATAATTTTTCCGAATTATTCGACTTGCACTACACTTACGGAACTAATGACCATAGCCGTTGAAGCGCACGGCAACAAAACAATTCGATTTTTCAAATAGAAAAAAGGATTATTTCGAAATGTGCGGCGGCGCACACTGGTTGAATCGGGCCTAAAACGTGGTCATAATTGCAAATGCCAGTGGATTTGCGTAAAAATTGGTGTCAACGGGTTTTTGAGGTCGCTGAATTTGAAAATCATGAAATGAAATTTCAAAATTCAAAATGGCGGGTTCGAAATGGCTAACTGACTCATAAAAATGAACCCAATATGTGAAAAAAAGATTGATACAATGGTTCTCGCGGTCGCTGATGAATATCGAAATTAAATATCAAAATTAAAAATTGAAGCTTGAAAGGAAGGAATTAGAAATATGCTAATACGTAAATTCTGTTTTCGAAGTTGCTGAATACAAATATTGCAACGAAATTCAAAACCACTGCTTTAAAATGATATATCGGATTTAAAGGGAAAGATTTTTTTGATTGTAATGTGATTTAAGAGAGTTTTTGACTTCCTTGGTTCATTGATTTACTTAACGTATAAAAAGTGAACAATGGTCGTGAAGTAGCATCTGCGCACCCTTTTCCTGTGCTCTGGAATCTATACACCCTTCTTTTTCCTACATTATTTTTTAAATTGAATTATGAAAAAAGGGTGCTTTTGGTAACATTTGATATATTAACTGATCATATTAATTCTACTAATGTTCTCTTCTTTGAAAAGAAACCTCTACAATTTGTCATTCACTCTATAACTGAATTGCGTTGGAGACACTATAATGGCAATTTATGATTTCACGACTTATCATAAATACACCGATATTGACGGAATATCTTGCCCAAAATCGTGATGATTTTAGAATATCAGTGCAAATCCTATCATTGGGCATTTATATATCTTTTCATTCTTTTGACATAAAGAGAAAGAGGCAGTGAAAAGGGAACATAACGTAGGAAGTGGATTTACTAACAACTGAAGACTCCTGAAAGATCCAAACTGAGCATGAAGATCATGACACCGGAAAACAAAGATCACTTCGATGCGTCACTGCAAGTCAGATTCTCGAGAACGGAAATGTTTAAGAAAACATGCTGTCATTCAAGGTCAAAAGGGTCACTGAAAATGCAGCCGACAAACATTTCCTTGTATCATGTGGTGAACAATTATTTACAAAAATTATTTGAGGTAACTATACTCACAACTACTATAATATATTGAAAAAAATTTTTTTTAATTAAAAAACAATAAAAAAAAGGTTTAAAAAATTTAAAGCCGAAATCTGAAGCCCTTTTCGATAAAATTGCATTTGAGCGGTTCTGACAATGCGGAATTTGGAACTAGATACATTTACAATAGTGTAATTATATTATAAGCAATATTATAAATTATATGTGTATATTTATGTGTTGCTCAATTGCCACCCATCGGTCGGAAATCAAAGCTGTACAGGCGTAATTTCGTCAGCACTTATTTATTGAAAAATATTATGTTATTAGAAGAAATAAAAGGGGTCATTTTGATGAAGATGACCTCTTATTTCTTCTTATAAGAACGTCAACAACATCCAATCAGAATTCCCACAATATTATGTTATTGAAAAAATGGCCAACTGTAGTTTGAGATAACATCATTAAGCTCACTTTTACACCCATAAAACTCAGTCATGGTTTCTACGACAAGAAAATAAGAATCATTCAAGTACACTAAAAATCTTAAAGTGCTCGGTGGCTCGTATTAATATTGTTTAATCATTCCAAAAATTTGTATCAGTTATTTTCTTATTAAAAGTAATTATCAGAAGAAGAAATCGAAAAAATATACAGAAAATAAATCCCCGTGGCGTCGTAAAAAGACACTTCCGGGATATCTAGTGTTAAATCTTGCTATGCAGCTTTGCAGTAACGTGGCTGTAAAATAAAAGTTGCAGATATGTGCAGCTAAATGCGTGTTATTGTGATTAAGGGCATTCTACTTAATAAATAAAAAAATTGTTTGAGGCAGGAATACCAGGACAAAAATATAATCCACAATAAACATGACTAACATTGTTACGCTACACAGGTTAGAATTCAGCCGTATTATAATAAAATAATTAAACACTTTTTCTTAAAAATATACGTAACTTAAAAATATACGTAAAATTAAACACGAAAAAATCCATAGAAAAATAATTAAACACTTTTTAATTTAACAAATGTAGTCACAAGAAGCAATAATTCGCGTGTTTCGAGCAACGGTAACTTACGAGACCGTAAGGACACAAAAATATTGAAATTACTTTCTGGAGCTAAAGTAGTGTGCTCCAATGTCTTCCAAACGAAATTTGATAGGTCAGTCTTCCGAATGCGCACTTTGAATTTTCCCATTATGGCCAGGTTTTTGGCCCGATTCAACCAGTGTGGGGCGACGCGGGGGCGACGCGGGGGCGACGCGGGGGCGACGCGGGGGCGACGCGGGGGCGACGCGGGGCGACGCGGGGCGACGCGGGGGCGACGCGGGGCGACGCGGGGGCGACGCGGGGCGACGCGGGGGCGACGCGGGGGCGACGCGGGGGCGACGCGGGGGCGACGCGGGGGCGACGCGGGGGCGACGCGGGGGCGACGCGGGGGCGACGCGGGGGCGACGCGGGGGCGACGCGGGGGCGACGCGGGGGCGACGCGGGGGCGGTGCGTGTGCGCCTGGTGACGGCCACCGCTTTACGACGCTCCTTCGCCCAGCCCCGCCCCCCTCAACACCCTCCCACGTACATAAACACCACGTCCTCTACTTTCGGCGAAGAGCTCCTCGAGACCTTATATTGGCCTTCTAATTTACGGCGGCTTTCATTTCTACGATACTCGAAGCAGCTCGTCTGCAGCGGACTGCTCATCTAGCAGTACGTACTACCACACACGGAAAGAACAGTGTGCGCCATCTGCGAAACAGACTGTTGTTCCTGCTTTCAGCACTTTTCTCGTTTAGTGAGCCTCCCACATCACGCTGCATTTTCCCACCGACGTTTGCTCAACGCTAGAGTCTAAAGCTACTTTTGCCAAAACAACTAAAAATGGAAGTGTGTCTTTTCTAACTCCGGCCTAAAACAGGGCTGCTCAAACGCCGGAATTGAGGTCAAACTGTCCCTAGAGTGACAGGCTGCTGTTGATCGATGTATAACTGTACCGATGTATAGCTCTGAAAAAGGCCAGGACAAAATGGCCGAAACGTCAGCTCTATCGACCACGACGCGGCTCATCCCGGAGAGCCAAGAACAGAATGACTCCAGCTGCGGAAGCCTGCGAATGTATGCTACGGAAAACCGAGTCTTATTTGTCTCACTTCAAATATATCGTGTGTGTAGTTACGTCAGTCTGACCCTGAGGTAGCGAGATGAGCGCTGGGTCGAGTCATGCTAAGTGGGAGCCCTCTTAAGCAGCACGGGCGTAAAAGAAATGTTTCAGAGTAATTCTGTAATGAGTAACGCCGTGATCCATCCATATATTTATGTTTTATATTCTTCTTTCATCAACAAGGATTAGGCTTCAACCGTTTCCGGTGTCCACTCGGTCTTATTTAAATCTCATTATAATCTGTCGCTCTTTGAAATAATGTTATCTTTCTTACACTCTGCTGTTTGGAAAATGTTCTTTCTTAAGTACCAGTTATATCATTATCAACGTAGAAAAATTAATCACTGCCAAAATCATTCATTAAAGTTTAACATCGATTGTACTTATTCTCGGAAGAAAATCCATTTTCTGGGCGATTCCATTTAATTTTCGGGGGAGTGGGAGGATTTATTGTGAAAATTAGTATGAAACCATCATGATTAGTAGGAAATTAGTTTTAAGGTATAACTCAGTCGCAATGGGAGTGAAATTAAGATGAACTGATCGATGTCATTCTCAAATCTAAGTCACTAATCGAGAACCAAAAATGTCGTCAACTTTCTTGGTTTGGAATAGTATTTTACAAAACCAAAGATAAAAGGTTTTTTGGCAGTGATGTAACTGAAACCAAACTGTAGATAACTATGTTTTAATACTCAAGAAATTGTGGGAGAACCTTTTTTCAAACCGAAAACCAATTTTAAACTTTTTTTTAACTCTCCAACTAAATGTACGAAATCGCAAAAACGTTCGCTCCGACACACCGGGAGTTTCACGTTCTACGCTGTCAAATCCTAGCATATGGCACTGATTTCGTGTTCACCCGAGAGTGCAAGCTACCGACATCGTCCTCTCCTGTTATCGGGTGCATCAACCTTGTTTTGCCACTTCTGCCACTCACATTTTCGCTAAGTCTGGCTCTTCCCTCCACTGTGCTTCCTTCTCGCTTCGCCTCGTCCCTCCGTCGCCCTCGCCTCTTCCGTCAAAAATCATTGCGCTCGTCGCCGCTTATCGTGGATTTGCTCTTGAAGCCCAACGCCATTACGAAGTGTCTAATCTCCTGGCAGCAGCCATTTCCTTAATTTACCTATAATTAAAGTTTTTTCGGTTCATTCCCAACCTCCTTGTTAAATGAGCGGTTTTGCTTTGGGACATCAAACCTTGATGAAAAGCCAGGGTTGCAACAACGTCGTTAGTACTAGTGTTCCGTGCTACCTCCTTCCTTCGTGATCTCAGTAAAGCTCAAGTCCAGGGGAATATTGCTCCCATTCCAAGGATTACAGGCTCCCTTTCGGAGGCTGTTTATAACAAGTTTCGCGTACATTGCGCCATTAGTGTCGTTCCTTGCATTGGCCAATGACTATTCCCGCCCCTGTTTAACGGCTTTCACAAAATCTAGGGGAGCAACAAGGATAAGAAATAGCAGAACAAACTGGTTCATACTCCCGAAACAAGACTATACTAAGTAACATTCATTCATTTTATTCCTAAATTTTATCAAAAATACTTTCTTCCGATATCCATTTTATTTTTTCAGTCATCAACATTATACTTTTAATTTATTTGGTACTCCAAATAAACAGAATGTCCCACCAACTATGAGCCATCCCTGTAACTTCTTAACGGTTCGGGATATCGAAATGCAGTTTTCGCTAAACAAGGCGGATTCATGGGGGCAAGTAATATGGTGTAGAGAAATTGTCTATAACATTTTTAGTTTTCGAAAAATTTAATCTTTGATTTTTTAAATGGAATTATAAATTTTTCTCATCAGCAATGGATAGATCATGAAAATAGAAATAAAATGGTGCATCATATGTTAGTATTTTTAGAGTAATTTGAGTTTAAAATGAGATTTTCTGGCATACTTATCTAGTAAACGGGCATTTCCTGTAGCAGCCTTTGCAACAACGCCGTTAGGGGAAGGTGGCCTTGGCGGCGTCAAGCTTTCGAGGAGAGAGGAGTGTGAGAGGGGTGGCCTTGAAGCATGAAGGCGTAACAGCAGCAATGCATGGTCTTAACACGAAGAACATATGAACAAACATCAATATTAACGATCAGAATGAGAGATTTTGCCCATCTGTTCAACTGAATTTGACTTTTCTTCTTCATAAATTCAGAAAGCAACGATAATAGAAAAGAACGAAATAAAAAAAATTAGGGAAAGAACGATGATAATAATGAATGTTATTTTCAAAGTTACAAGAACCGAGCTTGATGCAGAAACAAGCCATTTTAAAACACGCAAAGAATGAATTTTCAAAAAATTTGTAATAAGTCGAGTAATTCATTAAATAATCGATAGGTAGACAAACTCTCTTCTTTATTGTTAATAAACTTCCTCTTTAAACACGTACCAAAAGAACAAAGCAATAAAAAGTTTGAAATACTCTTGACAGTTCTATCAGTGTATATTTAGCAAACTTTAACAAAAATTCATATCTGCAGTCGCGACTGCTAATACTGATTTGAGAGTTCTAGCGCCACGTGCTGCCACAAACTTGAAAATCCACGGTAGAAGACTGAAGCGCACGGTTTTCTTTTCTATTTATAAACAGAAGCAGACGTACGGTTGCGAATTATTAGAGTGATCATCTTAATTAAAAATAAAGTTTACCAACCAAGAGACGGTGGTTGAATTCTGGTCCAGTTTGAAAATGATCTTTATTATTCTCATCAATTTCTTATTCTGATCGTTAAAATTGGCGTTTCTTAGTGTGACGTCTGTGTCGAGACCATGGATTGATGTAGTTATGCCTCTTATCCCTCACAGCCACCCCTCTCAGTCTTCTCTCCACGCAACAACCTTGACGCCGAAAATCCCACCTTCCCCGAAGGCGAGAGTTGCAAAGGGCTGCTACACGATTGCCTCGTCTAATTCAAAATCACATGTCAGAGTCCAATTTTTACACAAATTACTATCAAAATATTAGCATATGATAGTCATTTTATTCCTCTTTTCATGGTCCATTGCTGGTGAGAAAAATATATATAGTTCTATTTAAAAATATCAAATATTAAATTTCTCGAAAACTACAAATATTCTAGACAATTTCTCTACAGCATGTTACTTGCCCATGATTCCTCATTGTTCAGCAAAAATTACATTTCGATATCCAGAACCGTTTAGAAGTTATGGATGTGGTTCATAGTTGGTGGGTCAACCTCTTTAAAACTAAAGTTATTAAGTCTAAGTCTCCCCGAATGACTATCACGAATTTTGACGAAATTTTGTATGTCAAGTACTACACGTCTCAAAAGAACCGTTGCTAATTAGCAACAAATTTCAGGTGAAATAGTTTTGAGAAACTACAAAGGTTTGTTTCACCTCAGTCAACCTCGATGCAGCGTACGACAAGGTTTTTACTATTTTGGGTAACTATATCCTAATCCATCTTCTATTGAAATGAAACAACTCTTGTAAACTTTTTTTGTATCACTAGGTTTTCGGTTACTCTTCAATACTTTTATCAACAAAATTTGTGTTGGTCGCACAAGACTTTCTCAAATTTATACTTCTTGACACGTAATGACGCTTTAGTAACTTTACTCGATTGCTTTAATGTGTAAAGAGGCACTTAACTGTACAAGGGTTTTGATATTTTATTTTTTGAATATTGGCGCAAATAAAGAAGCAATTTACCTGCAATGGTAAGTCAAGAGGGGAAGGAAATGCTTCAAGATACTTCCATCCCAATTCTTTAGGTAGGCGCATGTTCAATGATCTTGACAACAAAACGAAACCGTTTAAAGCACGTTTTTCGGCCTGTCTAAAAAGTTTTTCGGCACACCTAGCGAGGAGACAAATCCTGTTGGAAAGCATTCGGAAAGAACGAAAAGTAACAGAATCGAGAGATATACAAATAGGAAGGAAGAAAATATTCTTAACAAAAGTTTTTATGATTAACTTAAGGGTGCAACTTATCACTCGCATATATTGATCCTACACCACTGACCTTGAGAATTGACAGAATCCATCAAATGAGACTTTAAAAATCATTTTCGTCTTCACCGCTTGTTAATAACCTCACACACCTTTATTTTTAATAATTTTTCATTCTGATTTATTTCTTCTCCATCTAGTCATCTAATTTCTAACTTACAGAAACAATTATTTCCACCCGCCAAATTTCCATTGATTAATTTTCTTTATATTTCGTCGGGAAATGCCTAATTCCTTATACAAACTTGTAATGTGCTAGTGCAGTAAAGGCATAAATAAAGTATCAATTTCTCTTTTGAAATTGTGACCAAAACCCCATCCACAGCTGGAGTTACATTCCTCAGCATCTTGATAATGGAACTGAGCTAATGTAATTTTAATTGCACTCCGCTCAAAATGAGTTTTGCAGGCTATATTCCCCCGTGCCGTAATTATATTAAAAAAATTGTTTAAAGTACGAAGCCTAAAGACAGTCCTACACTATCTAATATTAAATTGTACTCGTTTTTTCAAACATTGAGAGAAATTGCTGTAGGTAATGTGTCGCTGTTTCTTAAACACATATTGCAGAAACGTTAAAAACTCTTACAGGTAATACAAAAGAAACTGAAAAGGTTCGGAGAGTAATAATGTTCATACCAATTCAAATTAAGAGCAAAATTGAAAAAAAAATTATTTTATAATTCGGAAACAATATATTGGAAGGGACAAATGTAAATGCTCATTATGCCAGTTTCTTTTAGCTTTTTCTGATTGGAGGGTATGCGACCATTTGGTGATGTAGGTGATAATAGATTTCAATTTGTTAATGATTTTGCGTGAAAATAAGAACAACACATTTCTTATTCTGAAACAAAATAATCATTGGTGGAAAGTACCTTAGAGATTTGGTTTCACGGATAGTTGAAAAACCAGAATTCAACAAACATTAAGGGGACAAAGAGGAAACTTTAATATGTGCACTTTCAGAAAACTGAGTGAAATGCGGAAAGTTGTATTAAAGTACATAAAAATTTGGTGGTCAAGGGTAAGGTGAAAGTTTCCAAATGAATCAAAGATGCTGAGTAATAAATAAACAACGAAAAATGTATCCAGAATTTATAAAATACATATTTTATTTTTAACCTCACATAACTGGATAAATGTCACATTTCCTTGATTCCACAAAATTTTAACAGCACAACAAACGGGTAACCGCTGGTTGATTGTGGTCAGAATAATTTCCAAGGGCGTTTGCTCGCGCGACGCAAGTAACGTAAGTCTGATCTTGACTGCAGCATTGATTTAAGTAAATCTGCCGCAAATAGTTTTACTATGATTGCACGAAAAGATGCTGAGGAGTCTTTTCGATGCAACTATAGTAAATTTTTTTGCGGCAATTTTACAATCACTGATCCAAATTTTCTAACATTTTAGTAGTTTGAATTAAACTGGCGAATGGAAAATGGCATTTTTGGACGACTTATTTCTGTTACACAAACTAACTTCCACTTACGAGGGTGTGGATACCGAAAAAAGTCAACCAGTGGAAATAATGGCCATATAGCCGTAATTGCAAAGGAGATTTGCAGTACGTGTTGAGCAAATAATTCTTGAAATTATTAGAGTACAAATAATACCTAACACGATAATACTAAGCAAATTTTCATAGCGTATTGCATTAAGTGAATGCATTAAGACATTCAAGTCAACAGAATTTATAAATTTGCATTGCCAATGTTCTTAATATATGAATTATTATTTTGGCATTTATGGGAGGTATATGGAGGTCAAAACTTTAAATCTGCACAAATCTATTATATACTAGACTTCTTGTGATGTTACACCATTTACTAAAGTTTTAAAATCGGCTTTTGCCACTTGGGGGGGGTATTTAAGGTCGCATTAACATTAGGTCATTAGCGACCTTTATTGGAGTTAACGGTATGGTAACATTGAAGATGAAACGATATAAGGAGTGAAAGGAACAAATACAACCATGCCCGAGGCGAGATTCGAACCAGCGGCCTTCGATCAGAAATCGCTACGACACTATCGTCTTAGAGATATCGGACGCAGGATCGGCGTCTGTCACGTTACCCCTTACGAAATGTGCATCATTAATCACCTGGAAACTTAACTCGTCACTGATGCAGTAATATTGTGCAACCTCTGTATATTTGAACTCCAACACACGGTCACGGCAGACATACGGACGCCTACGTGAAAGAAATGCATTATAAAATCTTATAACATTAATTTGACCTTATCGCTGACATTTAATATTTCATATACAAGATATTTTTGAAGAAACGAATCCGTCTCTAATCTCTTAAAGATATCGTACTGAAAAATAATTCATTACTTTCTCTGCATATAGAACATGAACATCCAATAAAGTATAAATAAATTTCAACAAATTAACGAAATTAATTGCATATATATTTTATACTTAAATATAAATTATATAAATGTACACAATCTGCTGTGTATTTGACAAATACTTTCCGAATTACCACTTTCAAATTAATGTTCCATGAAAAAAGAAAACGTGGTGCTACTTAATAGCTTGCAATATAAAACGTATTGAACACTAAAATAACAGAATATAAGAATTCCTTCCTATTACTTTACCTAGCTTGTTAACAACTACCAATCCAATCTAATTAATTTCACGCATTTAAGGAAAATAATTTGAAAATTGGTTTCTATTTTTAAATAAAAATAATTATTCTTACCTCTTTACTTTCCATTCCGCTTCCGTCACTGGAACCAGACCGAATTCGTCGCTCCGACACAAGGAACGCCTCTGATACCTCTATCACGCGAGTTCAACCACAACTAACTGACTCGACCAACAGTTCTCGTTCTCAGAAATGTCAAAGAATTTGCACTTACTGTGATAAGTATTCTTCACAGAAGAATAAACGCTTGAAGGTCCATTACCGACAAAGACGCAGCTTTATATCAGACCGAGATATCTTACTATCTAAGGATTATTTAACAGTATTTTAAATATGCCATCTTTGTGATGTTTTAGTATTTTGCAACCAATGTAAATTTGAAATAATTAAGTTCTAAAACAGTAGTAAAGTAAATTTCCCCTTTTAGTCCTGCATAATATAACTATCTTTTAGATTTAGAAGACAAATTGTCCATTTCTGACACATTTTTCGTCGAGGAATAAAGAAAGAAGCCTAAGACTCTCACGATGGAGAACTGATGATACTCCTTAGCTCGTAGGAAAAGTTAATTTTATGCAACGCTTTTTATCATTTCTTACCGATTTTTAATATTTTTGGATTTTAGGAAATGGTTAAGTGGAATTTAATTCAAGAAAATCCCTTAATTAAATAAAATATATTATTTTTAGTTATCGATTGCCGTATTTTCGTACTTCAAAAAAGAAATTATTGGTTAATAACTGATATAATAACTGATGGATTAACATAAAAAAAGTTGAGTATAAATTTCAAAACGATGCGAGAATATTACATCAATGGTAGTGCCTGATATGATTGTAGACTGACCTCTGTCAGTGTTCAATTTTAAGTAAAAATTTTCATCCAAAATTCTTATTAACGGTTGAGCTTCGTCTAAGTTGACATTTATGTTCAAATCACCACTCATTATCATTGACACTTTGTACAATTCCTTTTCAATACCTTCAATACTGTATGCTAACAAAACTTCATGGATGAATTCAGTGTCATAATTAATTTTCGTATTGATTGATGTGAGATAGAGTTTTCCAGCTGGAATTTGGCTGCACAAATGTAACTAATATCTCTACTCAAAGGTTCTAGTGTTATTTTGTTCGACCTACCTGTCCTTTATTGGGGACTGTTTCGATCAGATTGTTGATTTGGGTTTGTAGTTATGTAGATAACTGTTCCACACCCCCGTACATGAACGGGGATTGGAAGCTCAGGGTGTTTTCAGTTTTGTTTTTTTATTCAGATTAGGTTTCTTTTTCGGAGGAATGTAGGTCGATGGAGAGAGAGGAAGGAAAAGGACAGGGTAGAAGTGGAAAGAACGAATTGGTGGACTTTTTTTAATTTTTAATTTTATTTCTTGTTGTTTTTATGGTATTTATTTGGATAAGAGTGATGGGATTGGGTTTTCGTAAAGGTGAGGATGGGATGATGGAATTTTTTTTGTTCTCTTTTGGTAGTTTCGTCGTTCGGTGTGTGTCGCCATTGTCTCTTCGTCATTGGTCGATGCGACGTCCGTCTTTGTCCTTTTTTTCATTCGTCCACTGCGGTTAGGTAATTGGAGGGGGAAGTTGCAGAATATCTAGTGGATGTTTTTTAGAAGATTGATTGATTTTTTCGTGTTTCCGGGTGCGTCAACTGCTTCGGTCATTAGTCCCGTTAGTGTAGTGCATGTTTTTTCCCGGGAGATGGCGGTGATCTTCCCCCACTGGAGGGCGAGATCCCGCGCCGACCTACCGTCGGCTAGTGGGGTTTCCCCTAACCAGTACTCTCCCACCAGCGGGGCACCGCTCCATACGGGATAAGCTCTAAACTCCCGACCGGTCTCCCGGAATATGTGACAGTGTGGTGCATATTAGTGTAAGTGTGTGTGTAAGAGGAGAGGATAGGACAAGGAAGAGGAAGAACAGATCGCGCGCGGTCCGTGGCCCGTTTGGTAGGGTCCTGCTCCAGCATTCGCCTGGTGTTGATCGAAGAAAGCTAGAGTCCAAAAATCCTACCGCCGTCAGGACTCGAACCTTGGACCTCCCGGTCAGAGGCGATGCAGCGACATCAGTTGATGCACTGAGCTACCGCTCCCGGTGGTTGGTTTGGAGGTGGATATCCATGTGCGATGAGCGTAAGTAAGAATAGATTGGATGAAAGAGTGGTATATGAGGATTCGTTTTTCGCAATCGGGTGGCGATCGAAATAGCAAGATGTAGGGATTACCTTAACTCTTTAATTCCAGTTATATTCCCCTAAAAGTTTCCTCGCGTGTTCATCACAGGTTCTCACACGTTCCCATAATTCACAGATGTTCCCCCAAATGTTCGCCGAATATTCTTTCTATATTCCCCTAAAAAATATGCCCTCCAAAAATGTTCCCTCAAATATTCTCTCAAACTTTTCTCCCAAAAATGTTCCCCCAAACGTATTTCCCCAAAAATGTTCCGCCAAATATTATCTGTTGCAGCAATATACTGATATTATTGCAAATACCAACGAGATGTCTCCAAATGCGGCCAAACTGAGAACTACCCATTTCACTTTTCGTCAGCTTCAGACTGATTTGCCTTTAGAACGCCTTTTGCCGTGCCTTTAGAACTTTCACGTTGCCGGCCTGGACAGCCGAAGTATATTCTTTGGTCGAGGTTGTTAAGGCTGAAGGCGTAACAGCCTCGGCTCAAAGGCTCGCGGATTCGAAACCCACCTCCGGCATGGATGTTTTTGTATGTTTGGGTTGTCCTAATGTGTTCTTCCTACAGTGCACCCTACAGTTTCACAGTGGTCGCTTCACGATAAAAAGCGGCCTTAAAATTAAAAGAAACGTTCATTTAAAACTAATCTAGAATTGAAAAAATGAAGACATTAATTTCAAACGCTCAGGATTGACAAAAATGACAAGAAACAATCGGTTGTAGCAATAGACCGTCCAAATGAATTGAATGAAGTTGTTATTTCGAATCCAACGTAATGTGCAAATTACAATATCGATAATTATATTTACAATTATTTATATCTCTTTGAACAGTATATCAATAAGTAATAATGAAACCTTTCTCTTTGGCTGTTGACTTTTTTTATAAACACAAGTTTCTGGATACTTCACTTATTTTTGATTCTATTGTTCAGAATAATAATTATATTTGGCATCGAAAAACATCTTATGTCATTCAGGCATGAAAACTTCGAATGATTAGAAGTTCCTTAGAAGTATTAAAATATTTTATATTATTCTACCGACGAGACCGCAACATTGATGATTCGTTATTTTTGCTTTAATTTGTTGTCAGATGAAATTCACGAGTCAGCAACAACGCCTATCGCACGGACCCTTGTTTATTCATTATTACATTGATATCAGTACTCTATAAATAATGGTGTTAATGACAATTCTCTATTTTTTAAATGTTAATGAAAATATTCCTGAAGTTAAATATTCCACAAACACATAATAAAATTATTTTGATTCCTTAATATCAATTACTAATTCCTTAAATGTGGGAATTTGACTAGCACTGACCATTTTTGTGAAATGAAATTTAAAATGTTCCCTCAAAACAATCATAATACGGCATATAAGAAGTTGTTCAAACTGGTATAATATTAATTTCCTCTACAAAGAAAATGAAAGAAGCGCTGCATGATAAAGTTTACAAAATGGTACTAATTTCATAAGATTACACTTAACCATATAAAAAAATTTATACTTAAAAGCAAAGAGTACAAGTGGTGGCATGAATTGATTTACACACCAAGATGGAAAAAAATCAATCACTTTCTAAAACGTGTTTTCAAAAGATAACATTAGACATTTTATAAATCTGTGAATGTTGTCACCAAAAAACCTTTAAAAAATGAAAAAAATCATTATTACCTAATTTAATTTGAGCGAATGAAGTAAATATACTTTACAAAGTTTTTCTGCTCCATTTAACTATGGGACAGAGAGTACAAACAAAGAAAATACATCCCTTTCCGAACGGCTCGAGTATACTGTTGAAAGAGGCATCGATTTTCAAGAAAATGCGGTATAACGAAGATAAAGCATAGAGAAAAAGATGTTTGGGAAGAATGACAGGAGAACATCACGGTGAAACAAATGACCTGTAAACACCCATAAAGTTTTATCAGCATCGCATCCTCTTCACACTCTTCACCATTAACATAAAGGATGCCTCCTCGAGCTTCCCCAACGAAAAAAAAACACGGAGATAAAACGGATGTGGCGTGATATACAACACATGGCGTGCTTTGTATTCATGTGACCTACTTACACTCGAAGAGATTCCTGTAGTGGAAGGAAACGCAACTGTCATGATCACCTTTGGCATTGAAGAATAAGGCATACTTTTTTTAAATCCTGCGTTTGCTGCTACAAATGGCTTAATTTAACAGATCGACAACAAATTCTCGTAAGAATTCCTAATGGAGGAGTATTCGAAACGAAGTGGTTGTATTTCATATAAAATTAAGTGTGAAAATATGTATTTAAATTTGGATTAATCACTAAAATAATTTAGACACTCGTTTATTTTTGTACTTTAAGCGTTGTCAAGCATTGGATACCACAATTCTCCTACAGCTTCGACATTCATCTAGAACTTATAATGAAAAATACTATCAACCATTCCTCTAAGACAACAGCTTCAATCATTTCCACTATTGAGTGTTTTTCCTCTGTCTTGATGATTCTGTCTAATCCTGATGATTAGGCCGAAGGCTTGTTCCAATCTCCCCATCTCTTCCTCGGTCTTTCCACACTTCTTTTGCAAGTGGATTATTAGTGCAGTCGGTAAGGAGCCAGAAGGAAATCCCCCTTGCAAAAGGTGAGGTTGAATATTTTATTTTTTCATTTTGTTTATATTATTATTAGTAAGAAATCCCTAAGTTTTTCTCCTCGAAACACTTCTGGAAAGGTTTAGTAGCCAAAAAACAGAACAAAAAAATGGAGCATTTTTTGTAGTTGTTTTCTTCAAATAACGTTTTAATGGTTGATCTTAGAACAAAAATAGTAATGTACAATTGAAGGTCATAAAATTCTCTACACATTTCCTCTATAAATTATTTTTCTCGAGCCAATAGTAACAGAACTACGATATTTTTAAATTTCACCAAATTTTCCTTTTTGGAAAATTAATTAAAAATTTTTTTTTTTTAAACTAAATTCTGATACTTTGAATTACTTTAGTAACTAACACAATTTACTTGCAAATCCACAAAGGCTAAGTGTGTTTCCAAATTGAAATTTCGTCTCATTTGCATTATCTATGTTAATGCAGAAAACATAGACTATGCATGATATTCCCTTGCGAAAGCCTACTTGTTCTTCTATTAAAATTGTATCAGAGAAATTTGTCAGCCTTTCATTAACTATTTTTGCTCTATTTTTTATATTCCCGAATAAAAGACCTTTCTTAAAAAATATGTACGCAACTATACATGATTATTCAAAATTGTCTTCGGCCTCAAGAAGTGTGGCGTCGTTTTAAAAGCATCAAAATATATTACATCAGAAGTACGAAGATACAGAATCTTTTCTGAAACTGATTTCGACAGAATGTATTATTCACATTAATAGGTTAACATTTCGTCGATTTTCCAGAATATTGTTGTAACACAAAAAACGAAAAATAGAGATTTTAAGGTAGTTCAGTTCAAAAAATCAATTTTACACAGAATACGTCTTTATCTCTGGCAATATAAAAATTACTATTTCAGCTAATAAATGCATCGCTATTTCATGGACAGAGATCGCCAATTATTTTTACGGGATAATTTCAAAAAAATCAGTTGTTTTATAGAACTAATTAATAATTCCATAAATGAAAACACAAGAGACTAAATTGTTGGATATAACTTGAAATCTCGTTTGAGGTTGGAATTAAAAGCAAATGAGCAGGAAGCAAGTGAAGATGCGCGTAAATTAAAACGCGCTCTCCTGTACAAGACAGGTTTTTTGGGTTACGATTGATTTCCGTTAAATAATGTAAGCATAAGGTACACAGTGTGACAGTTAAGACGTGAAGAGATCGGTAAAGTAAAAAGGATTGTGAAACTGAGCTTCACGCAGATACATCACGAACCGCGCGGTCATCGTTTCCTCAGAGTCATCGCTTCGGTGCGGCCCGTTTCCCCTTTGCAGCGCCAACACGACGGCCTCTGTAAATAAGGAAGTCATCGTCAGCTTTCACGCTAGTGGGATTCCGCTTTTGATTTTATAAGAACAGTTTATCATAAGTAATATCACGAGAAGTGCTGTGGTAGCCGGTAAATTCACGATTCGCGTAGCGGAGAGTGAACTTACGGGCTAGCACAGCACTTCGAGTGATATTTAATGTGACTATTTCACGAATTAAGACATTACATGATTCGTATAGATACTAAATAAAATCACAATAATTTCGAAAAAGAGAAATATTACTCAAAATTGTTTCCGAAATATGTAAAACTTTCATTCAGCTCTGCGTTATCACTGCCTCCTGGAATTAATAATGAAGTAAAATATGAATAACTGTTTAATGCAGAAAAGGATTTCAAACATGATTCGTTTTTATGTTAAAAAAAACTTTCAAAACCAATTTTGACAAAGCTACTTACTAGAACGTTTATTAAAACCACAATAATTAAAGTTGTAGGAAGTTGAGTTTTCCATATCTAGGCATTCCATGAAAGTATTTGAAATTGAAGATGTACAAGTTGAATTAGCAGCGGGATTGAACAATTTCGAATGGATTGAACACATGTGCGTTCTCATTAAAGTATTTTTCTTAATAATTGTTGTTGTAACAATTATTAAGCTATTATTAACAATTATTAATTATTAAGAAGTATGTCTAGCCACAGATAGCTTTTTATAGCATAGTCTTAGTACTCATCACCTAATCTTCGTATATTAATTGCCTAAAATATGTGTAATTTTTTCATTTGTCTTTTGTTCTGTGCGTTTCTATTTTCTTTCTTCGCAAACTTCTTGAAATTGCTTCCACGCTTTTCTCTGTTTCTTTTGCTGTTTTCGGCACTGAATCTTTAATAATACGTTATATAATTTTTAAACATTACCAAAACGACACATTTTAATATTATATTGATGATCACAAGCTATTATGGACTAAAACAATTGCTATCTTTATCTTAAAAAGGTAAACAAAGTGATAATCACATGGCGATAGACATCTGGGATTGGTTTAATTTGAATATATTCTTGCCTAGCATTGGTTGCTTACGGCACGACCAGACATGAGTGAAATAGTCACCATCGGCTGTAGCGCAGTCTATTGTGATTAGACACCGTACTGTAACGCAGTATCCATCAGTGATTCGATTGATTGATTGATTAGTGCTTCCGAATGCGTCAACCGCTAAGGCCATTAGTGCCGTAAGTGCAGTGCATTTTTCCTGTCGGAGACGGCAGTGATCTTGACTATCTGATAATGAAATACGGAGTCAACCTACAGGACAGCTAGTCTCCCGGCATGGGGTGGCGAAGTGCAAGGAAGTGTAAATGAATGTAAGGACGAGGATAGGACCAAGGATTGGGAAGGAAATATCACACGCAGTCCGTGGCCCGTTTGTTAGGGTGCTGCTTCGGCATTCGCTGGTGTTGATCAGAGAAACCAACTACGATCATAACAGGCTGCTCCTCCAGCCGGCAAATGAATTCCACCTAGCTATTTAACAAGTGTTGAAAATCCTGCCATCTTTGGGACTCGAACACTAGGACCTCGTTCATATAATCTGTAGATCATCAGTTGTTGTCCTGAGACACCTAAGTTCGAGTGTTCTCAAGCATTTTGTATACAGTTCTGCAACCTAAATGATACCACACGTACTCTAATTACCACGATCAATATTCACTTTACTTCTAATATTTAAAAAACTTAAATTTTGAAACTTTTGTTTTAAATTAATGTGAAGAAATAAATTAAACTTTTTTCCCTGGTAGAGTCAAAGAGACTAATCGCACTGTGTTCCCTATTAATATTAGTTAATTCATATATTATACTGACTACTCGTATTACAGAGTCATCCAAAGTAAAAGAACTAACAAGAACATTCATTTTACTGAAATTGACTTTAAAGGAAGTAAATATCAGGCTACTGATATTTCATCAAAAGCCATTTAAATAATGAAGACCTAGGAAGAAAATGAAGAAAGTGGAAAAAATTCCGAAAATGTAGTACATCGCACATCCGCAACCACTCCTACTGACACCGTAATAGCCATGGTGCCAAAGTGCAAATTGCAGGGCTCGCAACGCGGTTCCTCTAGCTGACGAGGCTTCTGCCCCTCCCACGCCGCACATCTCGGCCGCAAAATTCATTAAAATAGCGGGCCGTCCTCTGTTCCGTGATGGCGGCGATAGTGGCACGGCGGTGCGGTGGACGCTTCAATTAGCGCGGCAACAATCGCCGGTTGCGGCGCGTCACCAGCTACGTGCATTAATTAGTCGCCGGC
This sequence comes from Teleogryllus oceanicus, assembly GCA_964035755.1. NCBI lineage: Eukaryota > Metazoa > Arthropoda > Insecta > Orthoptera > Gryllidae > Teleogryllus > Teleogryllus oceanicus. Next base: position 4,088,579 of record CAXIVR010000011.1, read on the forward strand.
TGTCCTGCGAGCGCCGGGGCCAGCCACTGTCTTCCCAAATTGCGCCACGTCGACGCTCTGAAACAGCGTGTCGCTCCCCTCTCCACGCCAAGACGCGCAAGGGAACACGAAATGCGTCGGTATTATCTGGCTAATTACGTTATCCAAACATTAGATTTGAGGCGTCCGTTTTGGGGGAATTTGTTGCTGAAAATTCTGTTCTGTTCGTTCCTCTGTCGTAATGTTTGGTCATAGAAAAATTGTGGAAGTAAGTACATTAAATAAGAAGCGTGGATACGCCCACGTACATCAAGCTAGGATATAGCGCACAATTTCTCTTAGATGCTGCCTTCACGAAGACACGCTGCAATACCGTGTTACTTTCTTCTTGCCAAGAAAGGCACATACACCTTGCTAAGATAGACACAGACAGACGAAGGAAGGTGTCTATCAGACTAGGTTAATCAGAGAGTATTATCAGACTAGGTTAATCAAAGACGAGGTTCGAGACGAGCGTTCTTGGCAAATTTGTTCCCAGGTTTTTCTGTTTTGTCTCCTGCGCACAAATAGGTACCTAACGCCTTGCGACTTGCGTTTGGCGATACGCTGCAACTTGCCCATTTCTTTTTGGTAATGAGAGTACAAAATACGAAGATCTTGCTCTGTAAATCAAGTTTTTTACTTATTTTTCTTCTTAAGGCGGAAGATACACCTTAAAATCTTAAAAAAGTATATTTCTGAAAACAGTTTTTCCCTATGCCTTAATTATTCAGGAACATTTTGATGAAAAAAAATATGTCGATATCTGCAATAGTTTTCGAGTAATGATTTAAAAATCATGCATCATGCATCTATTATAGTAGTAAGGAAAGCAAAACTCATGAATCTAACTTCCTCCTTGTTTTCTATAATAATAATAATAATAATAATAACTAATAATAATAATGACTTTATTTATGTGGCGAGACTCGGGCCATCAGGCCGCTCTTCCGCCTAACCACGTAATACATAAATTTATAGATAAGAATTGAATTAAGAGATACATTTAGTAAATAAAAACAAGTAAATAATAATACTTAGTAATAAGTAAATAATACAACTTACAGATGTCATGCCCCTGGGCTCACAAACGCGACAAGAATACAACGTCCCAGCATTTGCCTTAAGCGACCGGGGAAAACCAGGGAAAACAAAGGAAGTGTACATGCTCTTTAACATTCAGCAACAAAATAATATATTTAAGATAATTTTAAAAACAAACAAACATTACTGACTCTGGAAAACTCTAAAGGTTTGCCCTAAATATAAATTCTGAGAGATATTAATTTAGCAATACGTATCAAATATTAACAAAAATTTCAAATACATTCATGAATAATAAAAGACAATATGAGAATGCACACAACCACCCGGCCAGGACGACGGCTTAGGGCCGATTTTAGATTTCAATATCATGTACTAAGTGAAAAGACGCATTCAGTCAGAGCCATGACAAAGTTAAACATTAATGAATTGTTGATAACAAAAAAACCTTCTAATCCTATAATAGACTGAATTTAGACTAATTATACTATTGTTAATTAAATTAAGAACTAACTTAGGAAAACAAAGAAAAGAACAAAACTGTTAAAACGCCCTATAAAAATTACATTTAACTTACAATTTCGTACTCACTTAAGAACTAACTTAAGAAAATACAGGAAATGGACAAAAACTGTAAAAAGCGATATAAAATATTACATTTACCTTACAATTGTAAACACATTTAGTAAACACTTTCACATTATACAATATCAGCTCAGAAAAAGAGTATTTAAATGTTTTTTGAATGATCGCAGTGTTTTCATTACCTAACATTTACTGGAAGGCTATTCCACTCTCTATCGTTGCTAAAGAAATTTATATAAAATTAGTGTTGCTTTTGGAAATTCAGAAAGATTTACGAATCATTGTTTTAAGAAAAGAAATTTTATGAGAGAGATAAGTAGGTACACCCGTATTTAATATTTTGTAGAAAAGGCACAAACTATGAAACGTTTTCAAGGCTTTCAAGTTTAGTATGTTATTAGCTTTGTAGTATCCCGATATGTGATCATACTTTCTGATATTATATTGAAACCTAACACACGCATTTTGGAATCTTTGGAGAGCGTAAGCAGTTGATTTCTTTACGTTACCGTACACAATGCCACTGTAATCAAGCAGAGGGAGTAAGAGGGGTTTTACTAGTAGTTCTTTGGTTTTGGGTGGAAGGCATTTGTAAGCACATTTGAGTGAGTACATTGAAGCATACACTTTGCGGCAAGTGTCCCGAACATCAGGTTCCCGATTTAGGAATTTATCGATGGTCAGACCGAGATTTTTAACTTGTGGGCATAGAGGAACAGTAGTGTTATCCAGTACGATATGATGAATATTTAGATTTTTAAGTGCTTTATAGGACCAACAAGAGCCAATTATAATTGATTGAGATTTTAATGGATTTAGCTTAAGGCCGTTTCTAAGTGACCATTCATGTAAAGAGGCTAAATCCTGATTTGTTTTACTAAGTAAATGAGCCACTTCAGAAGGTTTCCCACTGACGTAGATCTGTAAGTCATCTGCGTACATATGATGATTGCATCTTGATAGCGCCGACGGTATATCATTTACATAGATAAAAAAGAAAAGTGGGCCAAGTACGGAGCCCTGTGGCACTCCACGTGAAACTGGTTTAGGTGACGAGAAAGAAAACATAGAAACACCCCCACCAGATTTCTCTTTTAAATTAATTTTTATTATATTTCTATCATTTCGTATGAGTTTATATTTAGGGATCGACACAAGATCAGACGGCGCAGTAGATTTAAACCAAGTTTCACTAGCTCACTACGTGTGAGCTAACTTCAGAGAGAACATAAAAAATGTATGAGTGATGTTTCTTTAAAGATTGCGCGTTAATGTGAAAGACAGGCAAGTCACGAGGAAAGTGCGAAATGGACGCGTTGAGATCAGAGAGTGTAGCACGGCTTCGAGGGGTAGGTAGCAAGCGTAACGCCGGACTGGGGCCAATGTCCCAGGTACGTGTGTCCAGGGGCGCTGTTTCCGGCAAGACTTCGTCATCTACAGGTTGCCAAATTTCTGACATAGTATTTGAAAGTGTGTACTTTACAGGCAGAAAGAAATTAAAATTAATATATTACAAGTAAAATTAAATAATAAACAATAATCTAAGTATAAGAGAGACTTCTGAAAACAGATTCTAAAGTTACGCGCCATTTACAGGTAGCGAGTCAACTTCACACATTCTGGTGATGCGTCTTTTCCCTTGTGTGGTATTTACATATATTGCTCCATCAAAAGACCATACGAGACCATTAAGGTGGAATTTTGCGATACATTTTCTGAATATTTCTAATGTACGTGAGGTTACGTATTCTCTTATAACTTTTCCCCACCTACAAGTTTTCTTTTATTTTTAAATATTTCAGCCCTTTTCCTATACTATACTAATTTCTCTATAATAGGGCGACACTTGCCATCAGCCCTAGGTCCTACTCTATGGCTCCTATCAATGTCATCAAGAGTAAGACTAACATCAATATCCTTCACCAACTTTATAACTTTAGTGTCGGTATTTTCATTGTTCAACTCACTGATTCCAAAAAGCGGAGAAAATTTCTCCGCTGATATTGTTCCAGCTCGTCCACTTTGTCCATGTGGGCCATCCTTAGCGCTGCGATCTCCTGGCGTTGCTCGTCAATGACGCGGTTCTGCTGCTCGATGGTCTCCCGAAGTTTCGAGAGCTCGTCCCGAAGCGCCTCGATGAGACCCTGATTTATCTCTTGGACGCTCTCCGTTATGCGGGCAGCAACAGATTCGCTCACTTGAACGATGAATTTCTTGTTCCCGAGAAGGTTTTTTGCAGCTTGACCTATGACGAAAAAACACGGACAACAAGAATATTAGAAAAATGAAAATAAATAAAAGCACACTTAAAACAAATTATAGTTTGTACGAGTTGAAACGAGCAAAAACACTAGGTTCTAGGCAGCAAGATAGACCGAGAGGAAAACAAAAAAAAAAATAAATTTAACAAACTTTATTTAGAATTACCGCTTTTAAGATCCGTTTCCCTCATAACTCAAAAACTAATTATGTTAAAGTTATGAGTTTTTAGGATGCATTAACCAAGTTTTATCTACAAAAGTATGCTAAATCATACACATTAAATCAATAGTTTTTGTGATAAAAGTAATGAAACTGAAAAAAGATTAATAATTAATGTATTAATTTTGGATTCAAGTTAAAAATATTATTCATCCAGAGATCTAAATGAAAGAGCATAGTTTGTACCTGTAAGTATTGCCAAGAAATTAAAAGAGGAAATTTGTAAAAATCTTCCAAATTGTTTGAGTTATCAGGAAAACACTAAGTCAGTGCATGAAAAACTGGTTGACTGCACTTCGGAACACATGTCTGATTCAGTCCAACCGCTCATCGTGCACCCTCAGAGAGCACGTGCGTCGGCCCGACCTGCTAGCCCACAATAAAAGGGAGATATGGGCTTTCAGCATCAACAGTAAGTTTTAAAAAATCTCCTTGTGGCAGAAAATTACTTCCTGAAGGAAGCTTACAATCTCAAATCCGACATCCCTCTTGTATATTTTAAAATAAAAATCAAGCTCATACTAATTAAGTAAATGCACCAAAAAGGTTACTATCAAGCTACTGAAAATTTAAAAGCTCATGTGAATCATACATTTTTCAAAAAATGCGAACAATATGTTCACAAGTCCCCACGATTTAAAAACAAAAGAATGTCAAATGGCTTGCTTCATCTTGAGAGAACTGCCACCTATTTTTAATAATTCTACACCCAGCCTCAGTACCAAAATAAAACTACCTAATTTAATAAATTAATATTTATTAGGAAGGAAGCACCAGCATAACCTCTGACTGACTTGATTACTGTAGTCAGGCTTTAAGAATTAAACAATACAATCCATATACACAAAAGACGGATGAGCGTTCCGACAAGGGATGTCTAAGAGTGTCAAAGATTTTTTTAAGAAGAAAAGTAACTTACCAGGAACGGAACAGGCACTGTTTCTCGGGGACCTGCTGTGATAGCATCACGGGACGTGCAATATGCCGCGGAGGCGGCTTCGAAAGCAATACCTGCAGCTGGATGCCTTCGCATCGTGGGGCTCCGTGAAGCCGATTGGTCATTGCGACGCACCTCAGATGTTGGTTGATTAGTGATTCCGGGCACGTCACCAGCTTAGGTCATTAGTCCCGTAAGTGTTGTGCATACTTTTTCCTCGGAAAATCTTCTCCCACTGGATGGCGAGATCCAGCGCCGACCTACCGTCGGCTAGCGGGGTTTCTCCCTAACCAGGACTCTCCCACCAGCGGGGCACCGCCCCAGCCGGACAGGCTCTAAGCTCCCGACCGGTCTGCCGAATATGTGGTAGTGTAGTGCATGTTAGTGTAAATGTGTGTGTGTTGTAAGGGGAAAGAATAGGTCAAGGAAGAGAAAGGAAAGATCGCGCGCAGTGCGTGACCCGTTTGTTAAGGTTCTGCTCCGGCATTCGCCTAGTGTTGATCGGAGAAACCACGGAAAACTACCGATCAGAGCAGTCGACCGCTAGAATTCTCCTTCAGACAGCGACTGAATTCGACCTAGTTGAAAAACTAGTGTCGAAAATCCTGTCGCCGTCAGGACACGAACCTAAGACCTCCCGGTCAGAGGGGCTGCAGTGACATCAATTGATGCACTGAGCTACCGCTCTCGGTCGTGAAGATGTTACCATTACACGATGTTGACAGCAGTGATTACATGACGGCGCGCGCCATCAACGGAAAGAGTCTGGAAGGTCCAGGCATACCACTGGAAGGGGAATAATAGGATTGTCCGACAGGCTCTGAATGAGATGACGTTGCTTTCAGCGCGCAGAACAACACGCAATGAGGCAGCCCGTGTCCACCCGTACACCCATTACCAGACGCCTCAAAGTCGTGAGATTATGTTCAAACCGGTCGTGCAGTCGACTCCCCCTCATTGTTCTCCAACGAAAGCAAATGGTGTCGTATGAAGCCTGGACAGACTATACTGGCAGCGAGTGTAGTTCAGTGATGAATCCCGCTTCTGTCTGGGGGATCAGAAATCCGTGTGTACCGGCATACTGGCGAACGTCAAATTACGCGGTTTACTGTCTTACACCAACCAGCTCAAAATCCTGGTGTTACGGCGTGGGGTGTGATTGCTTATAACGTCAAGTCACACTTGGTGTTCATTTGAGAAACGCCAATTCCATTTAACGGCACGCCGCCATAGGGAGGAGGTCCTGCAGCTAGTTGCTCTATCGTACTTGGACTCACTCCCCGGAGCAATGTTCCAGCAGGAACACGCCCGAATGCACTCAGCGGCCTTCGCTAAGGACTGCCTGCACGTCACTTGCACCAGTTCACGACCCACAACATCTCCAGACCTCTCTCCCCTATTGAAGATTTGTGGGATGCAATGGAATGCTCCCTGCAGAACACACCCTCCCTAACTCCATTCAAGAGGCCAGCATGGCGTATCGCAGGTTGCCATCCGAAACCATGATTCGCTACCGGAACGCCAGCCCTACTGTGTGCGCAACAGACGGGTCTCACGGCTTGTTGTGTGTTACATTGTGTCAATTCATTGTGCAATACTGTGCACCGTGAACTGAAAGTGTAATCATGTAACATCCTCGATACCCTCTTCCTCCATCTCACATTGCACACCATTTGCAAACGTTCTTCCAGGTGCAACGCATTTTTTTGTCTAAGAGTGTACATTTTTTTCTATTTAAACTGTGCTTATACAAGTATTTCGAAGAATTTTACTTATTAAAGTCAGCATGTAAATGTTGTTGATCTCTTGCGTAAATATTCATCAAGTGTTCGTATCTTGTGCAGGATATGTTACCACTTAAATCAATAATTCAATTCCACAGAGGGTTCTTATCCGGGAGTTAATCCTCGATTAACGAGAAATAGAAAAATTCTCCAAAGGAGACAATTTTGTTGAACCAAAATAATTTAATAATTTAACAAATGTTGATTTAAAATTAAATAATTTATTTACTACATTCATTTCTAATTGAAATCAACAGAAACATCGCAGGCATCAGTGTAGTATTATACTAGTGCAGATGTTCGAAAACAGCTTGACCGTCGATTACTCGTTTCATTCTAGGTTGGAACGTCGTGGTAGGTCGTTCGGAACAAGGGACCGAATACCGAAATAATAGGGGTAAAGGTATTTATACCGGTATAGAATTACATTTACCTCTATTATACCTTTATTCAAAATACCTTTAAAATACCGGTATAAGACGTCAAGTACCGGTATTTTACCTTTATTCGACATCTATACCGGTAAAATACCTCTATTTAATCTATATATCTAACCTAATCTATGGACGGCATCCCATGTTGAAGGGTTAAAGCGAGAGATTCTGGTGTCTTCCGACTATTATGAGGTCTAAATACCAACTTTACCTACTATATTTACTTTACCTATTATGATGTCTAATACATTTTACAACAGAATTACTTTAGTAATTCTTATTCCTTGTGAACGGTCAGTACTTTGTCATGAGTAGGGAACGGATTTTCATGTAAATACATATTTTTACAGGGAAAAGATACCTGCATTCACTAATATTTTTTACACTTAACACGACATTCTGAACTAATTTGAACCATTTTTATTTTACATAGTTTTACATATTTTGGTATAATTACATATTTTATCTATAGATACATATTTCGTTACATTTTAATATATTTATAGGTCGAAAATGAACATTTCACTTGTGATGTTCGAAATATATGTTACTTGAAAACTAACTTAGTTACAGAAATAATTAAAAATACGCAATGCGCTTGTATTAACGCCGAACAATCGCTATTAATTGTCAAATTTATCTCCCCCCGCCCCCATCTGCTTCATGGAATCAGCGTAGTCGGGATCAACGATGATCGGATGTAGTATGTGAAGCAAAAGAACTTCAACCACGTGATTACCCATGTTTCATAAACCCCATGCGTAACTCGATAAAAAAATCAGATCATTGTCGTATCCTTTTTTCTGAAGTTGTGGGGGGGGAGTATGCTCCCTTTAACCCCCCCCCCTCTATCACAAGCTACACGGTACAATTCACTTGAGCTCTGGCTCCTCGTAAACAACATTGTATATAATACGAAAGTATTATATGTTTCGGTTTTTCGATGAATCTAGCGAATAATTGCTTCTATAGATGTAAAACTTTTATTCAGCCTGCCTGAATCAATGTAAAGATCTGATCGGCAACGTACTCTGTTCGGATAACGCTTTAATAATGGAATTGTAAACATTAAAACGAATATTTAATTCACATATTTCCTATTTTTCTTGCATAAGTTTGAAAAAATAAGTACATTTTGTAACGAATATTGCGTCACCGGCCGGCGCCATCACGAACTACCTGTACGCGCGGATTGCGTCATCTGCCGGCGCCACCACAAGCTGCCTGTGAGCGCGGGTTGCACCATCTGCCGGCAGATTATTCTAGAACGTGCGCGGCGTTCGGAAAGTTCTGGAAGGCACTGGCCGAGTATAAATACGCGGCGGCCGGCGACCGCGAATCAGTCTTAAGTCCGCAGTAGAAGCTGAACTGTGAAGTGTGTGCATCGCGGTGGATAGCAGTGCTGTGATTGTGCTCAGTGACGTGAACCGTGGTCAGTGCATCGTACTGTGGTCAGTGACGTGAACTGTGACCAGTGCATCGAACTGTGATCAGTGCAGTGAACTGTGGCCAGTGCTTAGGACTGTGTGAGTGTTTAAGAGAAAAGTAGTGTAAATAAATAATCAAGAGAAGAGTAGTGTAAGTAAATAATGAAGAGAAGGTAGTGAAAATAAATAATCAATTGTTTTCAGGGATTGTGTTAAGAAACAAAATAAACGTTTTTGTTAAAATAATACGAGACCACCACCTTGAATTCACCACCTTGAATCGTAAGAATACTTTATATTATCTTTTCACTCAAGAATCCATTATTCCTGGAATGTGTATATTGCAATTTGTATATGTATATGATTTGTATGTATTATTTTTGTATATGTATGTAGGTACATTTTATTAACTTACTTATACATTTTCTTTCTTTATATTTTATTATTTTATACTTGTTTTTATGCTTTTCATATTTACTGCTCTGATATATGAGCATAGTAACAATATTTAAGAGTGATATAAGAAATGAGTTGGCTAACATTCTCTCAATAATCACCACCATAGATTCATTTTTTTAAACCAGAACTGAGCATTGTTTATACGCCTTTGAAATAGACTGTTTGGAGAAGTATATTTAGTTTCAAATAGTACATGCTTGGTCAATTTCTTTTTCTTTTGAACACTGCTAATTGTAGATATGGTTTGGGTGTTGTGACATACAATCATAGAAGAGCCATAAATTACTTCTGGTTATCAATCAGCATCTGTATTTAGCTCCGTTATTTGTTGTATCATCCATTTATAATAGTTTTTTCAAACTCAGATTGGTGTAATTTTAGTGTAATTGTTTATAATGTATTTGTGTAAATAAAAATTTACTTGTTTTTATAACATTGCTTTTTTGATTTTATGACGATATACTTATATGATAGAAATACATTTTCAGAAATATGGACAAACAAATAATTAACATTATATTCTATCGATCAAGAAACATGAACCTGCTGCTACGGTACTACTATACTGCGTTTAAATAACCTCAAACACCAATGGCCTTCATTCATCAAAATGACCAGGACTAGCGATCAAATCTAGGCCCACGAATGTTCCGAATGTCAGGTTTTGCTCAAGATCATTGTCATTCAGCATTTTGCATTTGACAGTCTTTAAACATTTTATTATAATACGAGACCATAATGTGTCGAAACGAGGATGGATAGCTGATAATCGCGATTATCTGCGCTTAAAAGGCCGATCTCGGGCGTTTAACTCCAAGTGAGTTTAACTTCCAGTAATCGCGTTTAAATCACGTGGTGAAACTCGCGAGAACTTTAAACGCGATTAAACTCCAAGATAAACGAAGTTAAATACATAACCGAAGATGGTGAAACCGGTCCTAACACAGTTGTATAAAAACAAAAGCATTTCCAAACCTTATGTTTTAGAAAGTATTGGCTCATACTTCCTGTTTTGTCCCGATGAATTGGGGTTCCTTGGGCCTGCGGATTTTCCCCAGCCACTCGAGAGATGCTCAGTTTTCCCAGGTATTTTGTCTAATCCTCACTTGCAATATTTTAAGCAATAACGGTTCAATTTCCTGAAATTGTTACGACAACTACGTACTATAGAGAATCAGTCAATTACATAGCTACTGATCACGAAATAGACAAGAAAGTGTTCTATCTGTATGTAAAACATTTTGCTTCAATATCGCTATTTACTGTTCGTTAGAGGAAAATGTTACCCCACATCGAATAATTCTGGCCGTGGAAATGGAGGCGTCTCTTAGGAACATTAGCGAGCGTTCGAGAAAACGAAGAAAAAAAGAAAGAAAAAAAAGAAAGGAAAAAATATCTCGTAACATTAATCGTTCAAACCTTAAGGAAGCCAGAAATATTTTTTTAAAATATGTCAAAAAACATTTTTTTATACAAGGAGGAAAAAGAAAGGCTCCCTTTTCTTCACCAAATGTGCCAATTAAAGGCGGTCATTTGCCGAATATTCTCTCTCGTTCTCGTAAGCGAGAAAGGCTGAACGAGAATGGGGCCCACGAAAATCTCGTGCAACGAGAACGCATTCTCGAGAGCGAGACGACTCGATAATCTCGTAGCCAGGGCCTTGCCAACGGACCTTGCCAGGACCAGCCAACGGTCTTTCGTAGACATCAACACGAGCTCGTTCGCTGACCTTGGACTTCACGTCCGGGCGCAGAGCTTGGTGACACGTAATACAGCGTTGAAAATTTAGGGAATTTCTCGGTATAGATGCTGTCCTTTCTAGTAGCGATAAAGAATGGAGAAACGGTTTTCTTACCCATAAATGAGTCTTCCCACGCATCCCAAACTTCCTTCTTGCATGACTTTGTGTTTATTACAAAATACGATTCTTTCCTTAACTTTGACCGTATCACTAACAATCGCGAAAATAATAGCCCAGTTTCCTTATTTTATTAATTTGAACGCTAATAGACATTAACTATTCTTATGCGAGGAAACAGAAGCGTAATGTTTAATTCAAAATTAACGATTGAAACATGTTTAATTTACACCCATGTATTATTTAAGAAATTTCATTAAGAAAAAATATTAATTATTTTAATAAATATTTTAAAATATTAATACTAATTTATTTTTATATTAAAGAAATTAATTCTAATTTCCTCCAGATGCTTTTTACAATGTAAGCTACCCGCATACGAGGGAACCCTTGCCCACGTGCCATGTTAATAGCTATAATAATAATAATAATAATAATAATAATAATAATAATAATAATAATAATAAATAATAATAATAATAATAATATTTTATTACAAATTTCTCAATGTTTGCAGTTAATAATGTCAAAATATATTAAACCCTTAATATAAATTAGGAAAATAACATTTTATTTTAGCCCTATTTATTAATGTATAATTAAGATATAATTGTGAAATGAAGTAAAAAGAAATCATTTTTTAACAATAACAAAACTGGGCCTGATAGCCTGAGTGTTTGGGATTATCTCAAGGTGTCAACGCTCCCTCAGTTCGCCGAAGGAGGGGTTGGGGAGGGAAGAAACGGTCCTACGCCTACGGCACGGCGCATACGTTGACAGCCTCTCCATGTGCGAAATACAAAGATAGGTTTAGGTCATCTCTCAAGTCAGATGGGAGATAACTCGTTGAAGGACACTAAGAAAAGGTTGGCCTTGGCTGGGCGCTTCCCCTTCCACGACCCTTCTCCCTTCTTCGGCCAGCAAGAATGATTCGCAGTTCGGGCGAGATACGAGAGAGACTGAATGCAGTTTTGTCCTCTCTAGTGCCAATAAATTTGTATAAAATTGTTTAAGTTGGAATATTCTTACTTTAATAATAAATAAATTATATTATTTTATAATATATATATATATATATATATATATATATATATATATATATATATATATATATATATTGTAACCGCTCATATGTCGGTTACTTTGTTTAAATAGCGCGCGACAATGTTAAAACTACGACCAAAGCAGTAATAGTGCCGCTGAACTACAAAGGGCAAGAAAGAAAGGACATTCTGTATCAGATTCTGAGTAAAAGTTCTGAACGCACTCACGTAGTAGAAATCAACATCCAATCAGGAATCGCCTTGAAGAATTTATGACGGCGCGATCAGCACCGCAGGGAAAAACGTTCTTCTTTCTGCTGTGAGCCTTCGGACGGAACGGACCTGTACTGTCTTGCGGTGTGCGACCTGATACTGAACGAGAGGAGATCCAAGTTTTGATTGGTTGATTGCAAGTAATATTTCGCTTGGACATTCCAAGTAAGGAATAACGTATATTCGTTGGAGACCGCCGTCGAGCTGTGTTACTTCCCGAGGTCGGCGTGCAACAAATCGACGAGGGACGGTTTTTCACGACGCAAGAGGCTAATTCGACCTTGGACGCAGCGGGACCATCGCCGTCGTCAGGAGTGGCAGTCATCGCGACGACGTCGTGAGACAAAAAGACCAAATTTTAAAACTTCGACAAAATCCCTTTTAAAAGAACAGTTGAGAGGAGGGGAAATCACGCATAAGAATATATAGAATTCACCTCACGCCCAGACAGAGATAGTCAGGCATTTAAATTATCGGCTATTACGCGTAACTTTTCAGTATTTTTCCATCGTAACGAGAATTCAGATAAATTTTATGCAAAAAGGTGTAAAATTTATTCTTTTAAATCTTTTGTTTAACTACATATTTGTTCTTCTAATGAATATTCTTTTCTGCAATTCATGATTTAAATTGTTTTTAATTAAATAGTAAAAAGGTTAATAAGTTGCGTGACAGTAAAACCGCTTATTAAAGGGATCTCATTCGTTCTACCAGTTTATTTAAAAGGTATATGATGTAAATTTTCTTTCAGCAGTGTATGTGATTTGATGTTTTTTTGTGAATTGTATAAAGGTATTTCATTGTGTTTGTGTAAAAGTGAAATATTATATTGGGTCATTCAAAGTATTTTACAAATAGAAACGGTACAACTGCAGTTGAACAATATTTAGGAAATTGCTGAACACTACAGCAAGTAATATGAATTTCTAGATAATGTGTAAATTCTTAACGAAATTGTATCAGAAGATTTGGTAGAATATATCAACACTTTGTTAAAGTTAAAAGTTAACTTGCCTGTATTTATTTTAGTAATCAAAAGCAGGATAAAAGACGGACCCACTCCTGTAGGACGATTAGGACATAAGAAAATCTTCCTAAATTTTGATGTGACATTGATTTACCAGGTCAAAGGTCAAGTAGTAACATTAAGTTATTAGAGTGATCAGCTCATTTGTATCCCATAGTAGGGAGCGGTCACATATTTGGTGAATACGTGAGGTTCGAAATTGATATAACCTCGTCATATAGTATTCCTAAAATAAGTGAAAGGTCACAATATACACAAAATAATAATTTAAACAATACATAACAATTATAAAATGATATTTGATTAATAAACATTTTGTGAGATATTATTAACTAAAGTAACCTATTTTGTCAACATGTATGGATGGTAAGCTATGTTTCTTCATTGAAAATACCGGTATTATAATAAACTCGGCTACTCCCACTATTTTATGCATTAATATCCCCGTGTACTAGCTAACTTTTCAAAATTCTAACAATTTATGCGGGCGTGAACTTGTGATGGCCCTCGTACAGGGACCGAAACGTGGTACTCGTGCAACGCGCGCGTGGATCAGCATCTAACTACCTTAATCTCAACACATTCTCTAATGGTTATTGATGAACCCGAATGCATTCATCTCAATTTATTTACTACTTTTATGGACCGTTTCTTTTCCTCTGATGTTTCAAAATGACAAACATACAATGATAGTGCCCTCTGACGGCACACAAAACAAAACATAGCAAACAAACTATACCCTTAATATTAAAACACAAAAAAGAACAAAATAATGACCATTCACACTGAAAATTACATAGTACAAAACTACATACGAAAATACGTTCATCCACACCAAATGCGCATTCTGTCGTTTCAGATTGTTGACCCTCTTATTCTATAATGAATTAACAGGACTTGGTCTTCGACAGATGCCTTTGAAGTTGCCAGATAAAAAAAATATCCAAGCATCACTTCCCTGATACCGGATGAACACTAACATGCGGCCATATCACGCGTCGCCGTCGGCAATGGTACCGCCTCAGCTTCCACCAGTTCCCAGGTGGAGCACGAATACCACGAACTCGCATGGTTAAGAAAACCACTACGAAACGTTTTGCGATGAAACGCAAAGTTTTCACTACACTTAAAGTTCCCGCGGCGAAGAGAGACTTTCGTTACGCGAACCAAAATAAAATAATCTGTTTGTATTACCTTTTACTGTCCGGAGCACGCTAAGCTTTGTGTTGTAAACTCTGCGACATAATGTCCGCGACCATCATTCAAAAGTGCCCCCGCGTAAAATTAATGTTTGCGTCGCTTTTACTCATAAATTATTTGCCCTTACTTACGAATTCATTCACACGTTTGTTACAACCTTGTCGTCCGATTCAAAATATCTAAAATGTTTTCAAAGTCTACTTCCGAACAATAATTTTTAAAATGTTACATTACGCTAACACGGAGCTATTGCTCTACCACTCTCAAAAAAACCTTCCACTGCGCATGCTCGAACTTGGCCTCTCCCTCCAAAGCTCCTAATATTTCCCCGCCTGCCTGCGCTCTTTGTCACAACATAGCTCTCCCTCTGTCTTTCTCTCGTGGGTCGCGCGGTAATTCAACACTGCGAGTTTGGTGATAACAAACTGATGAGTGAGAAGGATCAGACGAAGGGCAGCTTTCGTGTTTCTACAGTAGGGGTTGTCCAAACGATCAACAGAAAATAAGCCGTGTCTTGGAGAGTTTCGGTCTCCAGTCCCTGTTTTACCGTGGCTAGTGAACAGTGACAGTGTGCTTTACACAGTAGCTCCTGTTATTCACAAAACCCTATTATTACAAATAATTCAAAGTGAATCCACTGAAAAACGATAGGTTGTTGATCAAATAATCATTGAACATGGCCACATTTCTCTCCGTCTTCCACCGTACCATCCAGAACTAAATCCAATAGAACTTGTTCGGGGATTTATAAAAGGGCGCGAGGCAGCAGAAACAATTGGTGCATCCTTAAAAGAAAAGGAAACGTTTTGCACAGAAGCGTTTGCACAATACGATGTATTCATTTCTTTGGACACTCCTGGGAGTGCGAGTTCCTCTTTTGACGAAGAGGGCAGTAAAGACGAGTGACGGTCAGCGCGATCGCTGCGTCTCGCAGTCGCCTCTCCTTCTCGCCTACGCGCTTCCCCTTATCGCAGAGAGGGGAAATCTCAGATGCCGCAGGGTGGGGGCAGCTTACGAGACTTTACCAAAGGTACGACCGCCATGATGTTTTTTTTGCGAGCGGTACATCAATAGCGTCTTCACCAATCATACAACACTGCACTTTTTTCTCGTCTCTCGAGTATTGTTGTCCACTGTCCTATATAGATTTTTTCTTGAACAAGCGCCGATCGCTCGCCCGTGACCACAAAGAAGATTACAGAATGTTTCTTAATTTTATGGTTTTAAACGTTCTTAGGCATTGTCACCGGTTCTCGATACTTCTATAATTCCTCTGATAACACTATCTATTTTTCCTTTCATTGTCTTACTTCATTAAATACAACCATTTTTAGTTCGATATTGCGTCGTGACGACACTACGATGCGTCTCTTGTTTTAATATGTATTTTAATTATACTTTTCTATATTTAATTTTAATTAGCTTTCTAGATGTTTCCCAAAATCGTGATTAGTCTTGAAAACGTTCATAAATTTCGCCTCGTTGTTCTATAAAGTTCCAGCCCGATCCCTTCAGGCGTTTTCGTTATATTTATTAGAACTATATTCTTCCTCAACTTTACCCTAACAACAATGGTCTCCATGTTCACGCTTTTTAACTTGAAATGTACGATTACGATTATCTTCGAAATTTTGTGAACCCCTTGCCCGATTTTGCTGATTGTTCTTTCTGACAATTCTAAATATTATGTTTGATTGAATGTTTATGTTAAATTTGACTTTCTTCCGCGCATTCGGTTAATTTAGAAAAAATGTTTGTGCGTGGCGCTGCCGTCTTCTGTCTTTTTGAATATAAATCTTAACATTTTATTGGAAAGTCTTTATTTCCTGGAACACTAAATTACCGCAAAGATCGCAAATCATTATAGTATAATACCGGTATAACCTTTATGGACATCCATACCGGTATAGACGTCCTATAGAGGTATTTTACCGGTATAAAAGAATAAAGGTATTTGAAAAAGGTAAGGAAAATACCGGTATTTTACCGGTATTTTTACCAGTATTCAATACCTTTTCGGTCCCTGTTCGGAACACA
The DNA here is from genome assembly GCA_964035755.1 of Teleogryllus oceanicus. NCBI lineage: Eukaryota > Metazoa > Arthropoda > Insecta > Orthoptera > Gryllidae > Teleogryllus > Teleogryllus oceanicus. The sequence continues at coordinate 4,105,186 of CAXIVR010000011.1, forward strand.
AATAAATTATGAACAAACATTTCAACGACACCACAACACAATTATTACAACAAAATAATGCAAAGCTTCTGTCTTTAACTAATCTCCGATGGTCCTTCATAGTTTAGAAGCCTACCAGCAAATTTGTAACACAACAAATCTGTACGCAGGAGATGATTGCCCAATTTCAAAAAAACTTGCTCTGAAGTAAATGAACAATATCAATAAGTAAAAATGTAATAAAATATTTTTTTATAAATACTAGTAGGAGTTTCCCCAAAACTGAGTTAATAACATTTTACTCATTGCAAATCACACATGCCAGTGTAGAAAAATATCAAGAGAGACAGAAAGAGAGAATTTATATCATTTTTTGGGGGCGCCAGGAAAGGGTTGCGATTTTAAATTTCCCGCAAACACATCTAAAGGGAAATAATTGTCCTACTAGCTCTGCCGGTTGGGTTCTTACAAAAATAATCGTCGCTGGTATTTACTTTCTTCCTAGCAAAAGATCATTCGATCTGCTCTCCATACGGAAACAGCAAAGAACCTGAAATTTGTTACTGGAAAGAAATTGTTAAACTATGGATTGCACAAGATGTTAAAGATACGATAATCAACTTGTCTTTTTCAAAATGAAGACGTTGTAAGTTTATTCATCGATTAATTCTTTGTAATATAAAATGTCACCTTGGTCATGACCGGTAGTAAAAAATGTAAATAGCGCTATTATTCTTACAATTTATATATCCATGCGCTCTTGGAAGATGAGGCCAGGAAGAATCCACTGCTCCGACCAATCTTCTCTCTTGTTTCTTGTTCTCGGTCCGCTGCCGGGTCAAGGTCCTCCTCAACTTATTAAATGTTTCACTTACGACTCCCGGTGCCAGAATTATTCAAAGTTTCAAATAGAATTACGCACACAAAATATAAGTCCTCACTGCTCAATTATTTCCCGCAAAAATTCCACCAAGTCCCGCATCTATCATTTACAATGACCTCTACAATGTGCACGGTACGCGGTCTGAAGCTCCTCTCCCAAATATTACGAAGTTCAACCCTCCATAACTTTCATACCTCCTTGTCTCTTGTTTTACCAAACAATCTCCAGTTTCCTTCTACGTCATTCCCCATTACTAGTTTACCACCAATCCTACATGCCCATATATCACTATATCACAATCTTCTGTCCGTTACTTGCCACGCTATGATTGTTTACTTCCGTTTCCCTGGTTGCTTAGGAACGCCCTGCCTGCATGCCTATGCCCTCAACATTTACACTTTTTACGAAGAATTTAAAAACGTTTTGTCCCCAATTCCCATCAAAATATTATGTGACAGTCTGGTATGTCACAATACATATATAATAACACGCCCACCTACTACCTTCCAGCCGGTGGCGATGAAGCGTTAAACTATGAATGCTCGTGAAGCGAGCTTTGAATTCTCAGGAAGCAGGATCTTTCGGGTATGAGAAAGGTCTGAACCCTTGACACAATGAATTATGTAAAATTCTGGTAACATGAGCATATATTCAGTAAAACAAATTACACAGTGGCACAAATATACAATAAGTAAGCACTTTGCGTAGACGGTCAATGCAAAGAAAACGGAAACAAAACAAAAGAAAGAACACACAGCCTTAAGCTGCGCATTTATTACAATGCTGTAAACTCTAACACAAGAATAAACGTGACACACACGTTACTTAAATCGTACCCTTTTACAAATTATAGCAACTAATTATCCCTGACATCATACAATGGAAACATGACTTTTAAATAATATTACTTTTACATTACATGAAATATTGTAATTTACTTTAGAAAAGTTGTACAAGGTATGGCATTCAAACGAATTTACTGGTGCGTACAGCGAATGAAATCTAAACTGCCGCTCATACGGTCGAAATATTTCTCCCAGTAATTATTTGGAACTTTCACCTATTTTAGGACGATTCGCCTGGTCTTTAAAGCTACACGGTTTCCCAACAAATTGCCGCATAGAAGTTGTCAGTTCTTTACCTCGACATCTCCTTCCCGCTCGCCATCAGTTAACTTTGGGGTTTTCGGTCGCTCGCCGTCCTCGCCGCGTCAATTGACTGGTTCAATTTCCCACGGTTACAACACTTCTTTTACTCGATCTCAGGATGCCGCCACACGTCCAAATTCCAGACCTTTCTCTCGATCTCGGTCTCGTACCATCCACGGATTTGGTCCAAGTCCTTCTCGCCTACGCTTGACTCTTCACTGGAGTCGTCCTTCTGCCGCCTGCCGCGTCGTTCGCGCTCCCAGCTTTGAATAACTAACGTTATTGAATTGAATGCTTCTATCACTCGGCCGACATACCACACTTTGAGCCGTGCGTGATCGTGGCGTACAAAATTAAATGCTGGATTTCGTTCAGAGTCCTGCGCGAATTTATTTCAATTATGAAACTATTTCAGGTTCAAGCAATCACATCGCTTGCTTACTCGCGTAATGTTAGTGCTAACACTGTACATGCACTTCACTCCTGAATTCTATCACTTATTACCGCGTTTCTTAAATCAGCTTTAACTAAGCAAGTAAAATTATACTCCTGCACTAACCAATGACTATCGCCGAAGAATTAAGTTGAGTCTCCGTCGCTGTCGAAGTTGTAAGAGAGCTCTTCCGAAGTGCGTCGCGGTATTTATGTGACTCCGCCTGGAGAAATTTCTGGAGGGGTGAATTTTCCCCTCCTTCGCGCCCTCTCAAGAAAATATTATCCGCAACTTCGGACATCGGAGTGCGAAAACCTGCGGTTAGATGTCGCTTTCTCGAACCATCGTTCCGCCGCGTACCCTATTTCTCTGTTTTCTACTCTTTTCTCGTGGCTTATGGTGGCGTTACGGGTTCGTATAATCCCGTGACGTCACTATAATATATATATATATATATATATATATATATATATATATATATTGTACCACCCCACCTTGACGCCGTAACTATAACAGCGCCAAGAGGTGCTCCCAGGGTTGACCTCGACTTACCGTTTTACCGACGCCGGCTGAAGGTTAGTGCTTTGCCCGGCTACCCCCACTGAAGATCCTGAAATATTTGGCGGGAGCATGCGTCGCATGGCCATTGGCATGCAACTCGCAATTAAAAGAATTTTCTTTCTTAACTTAAATTTAATTTGCTAAAAGTGATGATGATGATCAAAAATTCCGGTGAAGCCGGATACATAAGAAGAGACTTAAACCTAACTTACATCTAGATTACACAGCAGAGCGGTCATTCGCCCATCACTCGCCTCAGCGACAGTCCAGGGCGGGTGCGGGTTCGTGGTACCGGCACTGGCGGGGCGTCTCGGGTCATCCACCCGAAGCGGCGGCGGCGCAGGGGATGGCGCCGTCGCTGGCGGTCGGAAAGCTCACGACCGGCGCGATGGCCAGGCGCCTGAATGGACGCCGGGGTGGTGGCGGCGGCGGCGGCGGTGGCGATAGCAACGCCGGCTCTCCGCGCGGTGTCCGGAACTCGGGAACGGCGGCTCGTGTCCTTGGGTCGTCGCCCGTCCGGGCCTGAGCGGAGGATCGGCTGAACTTCCGCATGCACGACGCGTGGCCTTGAAACGCGTGGCCCGACTTCGCGGTAGAAGGCGGCGCGCGGCGGCGCGGTGGAGGCGGTGGCGGTCTTTACTGTCTATGGTGCCCGCGAACTACCGTGGCCCGTGTCGGTAAAGCATACTTGCTCATCCGAGGCAAAGTTCTAATATGCGTTAACTTACGCGTGGCGAAACCCGAAACCAGAGGAAGGTCTACTCTCTACCGCTGTTCAAACCAGAAGAACTCAACTTCTCGTTACCCGGAGCTCCGGGCTCCATGGGGCACATGATCGCGTCCACGCGATGTTCACGCCCATTGGCCTGCGACATCACGCGACATGGGGTGGCCAATCGTGGCTATATCGACGTGGCAGTTGACGCTATGAAGTAGCGTCTTCAATGGAATTTGTTCTACGTCAGAATTTCGCCGAAATCGCCGGCGCTGGTCGGCGGCGGCCGGAAATTCCATTGACGTCACGGGCGCGCCACCTTCACAGGGCTGGTTAACAAAGGAGAGCCTGCCCGCCCGCATCGGTGACGTACAGGTAACGGGAAACGTCCCCTTTCCTGCTGCCCTGCGACAAGCGATTTCACCACGCATTTTAACATGCGTTTGAAACTATAATTTAAATCCATAATTCGTCCATGCCATACGTGGGCGACCGTCCCAATATATATATATATATATATATATATATATATATATATATATATATATTGAAACGCACCGCGTTTCTGCCTAAAGAAACGGTGATACAACAAGTAAGCACGTGGCAAAACGGTAGCCAGAGGGCGCTCGCTAGCCACAAGAAACAGTTACGGGCGGCGAAGTGTTGTCGGTTGGCCGAAGGCGTGAGAAAAGACGCCGCGAGGTTTCAGTGTACGGCCGGTCGCCTGTAAGGAAGGAAGTACCTGGGGCTGCTCCGCATTCGAACGAGGTAGAATAGTGTCGCGAACGAATGAGCGCTGAAAAAGTGATTGACGGACGAGTTGTGCTAGATATAACCATCATTAGTAGCTCGGACGTAGTGCCAGAGTAACAGCTATTATCCGGGGTAGTACTGATCGAGAGAACTTGTGTGCAGAGGAGAACGCCACGAGACTAGTAGCCTGGTGAAGTGGTGAGACACGTGCTAGTAAACTGTACCTTGAATAATTAGTGGCGTTTGTCAGCTCGCGGAAGGTGACATTGAGTAGATCTGGGTGAATTGGAAAGGAGTTCAGCGGGGAGGCGCAGAGGCACCGTGGGAAGATTACGCTGGAGGAAGTGCTTCGGAAACGCAACGCATCGCATCGGCTGGCCCCCAGTGGAGCGGGCATAGGCAGCACAGCGAAGGAGTACGAGACAACCCGAGAGTCCCCGAAGCCGCCGACGCTCGAGGGGGGAGTATTAAACGGTGAATATTTTCTCGATCGATGTAAGATCGAAAGAACTAACAGTGATTCTGGGTGAGGTAAAGAAAATGATAAAGACCACCACAGATATTTGTAATCAATAGTGATTTGTGTAGAATAATAAATAATCCATGTTTATTTTGTTCACGGAACAGTGGTGTCTGATTAATAACCCCGAGCCCATTCACGAAAAAGAACACCTGTCCCTTGCAAATAAATTTACTGCGAACAAGCCGGGCTTACCGGATCGTCTCAATATATATTCTAACGCTCCCACCTACTACCTTCCACACGTTTTGAGGGCGTGATAGAATGAATGCTCGTGAAGCGAGCTTAAAATTCTCCGGAAGCAGGATCTTTTGGATATGAGAGGTCTGAACCCTTGACGCACAATGAATCAGATAAAATACGAATAAAATGAACACATATTCAATGAAAAAATTACAGTGACGCAATTTCATAACAGATAATGCACTTTAATAGTTGGTCACTGAAAAAATATAAAACAAGACAAAACAAAAAAATAGGCGTCACCTCAACTGCCTGAACACACTTTCACCAACTACAATTTACAATTTGCTCACTCCTTTCTGAGTTTTTCCACTACCAAATTATTTTACTCTTTTAGCCTCTAGTCTTTCCGTGCACGCTTTTAAAATGAATTTTACGCTTGTTTCAAGGAATCCTGTTCACAGGTACTAAGCCTTGCGCTTCGCACTCACTATAACACTGAATAAAACGTAGCATTCACGTTACTTAAATGTGACCCCTTTATATATCACAAAAAAGCAATTACTTTTAACACAATACAACAAACTGACTTTTCCTTAGGCGGCGGCGATGGTGTAGCGGTTAGCGTATCGGACTGCTATACCCAAGTTTGCGGGTTCAAACCCGATCGAAGTCGTGGATTTGTAAGGGCGAAAAATCCTACGTACGCCTTCCTTCGGAGGGGAAGTAAAGCCGGCTGTCCCATGTTAGTACATGGGACAGCCGGCTTTACTTGTCCCTCTGAGTCTTTACGTGTCGCCTCTGAGCTAAATTCAAATCGCCTGTTTCGTCGCCCAAGTAATACCTTCTTTCTCCCATGATTGGTGAAAGGAGTGTAACGAAATTTGCGTGGTCAGACGGAAGAGCAGGCCTCATGGCCTGAGTCTCGCCACGTAAAATAAGGCAAATTCAATTCAATTCAAACTGACTTTTCCAGATAATATCAACTTTATAACATATGAAAATCATGAATTATTTATGTAAAATTGTACAAGGTATGGCCTCTTTGAATGAATTTAATGACACGTGCAGTAAATGAACTTGAAATTGCCACTCACATCGTTCGAAATACTTCTCCCACCTATTCTAGACTTTTCACCCACTTTTAACACTAATTGTCGTGTATTTACCACTATTTTCTTTTCCCAACTGATCGCCGCAAACGTTGCCAGTTCCTTTACCTCAACAGCTCCGCATCGCTCGCCTGTAGGTAATCTTAGGGATTTTCTGCAGCTCGCCCCGCGTTGCCACTCGTCTTCGCTTGCTGTCCCACGACGATAGCCGTTTCCTTCGCTCGTACACTGCACTCCGCTAAGTCTCCAATTTCCACACCCTTCTCCCGTTCCGAACTCGTACGATTCTCGTTCCAGTCCAAGTCTTTCTCACCTACGCTTCGCTCTTCCTGGGATCGTCCTTCTTCTTCCGCGCCTCGTACAAGTTTGTTCGCGCTTGCAGCCTCGAAATTATTTATGTTGCTGAAGTTATTCTTAAATGCTCGGCCGACCTACCACACTTTAGGCATGTGTGGTCTCAGTGTGCAATATGAGATGCTGGATTTAGTTAATGTCCTTCTGCGCGAATTTTACAAATTTGAAATTATTTCGGCGTCAAACAGTCACTTTGCTTGCTCTCTCAAATATTGTGAATGCGACGAATGCTTGTGCACTCTATTTCTTAATTACCTCACTTTCGAAGATACGCTTCTCAAGTTAACTTTTAACTACCAAGTTAAAATAAACTACTATGCTATCAAGTTACAACCGCCATCGCTGCTGCAATCGAAGAGAGCTCAGTGTAGTCGCCGTCGTTTCTGCAGTCAAAGAGAGTTCCTCCGAGGCGCGCCGCGATACTTATGGTACTCGCGCCTGGGGAAATTTTTCGAGGGGTGAATATTCTCCTCCTTTCGTGGCCTCTCAGAAAAAACATTATTCACTAGTTCGGACGTTATAGTTCGAAAAGCTGAGGGCAGATGGCGCGTTTACCAGCCATCGCTCCGCCGCGTACCCTAGTCCTCTCTGTTCGTAGGCTTCTTTTCATAGCTGATGAAAAGGGGGTTATGGGGTTGTCTAATCCCGTGATGTCACAAAATATATATATATATATATATATATATATATATATATATATATATATATATATATAATGACCTAATGGTCATGCCACCATTCAGTTGTAAAAACGATGCCAATTTGAATCGGGCGCGCAGAAGGACAGGAGAGTCAGACGAACGATTCCGGGGAACGAGTCGCGCGGGGCGAGAAGAGACGCGAGGCATAACGGAAGACGGGAGGGAGAGTTGAGATGGCGCGCACGGGCGAGGTGAGGTGCATGAATTACGGAGGGAAAAAAAAAGGAATTAGCTCGAGGGAATTGTAACATAAACGCTTAAAAAAATAAAAAGTGGCGGGGCGCGTGGGCCATCAGCCATGAGCAGAGCAATAGACGGATGATTTTGAGAAAACGCATGATCGTAATGAGACTGAGCTCGCACAATAACGTCGAAGGCGTGTGATCGGACAACCAAAACACTGGAATCGGAGCGACGACCACGAAAACCAGCCAGCGGCAACGCGAGGGGGCCCCCACGCCACGCCGTGGCGTGAAGGCCTTGAACAACAGCAGCTGTGTTCCTGCGCCAAGAGAGCGGGAAATCCAGGATGAGTAGCCGAACATTTAATAACCATGTAACTCCAGTGAATTCAGCACAGCCACGTTGGCCAGAGAGTGCATTAATGGGATAGGGCGTAGTAATGAATCATTACGTAGGTAGGGGAACGAAGCAGAGGTGATAACATCGATATTCTAATGATTGCAATCATAATTTTAAAGTATTTTTAGTTTTTATTGATGAATAAATATATGATTTAAAAAAATGGCAAACTAGTGATTAATGAACGGTATGATAGTAGAGAATGCATTAAAAATCACAGCCAACATCCTCCTCATAAAGGCGCTCCCCCCTAAAGGAATCCCTTGTCCCCATCAATTTCAGAAATAGCAGTTATTGCTATCAAAATTTAATGTGTGATCACTGCCTCATTTGATGGTGGATTCCCAAATGGAAAAACCGAGGTAAGTACAGTCACAATTATATATATATATATATATATATATATATATATATATATATATATATGTGTGTGTTGATGATTTATCACAAGTTGAACAAATTTCGTATAAACTATGAGAAACAAAAGCAACAATGACAATGGGAGAACATAAGGGAATTATATGGCGAGTGATAAATAATGAAAATGTCAAGGGTATCAGTGTTTCAATAGAGTAACAGTGAAATTAGTGGCGAATAGAATATTATATGGACACGTGAATCATTTCCGTGGGAATTTAGGTAATTTACGACAAGTATCCAAGAGTCGATAGTCAAGGAAGAACTTAATAGAGTGCTTGGCTGGTATATGCCAATTATAAATGAGAATGCGTGCGAGGGATGGATGACCTGCGCAATAGAACTAAGGAGAAACTGAATTTGCTATTACACGGCGCATCGTGTAGGACAGCAGAAAGCGCCTGTTAGACGTTATAGACATCGTAACAGACGGCCAGAATAGATTCCGACTTCCTGCAGATCGGATGGAGATGGAAGATTCTCCGAGATAGTGTAAAATGTTGAAGGTAGAAATGTCTATAACAAAGGATAAACCAGATGTGGAAAATGCCACGATAGGATTGCACTAAGCTGAAAATGGAAATTTAGAATGGACGCGAGAGCGACGACCAAGTATGCTGCGGATTCGGACAGGTTACATAGGTCATATAAATGTAATGTAAGAAGACAAAGGTTTGAAACAGATGTAAATTAATGGTTAATTAAAATAATAATAGGCAATAGCTATGCATGAAGGAGAGAATAACGGGAAATATGAAATAATAACAAGGATTTTATTGTTATTGTTCTTGATAATTGTTATATAAAATGCCATTATTTTTTTCTTTCGTGTGAAAAAGAGAACTAGAAATTATAATATTACTCGACTTTTGAAACAGATATTATTATTGTTGTTATTATTATTATTATTATTTTGTTATTATTATTATTTTTGTTGTTATTATTGTTATTATTATTGGTCATGATAAGAAAAATTCCAACCAAAAATAAATATTCATTACGTAAATGCTCGTAACCGAATCTGTTAGACGGTCTTGTCAAACCCACAAACAAATTTTATCAGGACGGATCGACCGCGGTATATGAATAGGGCAATTGTCATGGTAAATAATTAAATAGAATAACCAAGAATAAAGTTAGTACAAAGATGTTAAAAATAATTGCCGAGTGTATGTGTGAGTCCCACACACTCCTCACCACACTCCACCACATTCACAATCTTCATATCTGTGTGTGTGTGTGTGAGAGAGAGAAAGAGAGAGAGAGAGAGAGAGAGAGAGAGAGAGAGAGAGAGAGAGAGAGAAGCTGAAGTTGAAAGATATCAAAACAATTTAATGTACGTTACTAATGAATTTATAAAACGAAATAAGTTGTTCAGTTTCTCTTTGATGTTTAGCAATTTGGAAGTTTCGTTTTACAACAAACTCAAGAGCAATATGATATTAAATACAGTCATAAAACAAGGATCCGGTATGATACACAGTATTCTCACACTCTTGGTCGTACAGGACGGGAAACATTTACACAAAATTATACTGCATATTTCAAAATACCGTAATATCTTTGAACTGCATTAGAAAATGCATCTAGATTCACTCTTGTAATCATTTTGCAGCGTACAATATTTCCAAATTTGTTCCCTCTTCCTTACGATTCAGCCTCGTCAACGAAACATGTTGATTAGAGAAATTTCCTCACCGATTGCCTTTGCCTCCTCCATGAACAATATCAAACCGGTGCTTATCAGACGGCAGAGTTTCCAAGTTAATGAATAAGAAAACGACCCTTCTGGAGCAGGGGCCTCCGCGCCGGCCATCCACCGGGCGCCTCCTGGCAGGTGCGCTAGGCGTTTGCGCGGCTAATGAAGCGTGGCGAACCCAATTACGCGACGGCAGAGGAGGAGACTCGCAGCTCTTGTCGCAACCCTCGGAGCGCCCTCCCGCTCCACCAGCGCCCGCCCCGCCCCCCCGCCCCCCCGCCCCCCACGCCCTCCCCCCCCCCCCCCACGCCCCCCCGCCCCCCACGCCCCCCCCCCCCGCCCCCCGCCCCCCCGCCCCCCCCCCCCCACCCCCCCCCCCCCCCCCCCCCGCGCCCGCCCACGCCCTCCCAGGCCCGCCCACGCCCGCCCACGCCCGCCCACGCCCGTCCACGCCCGTCCACGCCCGTCCACGCCCGTCCACGCCGCCCACGCCGCCCACGCCCGCCCACGCCCGCCCACCCCCCACGCCCGCCCACGCCCGCCCAGCCCGCCCACCTCCACGCCCGCCCACGCCCGCCCACGCCCGCCCACGCCCGCCCACGCCCGCCCACGCCCGCCCACGCCCGCCCACGCCACGCCCACGCACGCCCACGCCGCCCACGCCGCCCACGCACGCCCACGCACGCCCACACCCCGCCACGCCCCCACGCCCGCCCCCGCCCGCCCACGCCCGCCCACGCCCGCCCACGCCCGCCACGCCCGCCCACGCCCGCCCACGCCCGCCCACGCCCGCCACGCCCGCGCCCACGCCCGCCCACGCCCGCCGACAGCCCGCCCACGCCCGCCCACGCCCACCCACGCCCGCCCACGCCCGCCCACGCCCCCACGCCCGCCCACGCCCGCCCACGCCCGCCCACGCCCGCCCACGCCCGCCCACGCCCGCTCACCCCGCCCACGCCTGCCCACACCCGCCCACGCCCGCCCACGCCCGCCCACGCCCGCCCACGCCCGCCCACGCCCGCCCACGCCCGCCCACGCCCGCCCAAGCTCGCACACGTCCGCCCACGCATGCTGACACACGTCCACGCACGCCCACACACCCCACGCCCGTCCACGCCCGCCCACGCCCGCCCACGCCCGCCCACGCCCGCCCATGCCCGCCCACGCCCGCCCACGCCCGCCCACGCCCGCCCACGCCCGCCCACGTTCGCCCACGTTCGCCCACGCCCGCCCACGCCCGCCCACGCCCGCCACGTCCGCCCACGCCCGCCCACGCCCGCCCACGCCCGCCCACGCCCGCCCACGCCCGCCCACGCATGCTGACACACGTCCACGCACGCCCACACACTCCCACGTTCGCCCACGCACGACCGCCCTAACCTATTCACTCACACTTGTTCTTCCACGCTCATCCACCCTTACGCGTCATCTAACATCTTCCAGCTCACGTCCACTTACTCTCCTCTTCCCCCAACGTACTACACCCGGGTCTGCCCACGCCCGTCCTCGAACCCCGTCTGCCCGTCTTCGCGACTTCACGCAACCGTGTGAACTTCTCAGTCTTCCCACTGCCCACATCGATCACCCTTAGCCCCCACTTACCATCTCTCGCTTACCTCCCCTTGGGATGGCAAAAAAAAGATGTTTTTTAAACTTGGATATTTTCCCCCTCAAACATGGATATATTAACATCGATATTGTGCTTTTGATTTTTTTCCACGTCTATATTTTGTGGCAAAACATTGATGTTTTTTATTTTTATTTTTTTTAAATAAAGGGGTTTAGGCACGTTGCAGAGTATCAGCAATCCACAGCAATATCGTTGTTTTGCGTCCTCTTTATCACGCTACACATTTCGACTGTGCAATTTGAGGAAGTTTGGGATCTACTCATGTTATGAATATATGTTATCCCCAGGCGTGTCATTTGCCTGAATCGACAGTGAAACACGAAATCGATAGCAAACCACGATGTTCTTTGTTGTTAATTTTATTCTTTACATTAGATAAACAAATTTAAATACTACTAACATGTTGGTAACCAAACAATAAAATTTATCCCTTTTACGTACTGTAATTAAAAACGGATAGGAAAATAGCATGTTTATTAGTCTATAATTAAAATATAGATGTTTTGAACAACGATGTTTTCCCATCGATGTATCGATGTTGTGGTAAAATTTGCCATCACTAACCTCCCTACGCCAGTGCTCACGACCAACTGCAACTTTCCACTACTATCGTTTCAGCGTCCCTCGCCTGTCATCCCACATCCGTCCACCCATAGTCGTTCGTGCGCCCCCGTCACCCCCCCTCATTTACTCGCCCACACGCGTGCGTCTTGCCTCGTGCTTTCGCCCACGCCTCTCCACCCATGGCAATCTCACAACGGCTCTCCTTCCACCCTGCCTCCCACGCCCGGTGGACCATTCCCAGTTTGCAAGACCATGTCCTCGTGCGATAATCTTACACAACGTCCTAAACAAATTATAATTTAAAGATCTAATCTTCGGGCGCCTCGCCTACCCTATCATTTCTTATTCCACATCTCCTTCAGCTGACCTGAAATCTTCTAGCTTCCCTCACTAGAAATACGAATATACAGAGGTATAGCTTCCGTTTCCAATTTCGCTCTAATTTTTCAGAAATACACTGTACATACATTTATTACCAACTCTTTTACTATTTATTAAATCTCCTACGGTCACGAGAAAGACAATATTCGATATGACATTACGTTTTCGTCAACAGCATTAAGAAGTAATAATCTATGTTTCGCACGTGTGGCGGAGCATGTGGAAGCTTTCTTCTCAAAGACCATCGTGAGGAGAAACGTGAAGAAAATGACTTCTCTGAAATTCGAATGTGAACTCTCCATTTTGGGAAATTAGCGACGCCACTGAACCATTTGGCATATAATATATTAAAGTAATTAGTTTTTATAGTCGCTCATAATGTCATTTTCTTGAGGAGAATGAATTGCGCAATAAAGCATATTGGGGGTACATGAATTCTTTCGGCGTGTAGGTTAAGCTGAGTCAGAAGAACGACTCTTCATTAGAGAAGGCCACAAGCAAAAAAATTAAAACTACAATTGACTAAAAGTCGACCTGCGTGGTCGAGATCTTAGAGATGGATGCGCTTTGTAGCATGCGCACGTTTAACCTCGAATCCTGTCCATTCCCCGGTAAACGGTGTGAGCGCAGACTAGATTAGGTGCGCGAAAATGCGGGTGGTGCCTAAAACAACAGGGGATAACTGCATTTCTGGGCTCTTTTCTTCCATAAACGTTTTATTAATTTATGAAATATGTTTCCAGTAAATAATTAAAACTATAAGAATAATGAAAGTATAAATTTAATAATATAATTAACAAAAATAACTCATTATATGTTGAACTATTTACAACTTGGCAGGTGGTTTGGGAAGCTTCTTTACCAAAAGTAGTGCATATATTCCTTCAAAGTTTCAACTTAAAAAAGGGAAAATTAGACATTGATTATATTTTTGGAAATAAAATGATTTATTACGTGGGGATGATTCAAATTGTCGGGGGGGGCGTGGCTCCCTTCCCCTCTGTGCACGCACACGTCCGCGGAGCAAAGACTCACAGGTCATTCCGTCAGCGCCATCTAGGTGTGTATTGGCTTCCTTCCTCTAAAACGACTAAGAGCAATGAGCTCAAAAGCTATGCTCATCCAGCAGTAGTAACTTCATAATTTCGAAGATAGTTACACAGCTAAAATGCATTAAACCTTAACTGAAAAATAATTCTAGCGGCCGGCTTCTCTGATGGGTAGTTTTCCTTCACTTTTCCCGTTGGAACCAAAGAAATGCGGTTTCAGTACGTTAACAAACATCCCATGGACCGCGCGAGATATATCCTTCCTTATCTTCTTCCTCCTACTCTCCTTACACACACATCTTACTTTTCCAAGCACCAAAACCTCACTCACTTTCGATAACGAGTCGGATGTTGAATGGGCAGAGGTGCCTGAAAAAAGAAATCTTCGCAAGCCGACATGGTAGGTCAGCGCCGGATCACATATTCCAGCACCAGCTGAGGGCATCAACTGATGTCACTACAGTACCTAGATCCTAGAATCGAGTCCGGGCGGTGGCAGGATTTTCGACACTAGCTTGTCAGCTAGGTCGGATTCAATTTCTGTCTGAAGAAGAATTCTAGCGGTCGGCTGTTCTGATCGGTAGTTTCCTGCGGTTTCTCTAATCAACACCAGGCGATTGTCGGAGCAATGTCCTAACAAACGGGCCATGGACGGCGCGCGATCTTTGCTTCCTCTTCCTTTTCCTATCCTCTCACCTTACACACACACACACACACTTACACTAACATGAACTACACTACAACATATTTCGGGAGACTGGTTGGGAGCTTAGAGTGGGTTCCGGCTAGGGCGGTGCCCAGCTGATGGGAGATTCCTTGTTAGGGGGAAATCCCGCTATCCGACGGTAGGTGGCACCGGATCTCGCCATCCAGCGAGGGAAGATCACTGCCGCCTCCGGAAGAAAAAAAGTGCACTACACTTAAGGGACTAATAAACTTAGCGGTTGACGCACCCGGAATCACTAACAATTAATCATCATATTCCAGCGGGGTCAATATCACCACATCCCAACATGTAACAGGCAGTACACTAAAACTAACATTCTAAGTGAGTGGGCCCGGGCACATTAAGAAATGAATGAAACTCTACGTATGCCAAGGTTGGCCTATGTGCCACAGCGGTGCGATGGATGTGGGCACAGACTGATATCACAGTACCTGCACCTGGAGTAAGTCTCAGAAAGGGGAGAGAGCGTCTGTAGTACCGAAATGTACCATTTCTCTCACAAAAATTGACCGGTAAAATTGTAGCAAATTCCATTCCTAAAAAATCCGGCCAATTTTTGTGAGGGAAATGGTACATACAGGCATAAAACAGAAACACATAAAACTTAAATTCCAAGAATTCCTTCTGAATAATTTACGATACCACCACAAGCGAAAATAATACTTGACAGAATACCCTAAACGTTCGCAGAGCCTAGTATATCATTCCTTCTCAGAACAAATCCATTCAATTTGAATCCGCAGCCTCTCAAAGCGCCGTTCTTTGTGACTCCCCTTCCGCGGACGCGAAGCTTTTTCTTCAGGCGCGCCGCCCGCTGCAGGGCATAATTGTGATCGCTCAGCCCGCGCGACTCATTAGGTCTCCTTTGTCGCGAGTATCTCCCGGCGGAGCCTTGAGAGAGAGAAGAGGACCTTAATTGTTCCTCCCACATTCATTTCGGAGCGTAACATTATCTCGAAGATTCGATGCAGCTCGTGCAGGGGGAGCCGACGCTCTGGACGCAGTAAATGAGAAATAAACGAGGACACTAAAGGATCGCAGTGGAACAAAAGGCCGGACCGCGATTCGCAAGGCTGCGGCTAGGAAACCAGAAAAAGATGGCTCGGTGCGGTGTGCGGAGGAGGTTGGTAGCGGTAGCAGGGGTTTTTTGTGTGGTGCTCGTGGTGGATGGTTTGGTCAGAAAGGAAACTTAAATGTTATGTTTTATGAGTAATTGCCAAGAAAAAGTACTGAGAGTTTTGATCATTTAGAGATCCAAGATTTGTTCCCAGACGGGTGTCAAATAGAATGATGGGGGTACAGGATTTCCATGTGCAAACGCCAAAATACATAAGCAAATATGCACTATCAAATAGCCAAATATGCACATTCAGCGAAAAATTGCAAAAACATGCAAAATAAAATTTTAGTTGATTATTTTTAATTTTTCGCTACTGCTTACGGAATACAGAGAAAGTATTGTATTGCTGCGAAAAACTAGTGGTGCCACAGAATGACAGACTTTCTCGTTCTATTTAGTTTTCTAATTACTTTGGTCTGGGCTAGTTTCACGGTCATGCCCCATCCTCTTGCCAGCTGTCATCTATCACCGCCCAAAGAACATCTTATTTGAAATTTTCACAATTTATAGGTTTCCTAATTGTAGAACCGAAATATTACTTCAAGAAAATTATAGAAGAGTGAAACCTCGACCTGTATGAAAATTTTCGTTGAAAAATTTGGAACATTTTTTAAGAAAATCTCATTGAAGCGTTAGTGTAAATGCAAAATTTGAAGATCTTTTTCACAGAAATCTTGAGTTTTTGAAAACCTTCATTGGAAGTCATTTAAAGCACTTCCACTCAACGGCGTGACAAATATAAAAAAAATTACATTTGTTTAAATTTCGAAAAAAAAAAACAATGCATGTTTGATATTTAAAATCACGATTTAAATTTAACTTCACATAATTTCTCCTTATTAGTCACATCTACATCTTCAAACAAGTAATTACAAAATAATTTTTTTGTTGAGCTATATGCTATAACTCTTTCTATAATGACATTCATATAGGAGAGGTCCAGCTGTTCCTAATTTCTAAATTGTCATAGGCGTTTTTACCAATAATTTGATTTAATATATTGGCAAGCTTTACTTCAGTGTTATCTTTTTTTATATTCCTTAATACCTTATTTTGTATTACTGCCCATAATTTATTTTTATAAAACGAAAATTCGATTATTTTATACTAAATGTTATTTGAAAAACAAATCATGTATCGAAATTGAATTGCACTTGTATATACATTTTTTTCAACAGTATGTTCTCTGTTTTCCATTCCTTCATAAGCATTACTCTCTCTTGATAGCCAAATTCAATATTTCTGACTGATAGATCTATTGATCTTTAAGGCAAAAAGACTCCCTGAGTGCAATGACTAATCGTTGTCTCTTCGATCAATGAGCTGATCTATTGGGAGACAAATTTTCGCGTTCACAGCGGGGACGATGAAGTAAATAACTTACCCGATACGAATTCGTCATTAGCCGCTGAATATCTCTTCATTAGTGACGAGTGATGTCGCTGCATTCCACTTGTCGCGCGCTTATTAATCAAAGTTAAAAGGCCGTTCATTAGAGCTGGGCTTCAGGCAGCGCCCGCGGATTCGTGACCGGTGCGAACAGAGGAGTATACTTGCTTTTTCTAACGTGACATCCGTGGATGGTATCTCCAAGATGGAATTCGGCACGAATTTTTGAATCATTCTCAGTCCTACCGCAAGATGTCGCATGATCGCAACAGCATCAAGCAGTTCTGCAGATAAAGCGACTCTAGCTTCAGGACTGAGAATGAGTCAAAAAGTCGTGCCAAATCCCATCTTGGAGGTACTACCCTCAGCCGCTACGTTAGAAATAACCAAGTATAGATCTTATGCAGTTTCTGGGAGCTCCTCAAGCCTTGGTTTCTCAGATCAACACCAGAGGAATGCCGGAACAGTATTCTAACAGCGGGCCACGGACCGCGCGCTATCTTTCCTTTCTCTTTCTTGTCCGATCCTCACTCCTTACACACACTTACACTAACATGCACTACCACATACGCCGGGAGACCGGTCGGGAGTTTAAGGTGTGCAAGGGCAGGGGCGGTGCTCCGCTTCGCAAAACCCTCGCGCGTTGACGTGTAGGTCGGCGCCGAATCTAACCATCCGCCTGCGGAAAATCACAGGCAACTCCCGATGAAAAAACATGCACTACACTTACGGTTCTAGTGACTAAGCCGTTGACGCGCCAGGAATCACTAATTATTCCTGAAGTCTGCATTGCTACCAAAAAACAAACGGGGATAAACAATTGTTCACGCGGGGGAATCGTTGTAGGTTTCTGATCTACGGAAGTCAAGAAGAGAGTTACTGAGAAAGAATATCTTGAAATGACGGAGGTGGCCAAGAAAATTTCTCATCAAAATTTTCCTTAACCGCATGTTCTACTAGAGCAGGACATCAGGGACTTCGGAGCAAACGAACTGCACATAAACTGGGGATCGACCTGTCTTGTAGTGGTCAGGTCACTAACCATCCACCTCTGGGTTCTGGACTTGAACCATTCATCCTAGGTGTGCTCGGATAAGGTTTGTACCGAGAAGCACAGTAAATAAATACATAAATGCATATGTACCTAAACTATGTAACACACTTCTACGATACGCAGGGATGAGAATATTTAACCTCTGCAAACAATGGCCCAGAAAAGTTCGTGTAGCTCGTAGTGACAAAGACTCTTTCACGCCGGTGGAGGCAGGGAAGAGTAAATAAGCTAAAAGTTACTCCATGCGAAGTATTAATTAAAGAATTTTAGGGAAAATACGATAGCAACACAGTGATGATATGTAAGTGATATTAAATCTCGTCTTCCTGATGCGGTTGTCTTGCTTCTACCTACAAAGTGAAGCTTTAGTTTGTGTTACTTGAGTGATGATTAGTTCTCTAGGTCATATTTAGTGTCGGCACTACGACATTCCTTGTTTGAATATCATAATCTCTTGCGAAGGATAAGAGGGTCTTGAAGGAAAAGATATTACAGACTTAAAATGGAAATTGAAAAATAGGGAAGAGACTGGGTCTTAATATGTGAGAGTTATAGCACGGGTACTGTAGTTACTGTTATTTCTTACATACATTTGAATTAAAAAATTGGGTTCAATTTCCTTCAACGCTTGCAATAATTTGTTTGTACGTTTTATGTTTAAATGGGAACTTTCTGTAAAACGTTTGTAAAATTTAATAAATGTCATTGAAAATGTTTCTTTACCCAATTCGCCGTTTTCTCGTGGAGATTGCTCACTCCTTCTTTCCACCCTGAGAGCTTCATCGAACCGCTGAGCACGCCGAGCCCCCAAAACCACATTGAAGTTGGTTCACCTGCTCGTAAGTCTGACGGCACTAATTTAAAAGAACGGCACAAGTCCCATTTTGAACTCTCTAAATTCTAAAAAACGGCAAATTTAGAAACAATGCGAGAAAGTATGTGCTGTTCTGTTATAACACCGCTAGTTTTGTAGTTATTTCTGTAAAAGACAAGTTTGATTTTTTCGTACAATCCCAAAATGTATGATCATAACCATTTAACAACCAACAAATGGACATTTTATCGGTAAATTATTTCATGGAAATAGTAGTGATTCGTATCATTTTTGCTTGATGTGTACTGGAATGTCATATACAACTTGTCATTTTTGCCTCGCATAGTAAGCCACCTCGAAAAGCTCAGATGTGACAGTCTATTTAGACGTGTCCAAAATAAATACAGCAACGTTGAAATTAGGACTAAAAACACATTAATTTCAATGAAAACGAAAAATATGTGAAAGTGCATGAGTGAAAGCTGTTTTCTCAAATTTATTGACATTCTAAAGAACTGTGCACAAAATAGACTGAGTATGTCAATAAATAAAACATATTTACAAATAATGACACGTTGCAACCATATAATATTTTGTAAATAAAAAGATTTCCGTGGTAATGAATTAATTTTCTATATTAGGAATGAGACAGTCGAATGTTATCACAAGCGTGACGAACGATTACATGTTCAAATAAGAAAACAAGTGATTAGAAAAAGGGTTACTGTAGTATCCAATTAAAGACCAGGATTCTTAAAATGGCTTTTATTCTAGAAAACAAAAAGAAATTAGCCAAGTAGTCGAATATCCCCAGGAGAGTTCCAAGTCCGTAGCACAAGTCGTGAATATCCGCAGGAGAGTTCCAAGTCCGTAGCACAAGTCGTCGTAGTAGTAGTAGTAGTTCTCCACACTTCTATCACGAATACACTATCCAGGATACACTCGCTTACACTGCCGCTCGCTGTCTGCCCTGGCGTCGATTCGGAGCCCTCTTATAGCCCGCGGGCTATTGGCCGCCGACTAGCTGCGGCGTAGGGGCGGTGTCGAGTCTCTACCCGCCTGCTCGGGCGTGACGGCCGCGCGCAGACGGGCCCGGCCGGCTCGCACCGGTTGCCTTCTTCTTTCGCCAGGGGCGGTAACGCTCCGCTGACGTCACTCCGCGGCGGCTGCTTTGGCTGTGTGCGGCGACAGTTCCGAATATTATAATGTCTTGGAATATATTTGGGAATTTATGGCAACGCTAAAGGGCTGATAAAGACAATATAATGTAAAAAAGGTCGTAAAGAAACGGTCGTATTGTCAAAGAAGAGTTTTCTTTTGTTGAAAGCGGCGCGGTACAGTGGATCAGAGCAACAATGTTTTTTGGAAAACGATGTGATTGAGATGCTGTGACGAGCGCATCGTGTTATTTTGGTCGTAGGAATGGTTACTTCGTGAAATGATCTTGAATTGCCGTAGTAAACGTATCGCGTTATTTTGATTGTAGAATCAAAAGCTTCATGAGATGAGACTGTGATACCGTGGTGAACATTTTATATAATTTCGCGTTTTAGTTTCAAAGTTTGAATTTTTTGTTTGAATTAGAAAAGGTGGAATGTGGACAGCGGTGGCAGCCAATCGTCGTACTGCAAAAAGGGAAGTTTAAAAAATTATATTTTTGTTTTACATCATCAAAAAATTTAAAGCAAGGCTAAGGCTGTTAGTTTTAAGATCCTAGAGAAAAGACATGGCAATTTTTCAAAATATTCAAACTGGTAAAATGCACTCGAGGAATGTTGGAAATGTTTAATTGTGTGAATGTTGGAAGCAAAGATGCAATGTTTAATATTAGATTATAGATCATTTGCCAAAGGGTATTTTATGTGTTTGTTTTTGTTTATGTATGCATGTGTTTTGATGTCATAAGCGAGGCTTAATATTATTGTCAACAAGAGCAAGAAATAAACAAAGCCGGTATTCTTATACGGTGTTGTTTCACTTTCTTAGAAATATTTTTATTCCATATTATTGATTGCAATTGCCGAATAGCAGATTTTTCTTGCCGAATGTGATGTTTAATTTCCTCTTCACTGCCTCCTTGGTGTGTTGAAATTGTTCCTAAATACTTATACGTCTGACAACACTTAACAACCGAGCCATCCTCTATTACTAAATCTTTTCCTGTCCCTCCTACCACCATGTACTCTGTCTTCTTGAAATTGAGTTTCAAGCCCCATTTTCCATATTCCTCATTTAATTTCCTTAACATATAATGTACATCGTCTTCATCCTCTGCGAATATCACCTGGTCATCGCGAACTTACGATCTATAAATTCATTGGAATGGTATTTCACAACCCGTATTAGGAAGGCAAGGATTTTGATGTTAGAAAATGATTTTATTTCAACCTGTAAAGAAAGGGAGAAAATGGTTGTGTGTGTGTATAGAATCCATGTCGCGTGGCAGGGACGCGTCCGCGTAGAGCGCGGGGCGGGGAGCCCTCGCCCGTGACAGCTGCGCTCCCTGGCAGCGCGTTCGGCGCGATGCAGCAGCTCGCCGGTGTAATTGTCCCCATCAAGAATGCCCTTTGAGAACAGGAGCCGTTTACGCGAAGAGCTGCCCGAAAGCAAAACGTTAAAAGACACTTCAAAGCATTTTATGATGCAGACAACTACCCTTTCGCATCGTGGCATCATTCACGATCCCCGCGGCTGAATTTCTGCGCCCCCGTTGACTAATGCATGCACCGGAATACGCGATCAGGACGCTTGAAAGCATTTTCGTGAGGTTTTCAGATGACTGGCACTAATATAGCATGCTGTTTGGAAGGTGGTGATGAAGTTTTCAGGTTCAGCTATGAATGTAAGCTGACTGGCTGAAATGAAACGATAAGCATGTTTTCGAAGCTTTGCTTAATAATGACAAAAGAGCAATGACATTTGAACTCCAATGCATTCATTTCAATGTTTCGCATATCCGTCACTCGTTCTATATGTCTCTTTGTAACTGATAACAATACAACACACCCTTGTCAGTACAAACTATTCTTATTTATTCTTATTATTACCTAGCTGAGAGGTACAACCGTGTAAAGTAATTAGTTTAATTTCACGTATAGTTGCAGATTCTAGAGGCTCTGAATGGGGTAGGGGGTAGAATCGAGAAGCGTCGAACCTGCAAAAATGAATTAGAATGATCAAGAACATTAAAAAAATGCGAAAATCGGAGCTCATTTTTACAGAAAACTGTTGAGTTTTCGAGTAACATTATCTAACATTATTTAAAGCATATGTAGTCATAAATATAAATAAAAGTCATAAATATATGAAGAAATCTAATATAAATGTTACCGACGTGAAAGACAAGTCAAAATAATTCATTTTCGTAAATTCGAAAAAACAAAATAGAGCAATATAGCGTTTACGCCATCGGATTCCTTGCACTTGTCACTACCCATACTAAAAATTTAAAGAAACAATTTGGACTCTTTTTGAGAAAATCTTGTGTTTTTTTTAATTGCACATATTGTACGCACTGTTCTACGAAAACTTCTAAAATTAAAAAAAAAAATTACATGACCTTCATGAAACAACTACTTAAGGGCAAATTTCATTTGAAGGAAAAATCCCATTTTTTGTTAAAGTTTCTGATAATATATCTTTCTTTCGCTTATTTAATTTTTTTTGCCTACTCTTGTTTCCCTTTCGACCCATCTTGCTGCCTAGAACCTGGTGTTTTTGCTCGTTTCAACTTGTATAAACTATAATTTTTTTACGTGTGCTTTTATTTATTTTCATTTTTCTAATATTCTCGTTGTCTCTGTTTTCTCGTCATGGGTCAAGCTAGAAAGAACCTTCTCGAAAACAAACATTTAATCGCTCAAGTGAGCGAATCCGTTGCTGCCCGCATAACGCAGAGCGTCCAAGAAATTAACCAAGGTCTCATCGAGGCGCTTCGGGACGAGCTCTCTAAACTTCGGGAGACCATCGAGCAGCAGAACCGCGTCATTGACGAGCAGCGCCAGGAGATCACAGCGTTGAAGATGGCCCACATGGACCAAATGGACGAGCTGGAACAATATCAGCGGAGAAATTCACTCCGCTTTTTTGAAATCAGTGAGTCGAACAAGGAAAATACCGACACTAAAGTTATAGAGTTGGCGAAGGATATTGGTGTCAGTCTTACTCTTGATGACATTGATAGGAGCCATAGAGTAGGACCTAGGGCTGATGGGAAGTGCCGCCCTATTGTAGAGAAATTAGTATCGTATAGGAAAAGGGCTGAAATATTTAAAAATAAAAGAAAACTTGTAGGTGGGGGAAAAGTTATAAGAGAATACGTAACCTCACGTAGGTTAGAAATATTCAGAAAATGTATCGCAAAATTCCACCTTAAAAATGTATGGTCTTTTGATGGGGCAATATATGTAAATACCACACAAGGGAAAAGACGCATCACCAAAATGTGTGAAGTTGACTCGCTACCTGCAAATGGCGCGTAACTTTAGAATTTGTTATCAGAAGTGTGTCTTATATTTGAATTATTGTTTATTATTTAATTTTTACTTCTAATATATTAATTTTAATTTCTCTCTGCCTGTAAAGTACACACTCTCAAACACTATGTCAGAAATTTGGCAACCTGTAGATGTCGAAGTCTTGCCGGAAACCGCGCCCCTGGACATACCTACCTAGGACATTGGCCCCAATCCGGCGTTAAGCTTGCTACCTACCCCTCGACGCCCTGCTACACTTTCTGATCTCAACGCGTCCATTTCGCACTTTCCTCGTGACTTGTCTGTCTTTCACGTTAACGCGCAATCTCTAAAGAAACATCGCCCAGAATTTTTTTTTTTTTTTTTTTTTTTTTTATGTTCTCTCTGAAAGTAGCTCACACGTGTTATTAATTAGCGAAAGTTGGTCGAAATCTACTGCATCGTCTGAGCTTGTGTCGATCCCTAAATATAAACTCATACGAAATGATAGAAATATAATAAAAAAAATCATTTAAAAGAGAAATACGGTGGGGATGTTGCTACGTTTGTGCGTGATGATATAAATTGTAAAATAATCAAAACATCTACTACTAACTCACCGAGCTTGGAATACATGTTTGTTGATATGGTGATTGGAGGAAAACATTTACTTGTCGGGATAGTATATTGGCCTCCAAATACAGGACTGTTGTCAGAAATACGGGAATCACTTTCAGAATTCACAGATAAGTATCAAGATATTATAATGGGGGATTTTAATTGAGATTTAAAAAATCTCATTACAAAATGCACCATGCCATCACACATGCACCCCGCTGTGGCGACCGTTTCTATTTCAACAATGTTGATTGCCAAGAAGTCGAAAAAATAGTGAAGGCACTCAAATCAAATTCAAAAGGCTCGGATGATATAACGGCAAACCAATTAAAATTGGTTTTAAAAGATGCTCTTCCAGCGCTTACTCACATAATAAACGTTTCTTTAACAACCGGATATTTTCCCCAATTGTGAAAACTAGTTTTACATACGTCCCCTCACGAAATGTTTAAATTCCTTAAATCCTTGTGATTATCGATCTATCAATATTTTACCAACATTATCCAAAGTCCTCGAAAAAGTTGTACTTCAACAAATAAACAAGTATCTCGCCGTAAATGATATTCTCGATAATTTTCAATCTGGTTTTATCAACGAATTACCATGGCAAAAGACTACTCAAATACAGCCTTACCAACAATATATATATTCTGCTCCAAGTTCCCCTACGTTCTTTTCTAACAATACAAATGTACCCCCTGATATACTCGATTTAGTTATAACTAAAAATTTCTACCAAACAATTCAACAAATAGTAATAGCAGAATTAGACTCAGATCACCTACCTATTAAAATTACCATTGACATATCAAATGACACTATTCACCATCAAAACACCAAAATAAAAGGTTATACCAATTGGAACTATTTTAAAATGTTAATTAGCTCAAAAATAATCTTTCCAACTCGTATACAAAATAATGATGATCTCAATAACTCAATCATGAATCTCATTCAAACCATCACAAAAGCTCAACCCGACATCAACTTCTCCTCACACTTACAACTAACAAACCAACTGCTGATGCACTTCCATATTATATCATAAATCACATTAAAACCAAACGGGCCATTAGACGCAAATGGATTTTAAACCGAAACGCACACGACAAAAAGAAACTAAACAAACTTACCAAAGAAATTAAAATCATGATTACCAATCACAAACATCTCAAATTCCAGCAGCATCTTCAACAACTCCACCCAAACTCTCGACAGCAATGGCAAACTATTAAATACTTCACTAAAGAGAAAAGCAATGTTCCTCCTCTTATTTCAAACAATGTATTAATTTATCCAGAACACCAAAAAGCCGAAATAATAGCAAAACACCTCTCTGAAACTTCAAACCGAATTACAAACCAAACACTTAAACAACTTCCCTTCAGCTGCATTGCAGCTCATAACAGCCACCTTCAATGCTGCACTGAATTGGCTGCTTCCCTCAAACTTGGAAACACGCTATTATATTACCAATCAATAAACCAAAAACTAATCCTAATGACCCTTCAAATTACAGGCCTATTAGTCTGCTCCCAACAATAGCTAAAATTTTTGAAAAATTAATTCTCAGTCGCCTAGTTCATTTCTTAAACTCAAATGACACCATACAAAAACACAATTTGGTTTCAAACCAAATCATTCAACAAATCACCCTCTATTACGTCTAGTCGAACATATAGCAAAAGTTTCCATTCAAAAGAGCACACAATAGCAGTCTTTTAGACATAACTAAAGCATTTGACAGCATTTGGCATCAAGGTTTACTTTATAAAATTCACCAACTAGGTACTCCTGATTATCTTCAAAAAATTATTCACAGTTATCTTACAAATAGAACTTTTCAGGTCAAAGTAAACCACATTCTTTCCAACACACACAGCATTCTTGCAGGTGTCCTCAAGGATCTGTACTTGCTCCCATTCTTTTCAATATCTATACAGCAGATCATCCCACATCATCAGATTCTAACATAACCTTATATGCAGATGATACAGCATTATTCTCATCTCATCAAAACATTCTATTAGCATATGACCATATTCAATCCCACCTTCACACTCTCACCACCTGGTTCCATAAATGGCGACTCAAGATAAATCCACAAAAACACAAACAAAGATTTTCACCCTCCGAAACCCAAAACCCTCCACCTTTAAAAATAAATAATTCACAACTCCCTGGTTAAACAATTCCACACCCACAAAATATCTGGGAGTACTAATAGATAGACGTTTAACATGGAAGCAACACATTAAGGCAGTATTACAAAAGCAACAGCAAAAGCAGTCAAACTATATCCACTTATTAATTCCTCATCCACTTTAAAAGTTGAAACTAAATTGCTCCTCTACAAAAGTATTATCAGACCCACCTTGACATATGCCTGTCCAGCCTGGATAAACGTTGCACCCAGTAATAATAAATTTAAATTTCCAAAAAAATTTAATTAAAAACGCTTTACAAACTTTCCAAAACAATCCAGCAGTCACTCATCTGATCAACTTATCCTCCAAATTTTTCAATCTCTTACCATCCTGCCCAAGTACAGCCCATTTTCAACTAGGACAACAAGCAAACTCCCCAAACCGAATCAAATCTAGATTTCCTAAAGACATTTTCAAACCGCCTTAAAAACAAAATCAACAAAATCTTTCAAACCTTTATACCTATACCAATCCTTACTCAAAAATCTTTCCACAGCTAATAAAAAATAAAATCAAATTACAATATTATATATTACTTGCCGAGTAAGAACACTCGAAAAAACTTTAGGAAGTTTCCATAATGTTAATTAATAAATAATGTTCTCACTTCTGTAAGGCCATATGGTCGATCGGATAAAAATAAATTAAAAAAAAAAAAAAAATCTGGTTTTAGGGAAGGTAGAAGTACGCAAACGGCTTTACTGCGAGTCACCGAGGACATTCGTCAATCTCTGGATGAAGGCAATATAATAACGCTAACACTTTTAGATTTTAGCAAGGCCATTCAGTAGACCATGACGTGCTTCTGGCAAAATGTAAATGTCTCGGTTTTTCTGATTCTACCTTATCGTGGATTTCAAGTTATTTTAGTAATACACAACAGGTCGTAATTGTAGAAAATACTTTCTCGTCACCTAAACCAGTTTCACGTGGAGTGACACAGGACTCCATACTTGGTCCACTTTTCTTCCTTATCTATGTAAATGATATCCCGTCGCTGCTATCAAGGTGCAGTCATCATATATATGCAGATGAGTTACAGATCTACGTCAGTGGGAAACCTTCTGAAGTGGCTCATTTAATTAGTAAAACAAATCAGGATTTAGCCTCTTTACTGGTCACTTAGAAACGGCTTTAAGCTAAATCCATTAAAATCTCAATCAATTATAAGTGGCTCTTGTTGGTCCCATAAAGCACTTCAAAATCTAAATATTCCTCATATCGTACAATTAAAAACTCGATCTGACCATCGATAAATTCCTAAATTGGAAACCCCATGTTTGGGACACTTCCTCAAAGTGTATGCTTCAATGTACTCACTCAAATGTGCCTTCCACCCAAAACCAAAGAACTACTAGTAAAATCCCTCTTGTTCCCCCTGCTTGATTACGGTGACATTGTGTACGGTAACGTAAAGAAATCAACCGATGGCGCTCTTCAAAGAGTTCAAAGTGCGTGTGTTAGGTTTCAATATAATAGCAGAAAGTAGGATCACATATCGGGATACTACAAAGCAAATAACATATTAAACGTGAATGACCGACGGATGTTTCATAGTTTGTGCCTTCTCTACAAAATATTAAATACGGGTGTTTACCTCTCTCATAAAATTTCTTATCTTAAAACAAGAAGATTCCAGAAATCTTTGCTATGCCATATTCCTAAAGGCAACATTATTTTTTTACAATAAATCTTACTTAGTAGCACCTGAGAGTGGAATAGCTTTCCAGTAAATATTAGGAAATGTGAAACACCGCGATGATTCAAAAAACATTTAAATACTCTGCTGATATTGTATGATGTGAAAGTGTGTACTAAATTTATTCAAAATTCTAAGGTAAATCTAATATTTTAAATCGCTTTTCAACAGTTTTTTCTCAATTTCTTGTATTCTTTTAAGTTAGTATTTTAAGTTAGTTCAAAATTGTAATTTTTATATGGCATTTTTGAAGGGTTTTTTTCTTTTCTTGGATTTCTTAAGTTAGTTCTTCATTTAATTAACAATAGTATAGTTTAAATTAAGTCTATCATAAGGTTAGAAGGTTGTTGTATTATCTACTAGTAACTTCTAATTCATTATCACCTCGTCAAGAGTCACGTGTCATTATTACCTCGCGTTCTCGTTCATTATTACCTCGTCAAGAGCCACGTATTATGGCTCTTGACTGACTGCGTCTTTTCCCATAGTACATGACGTTGTAAACTAAAATCGGCCCTAAGTCGTCGTCCTGGCCGGGTGGTTGTGTGCATTCTCATATTGTTTTTTTTATGATTCATTATTGTATTTGAGATTTTTGTTAACATTTGATGCGTATTGCTAAATTAATATCTTTCAGAATTTATTTTCAGGCACACCTTTAGAGTTTTCCAGTGTCGATAATGTTTGTTTTTAAAATTATTTTAAATATCTTATTTTTGTTGCTCAATGTTGAAGAGCATTCACACTTCCTTTCTTTTCCCTGGTTTTTAAGGCAATTGTTGGGACGTCGTATTCTTGTCGCGTCTGGGAGCCAAGGGGCATAACATCTGGAAGTCGTATTTTATTTTTATTTAATAAGTGTATCTCTGAATAATGTTTCAATTTTTATCTATAAATTTATGTATTACGTGGTAAGGAGGAAGAGCGGGCCTGATGGCCCAAGTCTCGCCACATAAATAGTCATTATTATTATTATTATTATTATTAATTATTATTATTATTATTATTAGTCCCTTTGCAAATAATCAGGTTATAACATTATATGTGATGATGTACAGCTTCAAGTGAATTTGTATAGCAAGAGTCCTGCTATAGTCCATTCATGTACAGATCACGGAAAATATAATACATTTCAATTACATTTTCAGAAACATTCTTAACACTGTGTACACAGTGAATGGTGATTGAATTATTCCAGAATTTGTTAAACTCCTTTCTTTATTAATTTTATAGAATAAGAAAGAAACGGCATATTTTGAGGGAGGTCAATTTTCCGTTTAGTGCACATGTCCTGCTTTTCAGTTGTAATTTTTCTATTACTTTCTTTTGTACGATGTAATTGCAGAAGTACAGAGAGTAGATAATATATTGTGTAAGTATTGAAGTGCAAGTTTAACACGTTTGTGTCCAATTTTATCATTTAACTTAATATGATCAGACAAATCTTAATATGCTTAATGTTTTTCTTTAATATGTTTTTCTCTTACTTTACTTAATACTTTAATGGTTCCGACCTGTCCCACCTGCTCTATTCATTTACGCACTCACGTTGGTGCCACTGGAAACGACCAACTGACCAACTCCATCAAATGAGCCGCTACCAGTTCTTGAAGTTCACGAATCACCATCATAGTTCCCGTTCAAAACTATTACGATGCACCCCGCACGAACACATCACGTTCCATAAAAATGTTCGCATTCTATCACGCGATCTATCATTTCACGCATGTTCTTAGTTGCGGGAATATTTAAATTTCCCGCGGCGCGGACGTATTGTTCTTAATAATTCAAGAAAGTTACTAATCGAGCTCCGCGCATTGCAGTAATTATAAAATGTTTAGGCTCGATGCACTCGCAAAAATGGCCGTTCGTTTTCGCGTCCTAACTTACGCAAATGACTGTTTTTTGCAATTTTGCCAACTGTTAGCAGATAATTTAAACTTGACTTCCATGATATTAAAATGTCTTCATCTAATTAATAGCGTTCCCACATAAACTTTCACTAACTAATTACGCCAAAATTTCGAATTTCCTATCACTCTGATACGGGTCATGCGTACGCTGCCACTTTTATAAAACAGCCGGAAACTTTTTATAAAACACCTGCCCATCGCTGCAAAAACATATCGTAATATGTTCATAGTTCTACGTTTTACGGGCGTCTGGCGTCTCATTAGTGGTTTCATAAATTGTCTAATCTTTAGTTAAGAATTGTCACATCGTTATATTTCTTCCCTTTTTTTCTTTCTTTAAAATAATTATTTTCGTGTTATTCATCCATGATGACACAGTTCCACTACGTCAGGCGGCGCGTCGTTTGTTTTCACTAATCCCTCACGTAATAAATCCAAATATTCAATTTATTTAGGTCCCGTGTGAATTTTTCCGTGCCGTGGCTAATTTTGTCATGATCCAAATATTATACTCTACAATTCCAGAAAGTTTGAAGTCATTTCATCAAGGCGTTGTCGAGATATTTATGAAAACTGGTTTCTTTTATACTTTTGCTATCACAACAATGGGTTCCATTTTCTACGTTTCTAAACGTTCTGCATGCAATTTGTACCGTTTCTTGTATCTTCTTAACTCGCGGTTCGATTTTCCTGATTTTCGCTTTAGATTTTTCCGTAAATTCTGTTCTGACCATTGGTTATATTGCCCTTTCACGCTTTTCGCGTTTTCCGCTAATTTCTGAAAATTATATGTCCGCGGCGTCGTCTATTGTTTCTTCTGTAGTTTAATGTCTATCTGATGAAATAAAATTTTGCTTTCGGGATCTGCGCGTTCTGGGGCTGTTGCAAATCGTTACAATACGCTTCATAATAAATTTTTATTAGCTAGTGTTTCTTTTAACAAATTTGAAAATTGTATTAAGAGAATTAACAGACAAATATAAAACAAAAATGCAAGTGTAACACATGGCTCTGTTCTAAGACAACGTATATTCATTAGTGTTTAGCGAGAGAACGTCAGATTAAAACGTTTACCTTCTGATTTCTCAGAATGACCTCGACATTAACTGTTTGACTTTAACTGTTTTTTTGACGCAAATAAATAAACAAATACTTTATGCATGTTAAAAATGGATGACGATAAAAAAAAAAAAAAAAAGATCGCAGAATTTTGAAAATGTGCACACAATTCACTTTTCCCCATAGCACGTCATACGCAGTTTTTAACTGTTTTTTTGACGCAAATAAATAAATAAATAAATAGACATGACATGTAAAGAGCCAAGTCCTTCAATAGTAACATTCCGATTTCTATTTGCAGCATAAATTTATTCGTATACTTTGATCCCCATGTTGTTTCCAAAAGGCGCATCACGAGCACACCAGGTGGCAGGGGGGCCCAATGTACGGCCGCACGTCACGCCGCTTCTTCCTGGGGCCACGGGTTGGGACGCCGGTGGGCAGGCCGTAGCAGGGCTCTCGACGTGCGAGAGTCGGGCCAGCAGTAGCTGCAGGGCGGGCGCACGGCGGCAGCGAGAAGTAGTGCTTCACGGGCGGGTCTATGATGAACTCCCGGCGCGACCCTAGCCAGCCCATCTCGTGCGCGGTGGAGTTGGCGAGTGGGCGGATGTCGCGGCAGTCGCTCAGCGGCGGCATGGGCGCGCGCGGGGCTTGCTTCCGGCGCTCGCTGGCGAGCGGAAACGCAAGTTATTGCCTTGTCAAAAAGAAGTCTTTTCAGGCGATAAAACACCTGCATGCTCCAATAAGTAATTCTCTATTTTTTAGTGGCTTAGGACATCAACTGATGTCTCTACAGTATCTTTGATCTCTAATCGACAGTGCTAGGATTTTCGATAACAGCTACATACTAGCTAGGTCGAATTCAGCTGCCATCCGGAAGAGAATTCTAGGCGCCGGCAGCTCTGATCAGTGGTTTCTCTGATCAATACCAGGCGAATGCCGGAGCTGTACCCTCACATATGGGGCCACGGACCGCGGGTGACGGTTTTGTCCTCTTGTCCTATCCTCACCCCTTATTTACATACATTTTCACACACATGCCCAACACTACTCCACACGTTGTCGGAAGCTTGTTCCGGCTGGGGCGATTCCATGCTGGAGGGAGATACCTGATGAAGGAAACCCACGTAAGCAGACGTGTGGGTTGGTGCCGGATGTTACCACCCAGCGAGGAAAGATCACTACACCTCATGATAAAACATACGCTATACTTTCGGGATTAATGGCCACAGCAGTTGACGCTCCCGGAAACTCAAAATAAGCACCAATCGTTTTATCATGCATCCAACCATTGATCCCGTAGAAGGGTTTGTTATTTTTTTATAAATTTTTAAAATTCGTCGCTGCCTGTATATCGTCGGAACTTTGCATTTCAATAACTCTCAGCACTGTATGAGACTTGGGAGGTCATTTGCATCATTTACGAACAGCGAGCGCGCTACAATCCCGATGATAAAGCTGGCAAGCTCAGGCACGATTACAGGATCGCCCGCGATACAATGGTATCGTATAAACAGGACATCACAATTCAGTCAGATCACAAATTTGCGTTTTTCGTCGATAGTATTCTCAAAAGTAGATTTTTTTCTTTGTCAATTCTTAGAAACATCATCAATGCTTCGACTCTCTTTAAGCCCAACCAAAGAATAGAAATCGTCAAGCAACTGCTGTGCAGTAACGAAGTATTTCTCGGCAAAGTGACATACGAAACATTTGTTCATTTAATTGTGGTCACAAGGGATGTATTTTCTTCACCTGGAATGTCTCACCTCTACACGTGAAGGTCATTGAAAGTAAAAATACAATATTTATACCGGTGAGCGGTAGCTCAGTGCATCAACTGATGTCACTGCAGCGCCTCTGACCGGGAGGTCCTAGATTCGAGTCCTGACGGCGGCAGGATTTTCGACACTAGCTTCTCAGCTAGGTCGAATTCAGTCGTTGTCTGGAAGAGAATTCTAGCGGCCGGCTGCTCTGATCGGTAGTTTTCCGTGGTTTCTCCGATCAACACCAGGCGAATGCCGGAGCAGTACCCTACCAAACGGGCCACGGACCGCGCGCGATCTTTCCTTCCTCTTCCTTGTCCTATCCTATCCCCTTACACATACAGTTACACTAGTATGCACTACACTACCACATATAGAAGATCATCGCCATCTCCCGAGTACCAGCATGCACTACACTTACAGGACTAATGACCGAAGCAGTTGACGCGCCCGGAAACACGAAAAAAACAACTAACCAACCAACAATATTTATATGGCAATAGTTTGTATTAAATTATAATATATTTATCTTATCATGACATAGCCTACTTGTACATGTGGGGTACCTAAGGTGTCCGCAGCAATCATTGAAATGGAAACGGTTTGAATTATCTGGATGGCTATTACGCCAATTTGTTGCGGGTAATGAGGGAAATAACATATTTAGTTTTCTTCCTTGTAAAATATGAAATTTTGGAGATATTGACATAGCTTTCATTGTTTTAATAGAAGTTTATATTTTTTCAATGGCATTTTAAAGTTCTCGAAAAGAAGAAAACAATGATACAAATAAGGTCCATATTAAAAAAAGTTATGTTTCTTCAGAAGCCATGGCTGCCTTTGCGTGCACCCACCGATTCCATTTAGCGGCGGCGATGGTGTAGCGGTTAGCGTATCGGACTGCCAAGTTTGCGGGTTCAAACCCGATCGAAACCGTGGATTTTTAAGGGCGAAAAAATCTTTCGTACGCCTTCCTTCGGAGGGGAAGTAAAGCCGGTTGTCCCATGTTAGTAGATTTACTGCATGTAAAAGATCCTCAAGCCTAAATGACGCCTCTGAGCTAAATTCAAATCGCCTGTTTCGTCGCCCAAGTAATACCTTCTTTCTCCCATGATTGGTGAAAGGAGTGTAACGAAATTTGCGTGGTCAGACGGAAGAGCAGGCCTCATGGTCTGAGTCTCGCCACGTAAAATAAGGCAAATTCAATTCAATTCCATATCCATGTGCGACCTCCCTTTTCGCAGGTCAGCAGTTGACTACATCGAACTATCAACAGCATACTAGAAGTAGAACCGTCCGACACTATGCAAGTGACAATTACGATCAATTAAGTATTCAACGATCTAAAATTAATTTAATCCGCTGTAGATTTATCATGATAATTGTACATTTTCGTACGTAACTGCAAGTGTAAAACTTCCCCAAGTGTAAAACTTGCCCTTTGTATCCATACTAGACATGGATAGAAAAGTTGTGACTTTTATGTATACTATATTTAGATGTATTTCAGTTCACAAATAAACGATGAATTTATCAAAGAAAGAGTAACATTAGAATGTGATGACGTAAACATTTATATTTGTTGAATGAAAGAATTGTTTTACATACATAGGAGTCAAAACAAGAAAAGTGTTTTTAATTGCTTTCAGATTATCTTGACTGAAAGACTGTGGAATAGGAGTACAAATGTCATTAATTTTCAACACGAGTTTTTAACAAAGAATTAGTTGTTGTGCTGCAAGCCAACACAGAAACACATTAATATATTATGCAAGTAAAGAGATCTATGAAAGAATCAATACAAATAAGTACCGTGATATTGAAAATACGAAGTTGATAAGGAATTCTCACTAGACAGGGCACAGCTATGAGGCCAGTGAATGACGTACTCTTTCTGCCTTACTAAACACCTCATGGAAAAGTAAAGAACAGTGACTTCTGAGGAAATAAAGTTCGCTTCCACTTTCTTTTCGAATATTAGTAATGCATATTATATCATTATATTCCTCTCTTCGGTTACTTTACAATGCTGGTAGAAAAAATAAAAATTCATTTAAAAATTAAAGTTGTGTCAATATCTTCAAAATTACATATGTTACAAACAGGAAAACGAAAAAGTATGTTATTCCCTCAATAATTGGCGCAATCCGCATTTCAATACTTCAGACCGATTCGAATATATCGCTGTGGCCAACTTAAATGCCTCACGCTGTCTATAAGATCTGAGATTTGAGCACTTTCAATGCTAATGCTGTCTACACATGCACAAATAAACACAAGAATGGTTGAGAAGACTGTATACGTTCAAATAAGTGACGTGCACTACTTCCACTGCACAAATCAGTGCATTCCAATTGTATAATACAGGATTAGTCAATAAAAACGTTCATCTCGAATATTTTCTAAACGGTTGAATTTTTTTTCAATTTTTTTTTTATTTTCCGTTTATTTACAATCTGTTTTTGAGCAAACATTCAGTAAATGTGATAATTATGATAGCAATTAGAAACTATAAACTAGAAATCTTCTTCAGGAAGGTTGTTCGAAACGGAAGGGCAGTTCCATAATATGATATCTTTTGAGTCGGTGTTCTTCCTCACTATTGTCCAGTAAATATATGGCTGATGGATTTGGATGTTTGTTTAACCATTCTTGGTAGGTAGTGCTACGATGGGTGATTTCTTCATATATTGTTGGGTCTTAAGGTCTCGATGTCATTTGTCACGTACCATGGGTGCATTGGATAATCTTCGAATAGGCACAGTCGCTCGACTTTTGCCGACAGCAGCGAGACTGACGATGACGGCAAAGCCGTCGAAAGCCGGCTATCTTAAT
Organism: Teleogryllus oceanicus; assembly: GCA_964035755.1. Classification (NCBI taxonomy): domain Eukaryota; kingdom Metazoa; phylum Arthropoda; class Insecta; order Orthoptera; family Gryllidae; genus Teleogryllus; species Teleogryllus oceanicus. The sequence goes on from CAXIVR010000011.1 coordinate 4,140,505, forward strand.
AAAGCTGATATGTTGACGAAGATGACCTCTTTTATTTCTTCTTAATCTTCGAATACATTTTGACTCGAACCTTCTAAGTATCTCTATGTTCGATTTGCTGGCAGATCTCCATAGTTGTATTCCATAGCTCCAAATTGGCTTGATAGAGAAGTACTTTATTATTTAAGAAAAGACTTGAGTGGCGGTAGATTAGTCATGATAATTGGGAGAATCTGATTTTTGCTTCTTTCTTCTTTGCGGATATGTGATTCCTTCATGTTAATCTTTTGTCCATGTGAAATCCTAAGTATTTAAAACAGGATACTTGTGCTAGCTCGACATTGTTTAACTGGACTTTAATACACTCTTTTTTGCAAAGGTTAAATATGATGTTTTTAGATTTGGAGGCGTTCGCTTGTATTGACCATCTTTGTAACCAGTGCTCTAGTTGGTTCAGGTATTCTTGCAGATTTAATGAAGGGGGTGGGTCTTCGTGTACTGCAAGAATTGCTGTGTCGTCCGCAAAAGACGCCGAAGTAGTATTTGCATTCATAGGCCGATCATATGTGTATATAAGGTACAAAGTGGAACCAAGTACACTGCCTTGAGAATTTTTTTCAAAAAAGTTTGATATAATCGGAAGCAAGCTTATTGGGTGATAAGATGCTACATCGTTGGGTGATTTGCCTGGCTTTGGTATTGCATCGGAGAAATGCATTCAAAAGCGAGGGGATAAATTCTATAACAGTCAATGATAATTCCTGCAAGACTTTGCCTGTGATTATATCATAACCTGGGCTTTTATTTGGATTTATAAAGCGCTGAATAGTTGTTCTAACTTCATTGGTGTAAAAAGATTGCGTTGGAAGTGATAATTGACAACGAGCGTCATTATATCGAAGTACTTCTTCCTCATCTGCATTGTTTCGTGGAGTTACAGGTTCAAATACCGAAGAGAAATGTTCTGCAAGTCGTTCAATCTTCTCTGTTGCCCAGGTTCCATCTTTCTTTCTTATTGGAGGTATTTGAATTTGTGGAGGTTTAATTTTCTTAGTAGCTCTCCAAATCGAATAATTTGTTGCTGCGGTTGCTGTTACTGACTGTACATATTGTGCAAAAGATTCATTTCGATGTCGTATCAATAGCTACTTCAGCTGCCTGGAGGCTCTGTTTAGATTTGCTCTGTCATCAGGGTGCCTGGTTGTCATCCAGATACATCGTAATCGCCGTTTCTCTCTAATTTTTTCTCTAACGTTTATAGTATTGCCGATTGCTTGCTTTGAACAGTTTGAGGTGTTGAATCCCATGCGGCGTGTTGAATACATTTTGTCATGTATTCAGTGGCTTCTTCAATATCTTCTGAGTTTCTCAGAGGCACATTTGCAAGTGAAATGCTATCCAAAATTTCACACAATTTGTTCCAGTCTGTGATTTTGTTGTAGAGTCCTGGCGCGAGGGACGATGTAACACTGCTGAGTTTATGGTCAGAATTACTGGGGAGTGATCTGACGACATTGTCGTGATATATCATATTGGAGATACATATCTCCAATATGTATGTTTAATTTATTCCATTGTTTTTTACTACTTAAAAATGTTATGTTGATTGCCAACCGCTTGTCAAATGCTTTTGAAAAGGTACATGCTAAATGTGCGAAACGTTAAGCACCAATAAATTTACATATCTTTATATGAATTATACGTCTTAATTCCTGGTATCATCGTGGTTTGATCCTATTTGGTCCAATAAATTTAAAAAGATCCATCTTTCTACAATATTTGGATGCGGATTATAATTATTATAATAATAATAATTATTATTATTATTATTATTATTATTATTGTTATTATTATTATTGTTATTATTGTTATTGTTGTTGTTATATTAATATCATTAAGATGTCACTTTTAAAACTCATTCATGTTTATAACTATTCGTTAAATACCAACTATGAAGTATCACTGAATTTGTCTTCTCAACACATCTATTCTTTAAACAAGTATAGTGAACCATTAAAAAACCAAGTAAGTCTGATATATTGAAAATCAAAAATTCTATGAAAAAGTTAAAGTACAACTCATAATCGCCAATGTTTAAAACCGTTTGTGGAAAATTTAGTTTCAATGCCTTGAACCGTTCACAAAATATTCGAGATGGACGTTTATATTAACAAGCTCGTGAACCCAAAACAATAACAATATACGAGAACTAACGTCGACCTTATAATGGATATACAGAAGACGTGTCATTTTTATTGGTCAGTTCAGTATATTTTTGTTTCCTTCGTATCTTTGGATGCGGCAAATGCCAAAAATAAATAAAATAGCTACGCATATTGTTCTTTCTTCAATTTAAAATTCACTGTTAATTATCGGTGTGAAAGACATTATTACAAACTAGTAGATTAAGTGTGTTTATCGAAACCAAAAATTTTGTCTCAATCCTCCTTTTCTAAACGAGAATTGATCATGTGCACATACAGCGCTTTACCTTAAGAGATCCAGGTACCAGGTGTGTCTTTCAGGCCATAATCGAGCATCTTCAGTTTCTTTTCTAACTCGATCCTTCAAAAGATTACATCTATACTGTAAATCTTTCCAGTCATCCATGAGAGGAAAAAATATTTCAACAAACAAATTTAACAAAGTAATGATGAATTTTCGAAATTATAAAATAAACATAAAATGAGTGGAAGTTCCTTTTACGTGTAAGCCTTAAGGGAACTTCATGTTACATAGCAACCAAATGATCAGTATTATTGTACTATAATAAATTATTACTTTTCTAAACATTGTAAAGAATACTTTTCGCACACTAAATACGTAGTATAAAGAAAGTTATGCAATGCGGCAGCACAAAACTGCGATTTTTCGACAGAAAATTTGTATTGTAGGTCCCCGATACCGAAAAAGTGAATCATTTTTGTTCCTGTGTGTAGTAAATTACGTCCTCTAATGTGTCACTTCCTCTTGTGCAATCGCAATCCACGTTTTGTGGATCTTCGATACTGAAAAATGTCTGCGACTATTTGATGTATTGTTAGAAATCGAAATTGAAATATAATATTGTGACCGCTCTACCTTTTCACTATTCTCTAAAAAGCCTACAGCGGGTCACTCAAGTAACCTTGTAGTATTACTTGATCTGTGACGTGTTATGACAATGTCACACCAAAAATTAGGAATAGTTTCATATGTCTAACTGTCCTATAGGAGTGGGTTCGTCTTTTATCCTGCTTTTGTAATAAAAGAAAAATAGGCAGGTTAATCTTTTAACTATGAACAGCGTTCTGAATATATTCTGTTTAAATATTGGAATACAATTCTACTCTGGCATTTACACATTGCATTGATAAATTCTATCACTTGCCCTACCTTTAGCAATTACGTGATTACCTAACAACTGCAGTTACGTTTTAACATTTGCATAAAGACTTTACATAAAATTATATTACCTTTCACTTCACAATAAAATAACTGTACACAAGACATGGAAACACAAAATACTGAAAAAGAATCACATACCGCAAAAAAACCCTTTGCATACACTTTCAAAGAAATTGTCACATGAATAGTGAATGAAATATATACAAGACGTAGTTTCACTTTCACAGATTATTACTTTATAAATTTAGCCAGCAAAAAGAAATTGTTATGCAATGAATGTACAATAAATAATAACTCTTTTACTAATTATTGGTTTTGAACAATTTGAAAATTAAACAAGAAATTGAAGCACACACTAAAAGAACAAATATTATCAATAATAGAAAAATGAAATTAATGGGTTTTTTACAATTCTTTTACAGGAATTAGTTATCTGGCTTTCTTTTTACGACTGCAATATTATATAAGATAATGTCTAAATTATTTTAATGAATTTAACTCGACTATCTACGTCTGTAAGTAAGGTGAATCTATCTCTGTAGCATAATTCTCGCTTCTTTAATTTATAATTTTAATCAAAACGTCTCGAAGAAATATTTCCACAGCTTGGAGCGGCGACGGCGACCCAGATCCTTTCCAGGTCGTGACAACTCCTTGCTTCGGTGAACCCGTGCTCTGGGTGAATTTCTACCACAGTCCTTCGAATTTTATATAATTTGACTGCAATATCTCCGCGTAATGAATTTCTTACGTGGTAAGCCAAGTTGAAAGACAAAACAAAAAACAGCTGGAAATAGAAAGAAAAATTTTCTATAGCACATGCTTTCTATTTCAGTACACGTTCTTGAACGTTGAAATATATTATTTCCTCGTTGTTAGAAAAATATTATAATTCTGTGTCATGCGTTCGCGTGAATTTATGAGAATGTTTATGATTTAAAGTTCTAAATTCTCTCATACATGTATAGTTATTTTAACATGATGAGACGAATTACCTTTTTCAAGCTTCTAATCGTCGAAATACGGCGAATTCTCCTCTCCGTCCAGCACGAACAATTGCGGTGTGATCAGATCGGCGAGCGGCAGCAAAAGAGAGAGCTTGTCCTAGTGAGGGTTTGCTTTAGGGCCGATATTTTCAAGGGTGATTCAGAATGAGTGCGTTCAGAAACTTTTAGTAAATTCTCGCAAAGGATACCCTTTACTGCTGGCGCGATCTATTGCAATTCGTTAACACTATAATTGCTGCTTGTCGTGTCTTGACGTTCTCGGATGCTTCTTAAAAATCAATGTAACCAACATATGAGCGGTTACAATATAACTCTTCTTATTTGTAATGGTTTCTTACATTGATCTTACTTGTACATATGTGCATAACAGTATTGTTTGTACAGTGTAAATGTAATAGGAAATTCATGAATTATTTCATAGAAAATACTCTTAATATTTTATTGAATTATTTACCACGAATGTATAATAATAAAATTTGAAAAAATAGTAAAAACTCCATTATTTATGAAAAGAAGCAAAAGAGTATCGCAAAACTCACCTTATAATGTGAAGTTCATTCTATTGAGTTAAACATTCTTGTTGGAACACTTCAATACATTCTCTTATTCCTAGCTAATACGTTTCGTCACTTTCAGATAGCGCTGGAAGTCCTTCATAGTGGCTATTATCACCTCAATTTCGTTTGCAGCTTAGTGTGTTTCACGATGGGAAAGCGGAAAGAACTTAGCAGTGACGTAAAGAAAACCATCGTAAATCTTGGTTTACGAAGATTTTCTCGAAGAGAAATTGGATTAAGATTAAACAAACCCCATTCTACTGTCAACTATGTGTTAAATAAGTTCAGATATAACAGATCAAGAAAAGTCAAGCAGAAAAGCCAAGAGTGACAGAGATGATCATTTCATAATTCAACAGATGAGAAAACAGTAACATCACAACAACAAAAAATCACAAAAAATAAACTGTTAAGCCACACAATTCGCAGAATACAGTTTGAGTATGGCTATAATGGCAGAAGAGCACGAAAGAATCCATTCATAAGTAGAACTAGATGTGCTACAGAATGGCACAGACTTTCTCGTACCAAATTTTTCTAATTTCCTTGGTGTGGTCTGCTTTTAAGGTATTGTTCCATTCTTTGTCCAGCTGCTATCTATCGTTGCCCAAAGTAATTTTTTTGATATTTTCTCAACTTTTTGCTTTCCTAGTAGTACAAACGAATTATACCTTCATGCATATGTAATAACAGTAAAAACGCGTCGTAAATAGACATTTTCTTTGTAAAATTCGTAGCCGTTTTTTAGAAAATGTCAAATTAAGCATTACTGTCAATGCAAAATTTGAAGCTCTTTTCTCAGAAATCTATTAAGTTTTCGAAATAGTTAATTTGAAGTCATTTCAAGCAATTTTACTCGCAAATGTAATAATGCATACAAATCGGTGGAAATGTGCATATTAATGGCGTGAGAGGTATTTCAAAAAGTTACATTTGTGTCATTTTTGATAAACAAAAGAATACACCAAAATGAACATTATGTCAAAATAAACAGTGCAATTATCACTATTTATTAGAAATATTTCAAGAAAAATTTTGAGCCTTTTTACGAAAATGGCGTTTGAATGTTTCTGAAAATGTGAAATTTTGAGCTCATTTTTACAGAAAACTGTTGATTTTTCAAGCACTTTTATCTGCTATTATTTAAAGCACGTGTACTCATAAATATAATAATGTGAAGAAATCGCCTTTAACGTAAATATTACCGACATGAGAGACAAGTCAAAAATATATATTTTTTTCATTTTGGAACAAACAAAACAATAGAGCAATATGATGTTTATGTCGTCGTATAGAGTTTGTTTGGCACTAACCCTACCAAATATTTAAAGAAAAAATTTGAAACCATTTTTGGGAAAATTTTGTTTGTTATTTTTTTAAATTGCAAATATTGCAAGCACTATTGCACGAAAACAAATACAATTTTCACAACAAATCTACATGACTTTAATAAGAGAACTATTTATGCACAACAAATTTAATCTGAAAAAATTCTTTCTTCAATTTTGTAGTAGAAGGAAGACGCCGAAAAAAATTCAAACATTGCAATTTTCGATTCACGTGTAAATCAAACCTACGCCACTTTTATTAGTGAATTTTACTCTCTTATTATTATAAATTTAAATAATAAATTTGGAGCCGTTTTTTGAGAAAATTTAAGAATGTCCGGGGGGCTTCATATAAAGTATCCCCAAATTTTAAAGAACGTTTTTCAAAATTTGAAAATTCAACTAAAGCCATATGGACAAGATTTTTTCGATTTTGAAAAAAATCCTATGCATGATTTAGGCGCTAATAGTGTTCACGGACAGACGGATAGACGTTTTGCTTTCAATTGGATTTTTGGCATCAAACAGAGATTCCGACTACACCACGTGTTAGAGGATTTTTTTCTCTTGATTTAGCAATTGGATTTATCCACCATTTTTGATATCAGGGCCCGGGAATGATTATGTTCTGCCGAAAATCTGTCCTTTTTTGGGGCGGCATTATACTACGTATCCGAGAAAGTACAAAATCGACTTGCCAGAATGAAATTCTGCAGAGAGCACGAAAATAAAGATACAATGGTCTGGAATATCATTATTTTGTTGGAAGAAACAAAAATAACTCTTTTTGGTTCTTCTAGATGCTCAAGGATGTTGAGAAAGGTAAATACGGCCAAAGAAACTTGCAACATGCTGATTACTGTGAAACATGGAAGAGGTTCTGTGATGATTTGGAAGTGCATGGCGTTTAATGGAGTTGGAACCATTTAGATCATCTATGGCATCATGAACTAATGAGGATACTTATATATCTTGAAGAAAAATGTTAATCAGAGTGCAGAAAAATGCAATTGCATTGCAAACGGTGACATATCGAACGTGCCCAAGCGATAGCGAACTCCACTTCAATCTTCTGATCTGAACCCGATCGAACATGTATGGGTTGATTTGAAGAAAAGGGGGCATTCAAGGAAACCTCAGTCACTGGAACAATTGAAACGTGCTGTGGCAGAAGAATGGCGAAAAACTGACGATATGAGGTGTCAAAAACTTGTGCATTCAATGCAGAGACAGTGCAAAGCAGTTTTCAAAGCTAAAGGCTGCGAGTCAAGGTATTATTTTTTTCTCAATTCTTTAATATATTATTTATTTTTTGATAGTGCACAAATAAACCTGTTGCACGGTAATAATCAGATTTATGTTAAATTATTTATTTGTATTTTTATTTGAAAGCAAATAAAGTGTTTGTTGATGTTTGTTTCCTAGACTTTACAAAAAGACAAAAAATATAGTAAGACAAAAAATAAAATAATGTAAATATTTATTTTTTAGTTACAAAAGGTAGGTATAAATAATATTGTTACACACTGTAGGTTTTTATTTCTTTATGTTTTGGCTTGAATCATATCAAAATAATTGCTTGTTAATACTCAGGTAGCAAGAAAATAAAATTTGTCGAATTCCACAATGAAATTCATTTATTTTCTAAATTAGATACTCAGAAAGTGATCAAATTCACGCGTAACTTGGCTCACTCGTATGATTTAGAAAGTAAATTTGGTATTTAAATCATTCATATATTACATGGTTTGCAGTCCATGTTCATCTTACTTTGATAATCATCATTTATTTTCTGCTGCATCTAAAGATAGAATAAAAATTCACTGTCTTTATATCCAACTTTGGTATGTCATTGAAATTAGAAAAGGGCAATGTTGTACATTTGCTTCTGCGTATGAAAATGTAGAAGCTAGATATTGTACCAGTACATTGTGAGTTCCTGGCTTGAGCGGCACGCATGATGGCATTATTTTCAGCCGTGTCTACGACAAGTGCATATTCAGAAAATATAATAATTTGTCTTATCTACGGTCGACCGTCACAATTTCATACCAAAGAGAAAGATGATGTGCAGGAAATGAATAAATGGGAACCTTGCAAAATAGAAAATAGACAAAGACATTCTAAATATTTTTGTGAAAAAGTAAAATATATATTTGTTTAGAACATGCTAAAATAATTTGAGGAAATTTTATTTAATAATATTTAATAGGATATTACGATGTTTAATGATTTTTTCGTTTACTTTGTCAATTTTTACCTTTCTCATCATAACTATTCAAAGAATTCTGTAGTGTAAGATTCATTAACAATTGCATTGAGGAACATGTAGAAACCACACAATATATTATTTCAGTAAATGGTCCTTCAGATTATTCGCATTCACAAACAGTTGCAGCTATATCTGAGAGATACATTGCGGGCACTGGCGTGAGTCTACCAATAGGTAGACTGTACCGCAATAGCGGGCACTCCCGGGTTAAAAACAATCAACTTCAATTTCGGTTTGTATCTAGAGAGCAGAGCGCCAGCGAAGGATACACTATATTCGCCTTCTGGAAAACCGTTGCAGAAAGACGAGGGAAAACGTAGCTTCTATGAAAATGTAGAAAGCAATCTTTTGCAGTTTCTTTTCGAATATTAACAATGCATATATCATTGCATTCACCTATTTGAGTGCTTTAGAATGGTGGCAGAAAAAGTAAGTTGCTTCCATTTCAAAAATCAAAGTTGTGTTGATATCATGAAAGTTAATAATGTTACAAACAAAAAACAAATATGTTTCTTCCCTATCATGTACAACTGTTTGCCGCTAATCGCATTCCGATATCTCAGACCGTTTTGGAGATATTAATTGTGGCCAACTCACGGTGTCCATCTCTATTCTTAAAAAAACGTGTCCCAAAAAATGACTCAATGAGAATTCGGTTCGTCGAGTGTTACATTAATAGGTAAGTATTTTCAGATCTAAATGACGTAATTTCAAAGATCTTTCTCTTTTGTACAATACCAGGAATGAAGACAATATAGTAGTAAAAATGCACATACAATACAATTCAATACAGTTATCATCATTTACAACATACAGAGTAAGTAAAACCGTATATTAGCAGCTAATTGTTTCATCACAAGTTTATCTTCTAAAAAATTACAATTCCTTACGCAAAGATCTTGACTCTGTAATGTCTTCTTCATCGCACAGAATTGCCGCAATTTCGACGCTCTAATCCAATATCGCGTCCATTCTCGACTCCAATTCTTGCGACTTCTCATGTTGTAACGGCCGTTCTCGGGGGGCTGGCGAAAAGTAAAAAAGCCATTTCGCCACCGAGGGCAAGAGCAGCAATGGCCATTTAAATTCCGAGGCACACCCTGCAACGAATAAAAGGTCTTGGAGGAAATATTCGGAAGAAGTTTGGAACGGCTGGAGGCTGATCCCCGGCCGACCCAGGAGCTCCTTGATCTCCAGTGATACGGTGTAATTAAGGCATAAGAGTTTCGCGCCTTGGTTAAGGCGTGATATTTACTCAGAATTACCGCCGGTTGTTCCGATTGTTACTGACAAATTCTGCGCATTTGAACTGTCGTCAAATCTGGTCCACAAGACCAATGTGTAAGTATTACAACAAGTGCTTTATTGTCGCATTGGAGGTCCACACGCAACGGCGTGTACGCAGAGGGCCCACGCCGCGAGACGCCATACAACTCAATGAGGACACAGATCGTTAAAGAACTAAGAGCGAAAATGTTTTTTTCACACTCTGTTCTGTACGTTGTCAAAAAATTCAGTCCATGCACTGCAGACGTTATCTGTTCCTTTGTATAAAAGAAAATTTGTCATGTGATAATCTACAATTTAATTAGTATTATAAATGTAAAATGTTTGTATAAAGTTACGGGGGGTAAGGTAAGTGTCACAAAGAAAATATTTTAGCATTCCGCACTGTGCAAAACTGTAAATACATTATAGGTTAATAAACTGTAGGTTTGGTAGTTTACATTCTTTGCTATAAAGTGGGTTAAAACAAATTCAAATTCAGACAATTCTCCAATTTGTAACCTACCCCGAATATTGGTTTAGTGATGAGTTATAGTTAGCATTTACATAATTGTAATGATTGAAGGCGTTGTCATTGTCAACAATACTATTAGTATTGTTGACAATGACAATGCCTTCAATCATTTCAACTACCCCGAATAACTTCTAAACGATTCAGAATAACGAAATGCAGTTTTTACTCAATAGTTCAGGATTGTGACGCAGGTAGTGTAACTGCTGTTTTCCCCTCTAATATATATTATTATATAGGGATAAGCTGTTATCAGGTAAAACTATATTATTGTGGGTTCGATAGTCTGCCTCTACAGGAATTCAGTTAAAACCAAAAATATTACGTAGTATTTTAAACTCCCCCTCTTAGTATTTATTACAGGAAATATTATGTTTTCTGCTCCTTTTGCTTCGGTTCCAGTTGTAACTAGTATCACTTTTGCTGTGACTGACTAACAAGCAAAACAACAAAAGAAAACAAACATATAAACTTGACACAATTTGTTATTAACGAACTTTTTTTTTCAATTCCTTCCCCTCTGGTTGCATGCTCGTTCGTTCCCTTCTTATAATTAATTCTAAAATATGATAATACAATTTAATTTTAATTATTCCAAGACTTGATCTTCTTATATTAATAAAAAAATTCAATCAAAGCATCCCCGTTTTTTTTCCTTTCGTCTGCCTTCTTGACCGATGTGTTGTTCGATCCGATTCCACTTACCATATTTTATGCTCCCTCGATGTCCATAACACCACACGCAAGTTTCCTTCGTTACTGTCTTTTAGTTCGGTGGTATAAAACACCTCCCACCTAGTCACGCTGTTTACACTCTGCCATTTTTAAAACTTAACTACGCCGACATCGCGATCAACCCTGGAAATACCGTACTGGCACGCAAGGACATTATTTACTTATCTTTCCAATTCTTTGCCAATTGAACATGGGGTTCCACAAGGTTCGATCTTAGGTCCTCTTTCTGTTGTACGTAAACGATATGTCCTCATCTAATAAAAATGGAGTTTGTAATAGATGAGGTCATATCATTCAAATAAAAACAGTTCTGTTTGTCGATGACACAAATGTTCTTTGCAAAAAGGAAACAATAAATAGTACAATTTCAGAAATTTCAAATTGGTTTTGTAATAACTAATTAATAGTTAACGAAGGAAAAGCTGTCTCAATGCAATTTTGCGTTTCAAATCGGCTATCGTATGCTCCATTGAAAATGAACAATAAGCAATTAGCTGATGTTAAGGTAACAAAATTTCTAGGTCTCTCAATTCAATCAAACCTCAAATGGAATGTACATATAACAGAATTAAACACTAAATTAAGCTCATTATGTTACACATTCATAATTCTTTCTAATTCTGTCCGCCTTCATGCAGCTCGTTGCATGTATTTTGCAAATGTACATTCCCGCCTGGGATATGGCATAATATTCTGGGGAAGCTCATCCTTTAGTTCCCAGAAATTTATATTGCAAAAGAAAATTATCCGAATAATGAAAAAATCCCATCCACGTGATCCCTGCAAGCCTCTTTTCATTGAGCTTGGAATCTTACCATTGCCTTGCCTATTTATTTACGAATCTGTAGTATTTCTCAAAACTGACTTACTTAACGGTGGGAACTTATTTTCATGTAATACGGATATTTATAGTTACAAAACTTGACGTAGAAATCATGTTCATCAAGTGTAAGTATCAACAGCTCACCACAAGAAATCCACATACAATACATGTACGTTACTTTACAACGCATTGCCAGATGAAATTAAACAATTAAAATTGGTACACAAATTTATGTTAAAAGTAAAATCTTTTCTGCTGCAAAACTGTTTCTGTACAATTAGAGACTATATTGATCGTCAAAAAGAAAAATAATGTTTACTTTAACAAAACGATATAGTATAATGAATTAGTTTACATTTGCATTTTATAATTTTTAAAAAAGACTTAAATGCCTGTAACAAGTAATGTACTTCAGCTTCCGGGTCAATGACCCCCATCTCGATCGGGTTTTTGTCCAGTTTCTCTGATCCATCCAATGCTGAGAAGGCCCCTTGATTTGCTTCTGGACGTAAATATATAGCTTCACTATGCGCACGTTTTGTTGAGCTTTCCTTTTGCTTGTAGTGGTAGTAGAGCTTAGGGTGAGTTTCTATTTGTTAGCAATAGAGAAAAATCAAATATGTTCGTTCGTTTACCGTTACAAATAAGTTTTCTATAATTCGGCAACGAAAATATCTAGTTTTTGAAATGTTAATCTCTCGCTTTTTTAAATTTATTACTATTATTATTATTATTATTATTATTTCATCTTTCAACAATAGTTAATTTGTTGAGAATGGATTCTGAAACTCAAGAAAGCGTGCGCAGATGATTTTCTCCCCCATACGTCACATACAGTTTTTGACTAAATAAATAAATAAACCATCTCTCTCGATCCGCTGGCTATCAGCATCAGCTCTGCTCTCTGTCTTCATCAACCCCCAGGTCGGTGAACTTCTTTTGTTCTTATTGTGCGCCTTTCATTTCATTCCACGCACGAACTCCTTTCCTGTTTGGCTGTTCGTTCGTCCATGTTATTTATTTATTCCTTGACCATTGCTATCTTACTTTCGCAAACTACTTATCCCACAGGTTTTCTCATGTGTCCGTTCTTACTTGAACAAAACATTTACGTGTTTTCCTACTCCCTCTTCAATCACTCGTATTAATATTACTTTTCGTTACCCTAAACGATCGCGTTTGCGCAATAACTTCCTTTGGCCATTGTTGCATTAATCTAATTTTGCATATAATGTAAATATTTTAGTATTGTTTTAATTCCTCGAACTCTATTTTTAAAGAAGGTAAGCTTCTCTCAACATATATTCATATTTAAATGTATTAAAAAATTTACAACTATAATTTGTTAAAATGTACAATTGCAAACAAGGATGGCTATAGGGTGTAACCGAAACGACACCTCATCAACAACTACAATGTAATCACAAAATACTATAATAAATTACATCTGAATGTCTAAATTTTACAGTGGAACAATTTGTGTTAATTAAGTATTTAAATACTGCCCATCTCTGACTATTAAAAACAAAGAAACTTTTATTTACCCTCAATGTTTCAATGTTTTCAATTTTGTATAATAAAATCTCATTGTAGAAAATAGTGAATTTGTTACGATTAACCCAGGAATCTTCACATTGCTGAAAGAATGTCAAGCAGCATTTTTGTAAAATTAGAGGGAGGTAATTCATATTGTAACGAATATTGCGTCATCTGCCGGCGCAACTCCGAACTACATGGTAAGCGCGGATTGCGACATCTGCCGGCGGCTCTCGAACTAGATGGTCCCGGAGTGTTCGCGATGTTTATCGCAAGTTTCAGTAAATTCTAGACGACGCCCGTTGCTACGCGGCGGCCGGCGACCGTGAGTCTGAAGTGGAAGCTGAGCTGTGAAGTGTGTGCATCGCGGGGAATAGCAGTGCACTGGTTGTGCTCAGAAAGGTGAACCGTGACCAGTGCCGTGAACTGTGGTCAGTGCAGTGAACTGTGGTCAGTGCAGTGGACTGTGGCCAGTGCGTCGCACAGTGGTCAGTACTTAGGACTGTGGAACAGTGCAAAAGAAATGAATAGTGTAAATAAATAATCAAGAGAAGTGTAGTGTAAATAAATAATTAAGAGAAGCGTGCTAAATAAAGAAATAATCAAGTTAAAACTATCTGTACATAAATCAAGTGGTCGTGTTAAGAAACAAAATAAGCGTTTTTGTTAAAATAATATCCGTGTTTTAATTCACCACATAGAAACGTAACAATATGATAGAGTGAATCATGTAACTTTAGCACCTCCTGCTAGTTTTTGAATGGTTGAAGTTATTGCAATGCAGTTTTCACGGAATTCAAGAGGGAATAGGGCTAATTATACTTGGGTTTTCATGGCGTGTGAGGGACTCGTCATCACGATGATATATGATGCGGATTTTTGCGTGTTTCAAATGTTTTCTATGAAAATGAGCTATGTGCATTTGCAAAACCGCTCAAATTACATTTTTTCAAGATCGCGTCCAAATTTTTCAATGAAAACTTGTACTCTACTACATGTTCTACTCTACTACACTGAGATGACAAAAATCATGGGGTGCCTCTTAATATCATGTACAACTTCCGTTTGGCCGGTGAAATGCAGCAATTCGACGTGTCATGGACTCCAACAAGTCGTTGGAAGTCCCCTACAGAAATATTGAGCCACGCTGCCTCTATAGCCCTCCATAATTGCGAAAGTATTGCCGGTGCATGATTTTGTGCACGCCCCTTAAATGTTAGATGGGATCCATGACGGGCTATCTAGGTGGCCACTCATTCGCTCAAATTGTCCAGAATGTTCTTCAAACTAATTACGAACAATTGTGGCCTGGTGATATGGGGCATTGTCAACCATGAAAATTACATCGTCCAGTAGCAAATTGCCTCCAAGTAAATGATAAGCATTCCCAGTCAATTATCAGTTTAGTATGACAGACAACCATGCATAAACATTATGAAGCCACACCAGCTTGCACAGTGCCATTTTGACAAATTGGATTTATGGTTTCGTGAGGTTTGCGCCACACTCGAAATATACTTGAAGCTATTACCAACTGAAATCGAAACTCTTCTCATCAATTAATTAGAATGTTGGTGATATAGATACCTTATTATTTCACAATAAATAAACAGAGGTTGTCTGGTATCAAATTTTTATATTACGTCTTAAGATCTTTTCGATCGCGTAGTATCATCGTCAGAGCTGGAAATACATTAATAGATATAATTATACATTAAACCAAATTGTCTACAAATTAAAATATATAAAAGGAAGTGTGCAGATGCGTAAGCAAACTGGATCGGTCGTACCTTGCAGCTGCTGGGCGGAAAACGAAGTTCTGCGAATTTTTGAAATAGCGGCTCGCTTAAGAAGGCTGGGTGGCGGTCGGGCAAGTGTGGGGGCGGGGCAGGGGAGGGCGCGGCCGAGGGGTCGAGAGGCGCGGTTGCTGGGCCTGGTGTGAGGAGGGCGCGGGCGGACGGAAGTGGGTGGAGTTAGGGTGTACACATTGTGCTAATTTTAGCAGAGGTGACGAAAGTTCAGGGATTTGCTGGTTAAGACTAGTATTGTTCTGTTTTTTTAGGTTGTTGTGAATGTGAAGGGATTCTAATTTTATTCTGTGCCAGTACCTATTTTCAATTTCTAGGATATGGAAATTAATGAGTTTGTCAAATGTGTGATTGTTTTCATTTAAGTGATCAGCGAAGTGTGAAACTGTGGTGGTATTGTTTTTCCATGCTTGTTCGTGTTCTTTGATCCGTTGTGTGAATTTACGGCCGGTTTGTCCTACGTAAAGATCTTAAGACGTAATAAAAAAATTTGATACCAGACAAACTCTGTTTATTTATTGTGTCTTCTCATCAAGTCACAGTTTTCCACTCATCTAGGGTTCAATCAATATGGTCACGAGCCTAAGAGAGTCGCTGCAGGTGATGCCGTGCTGTTAGCAAAGGCACTCGAGCTGCCGTGCTGTAGCCTATTAAAGCCCAATTTTGCCGCACTGTCTCTACGGAAACGTTCGTCGTGCATCCCACTTTGATTTCTGCGGTTATTTCACGCTGTGTAATTTGTCTGTGAGCACTGAAACTACGCAAACGCTGCTACTCTCGGTCTTTAAGTGAAGGCTGTGTTATTCCTGGTGAGCGGTTATGCCTGAAATTATTTATTCTCTGCATACTTTTGGTACTGTTGATCTCCTAACATTGAATTCCCTTACAATTTCCGAAATGGAATGTCCTATACGTCTAGCTCCCACGACCATCTCGCGTTCAAAGTTTGTTAATTTCTGTCGTGCGGTCACAATCACGTCAGAAACCTTTTCATGTGAATCACTTGAGTAAAAATGAATACTCGGCCAATGAACCGCTACTGCCATTTGAATATTTGTATATGGTGACCTCCTTGTATAATATTCTTAAATTAATATTTCAAATCTACTATTAGAGGATCGAAAAATTCAGAAAATGTGTAAAGGAATCCGAGAGGTATCAGCTGGGAAGAGGGGACAAAACCGAAAAGTGAGCCCTGACTCTTTAGTCATTAGAAATCTCTTTAGATTACAAAACTAACTAGTACGAGAATGTCTACATAATTTTGTATCACTAGTTAAATTTGCCTTGCATCAAAAGTCCAAGACGCATTGTAATAGTTGTTAATGTCGTATCAGATTAACGAGAAAGAGTGACTAGTTACTATTGAGTATTCGTCGTTGGACAGGATTGTTCGAACAAAATGGAAAAACTTACTGAAGCTCCTGCGGGAAGTTTCAATAAAAGCTTTTAAAGCGATGGACAGTTTTTTCAGTAATATATCGAAAAAAAAAAACATGAAAAGGAGCATGGTGTATTCGAAAGTTGAATGGAAAAAGGCAGCGTGAATGAAATGGGTAAGTTTAGGGTATAAGCGCCTATTGCCAAAAGCTGTTTATAAGAGTCCATTAAATCAAAAAGTAACATTTTAAGGGTGTTAGTGGTGTGTCTTCTACATAGTTACCATTAGTAGTATTACTACTCAAGAAGCACCTCCATATATAAAAGAAAATGTAATTCGTAAAAGTAATATAAGAGTGACTGATGAGAATTTTATATCCACGGAAACATTCCAAAATTCCAATTTTCTTATTAATTCAATAGTACAATTTTTATAAGGAGGAATTTTCTTATTTTTCGTTTTTATATTGATTTATAGTCTTCTTTCTTAAATTAATAAATTGTATTCATAAGAATGTTTTTATTCAAAGAATATTTACAATATATTTCAAATGTGAAATAATAAGTAAATGCCATAAATGTGAATAACAATAACAAATGAAAGGAAATGAAGAAAGTCACCCATTGGTTCTATAAGGAAATGTTGTTATGTTATTTGTTGTGTTGTTGCGGAGCGAAGAATCCGAAAAGCCTGCGAGGGAATTAAGTTTACCATGATATGGTTTGTTTCAAGTCGATAAACAAACAATAATGATGAAAAGTTCATGGATTGGGTGGGAAAGACGAATGGTGACTGTTTTGTGTAGAAACAGTAGAACGATGTTCATCTAGTTAAAAACTTTTAGAAATCATACAGTAATCCTTTCCGTCATTAAAACTTACTTAAACAACTTTTGCTTTAAATTAAAATAAACAATTAAATGAAAAAAATGTATGTATGTAATTGGCGTTAGTCCGGGTCGGTAGTCTGACTTCGCCGGCCAGCTACCGGTGTCCCCCATGCCTGAGCCTAGTTCAATTCCCATGCAGCGAACATGTATTATCCTCACCTTAACTAGCAAGATCCGCCTGCTTGATCTTTTCTTCGTCACACAGCTGCAGACTAGGATGACTTTAAAGGAAAGCTACAACTCTATTTTTGCCCCGACCGGGAACCCGGGACATCAGCATGGGACGCTAGTAAGCTGACCATGAGCAATCCCAGAGGCATGAAAAAATTAACATTTAAGTATCATTACCATAAACTCCCTCATCGCCCTTTTTAATTAAGAAGGATGTTAAAATCCCGCATATTAATTTTTACATATCCGCTTAAATAGTTCCGTCCAAAACATAATTCTTATTGTTTAACTAAAAAAATATTTCCAACCTTTTGCGTCCTAGCAGGTTTATCTACCATGGTGTTTAATCAGCATTCACTTCCAAAATTTGGTAAAAGAAACTTCCACCCATTCTTTTCATATAATTCTGTTCGTTTTTCGTCTTTTATCAATATATCACTTCTCCAAAATTATAAGAATAATTATTTGTTTATTTAATGTGCTTTTATAAGTAAACGTCCATCACTACGTTTCGTGCGTTTATTATTATTTCTTCTATTTTTGGTAAACAAAAATGTCACATCTTGTGGTCCTACCACAATTTACTTTGCGCACCGTTGAGGCGTCAGAAAATGTGAGGGTTTAAAGGTAAACGCAGTGTGTAGAAACAGAGACTCATTCCGAAGTCCATTAAAGCTCCTGCTGCACGCCCAAAAAGCTCGGGGCGACACACTACATTATTTGCATTCATTGACAACGCTCGCAAACACTCGATTCCAATTTAAATACAATCGACGCGTTGTGCTGTCTCTATCTCCTTCGCTGATACAAATTGCTCGACTTGCGGTCGGAGCTTTCATACGTCAAACAAAATTCGATTTTATTTCAATAATGAGTGCGAAGAGCGCTTCATGTCAAATGAATTTGGACATGCACAAAAATGCAAAGATGCTTTAACACGAACCCTTGCACACATTTGCTAAGCCATGGTTGGACGAAGAAAGACATTTACTGCTTCTGAAGGAAACAGCATTTTAAAGTGGAACGTACGTTTACGTTAACGAAGGTGGGATTTGTTTTTTCAAATAAACAAAGAAGAGTAGAGATGAAAGAAATCAGGACTCATAATACAAGCATTTTTATACGATCGTAGAAAAACATGTTTATATTTCGTAAGTGAAGTTATTGAGAGAAAACAATAGACACCAAAACGTTTCAGGGTAGGGGATTCAAAAAATGCTAAAGTTTGACATTTTTTGAATCCCCTCGTACTAATACAACATTTTTCAAGATAGATGTCTTTCTTCAAATGAAATTTGTTCCCCAGAATTAGTCCTTTAATTAATGTCCTGTGCATTTTTGAGAATATTAGTACTTTCCGCGCAATTTTGAATGAAAAGTGGACGGATTTGAATAAAAATGGACAATTTCGAATTGGGAAAAATATTAAAATCATTATTTTCTTAAAAAACGTTTTTTAAAATATTTTTGTACATATGTTGCTGACATGACATTAACGTCATTTTGATATTTTCTTTTGATATTTCAAAAATTACTCTAAAATATTTTTTGGTTTTGGTTTCTGAAAAATGTCTCACGTCGTTAAAATGTAAATTGTATAAAATGTATTTCTTTGTTTTATACCTTCATACAAGTTTCAAAATAATGGTTTTCCAAAATACATAATTTTGTTAGTATATGGAAACTAAGAAAAATGCATTTTCCGAAAACGTTCGAACCAAATTTTCCCATAAACTGCTGCAATTTGACACTTAAGAAATTTCTACTTTGAAAGCAGTTCAGTTGTCTTCGATATTCCAAACACTCAATTCGACCAAGATATTCCCGGTCCTGAAAAATAAAAATAATAAAAAATGTACTTGTAAATCGAAAAATGTACTGTAAACATCGAACACAATAAAAATAAACTGAGATACATCCAGATATCTCAAGGGAAACATTGAGTAAAATAATATGAAATAATAGCTCATTTCGAAACATTGGAACCCGGAAATGATAATATTGGATCAGTTTGTTACATTTACAAAGAGAGCATTGGGTAGCCATGTTGGATATTGAAGTATTGGATGCAAATATTGTGATGTAAATAATAGGACTTAGAAATGTTCGAGAGCGAAATAAACAATAGATATGGGACGTTGGAGATTCCCATACAAAAAAAATTGTTGTGATTTGGGATGTGGACATTTTAGAATATAAATTTTTATTCTGAAAGTGTCCCCTGACGAAATACAAGAAAGATGGACAACCAATGGTAACAAATTTTAGTAAAGGTAGACTTTGAGTTAAAGTAGGCGATTGTCGGGAAACGAGTCACAACAAATAGCAAAATTACTTTCAAAAATTTGGAAAACAAACAAAAATAGAGGTAACAGGGTTCTTTGAAGCTGTAATTTTGGAAGAAGATATTTGGTCGCCGTCACGAGTATATTGTGACATACCGATGTCACGTTAAAATAAACTAACATTTATTTGTAGACAATATGGTGGAACATGCATTACGAAATATCACGAGAGCTAGAGCTTAGCAACGACCGTGAATAAACAATGTAGTTTTGTTTTTTCTAAATGCATTAAGAGTTGTCTGGATGCCGAAAGTAGAAAATTTGGGATTGGGCGAAGAAGTTTAGACGATCAAAAGGTCAGCTACACCAAAATATAACGAACGGATGGATTGGCTGGGTGAGAGAAGGACGGTCAAATGTTATGAAAAAAAAGGAAGGTAGTTTAATACGAAGTCTTCGAGGGGTGAATCATGCAGGAGGATTTCATTCTGACCGGCATCGTCTGAACTGATCGTAGGTTCGTGAGAGGAACGAGTATAATCCAGATAGTCAGAATTGGGTTATCAGTGAAATTTTAAGGACAGTGAATGATATTGCCGATATTTTCATGTGGAAGTAATATTGATGTATAAATTGGAACTTTGTCGGGAGTGGTAATCGAGTTCGGGACTATGTCATAGGACGTAATCGGGACTGATAATTTTGATAGTTTGAGACCAGCTTGGATAGGGGCAGAAGAGGATTTCTTGGGACTTTGGACTACGGCAAGCTCGCAAGATATTTCGACTGCGGGACATCAACGAAGAATAGATAAGTTAACCGCGGTATAAAATTCTAAATTCAAAGATATCTTGATCAAAGGCATAACATAAATTCACTAAATTGTTTGCTAAAAAGGTAAAATAAACTTTGTTAAATTTTGTTCTTTAGAAAAGAAAGTGATCTTTCATTTAGTCAATCCAAACAGAAATGAACTAGGAATAGAATCATTCTATTTCAGATTCCCAGCTGCGCTGTATAGTCAGCGGATCCTATAATCCATTATAAAGGTAATAAGGATTATAATATATCGTGACCCATTGACCCAGCAAGCCGGACGCTAAGATCTTTGGCAGATATTAATGTAGAGAAAATTTTGTATATCTCAATATATAAAGCTAGTTAGTCGCACTCACGAGTATTGAAGAAGATATCTGGCCGCCTTAGCGAGAACGACCTAGCTGGTCATATTAGTAGTTCAGCAGACAGAACGTTTAGTTTTCGTGATCGGAAGCAGTCTCGAGAAGGGATGTGGTTTATGAAATGTGACAGATTAATCAAACTGAACACTTTGTTAAACCACCTCGCAATAATTAGTGTAATCCTTGCGACCCTCGCCGAAAGGGGTAAATTATTAATTATTAGTAAATATTCATTAAGTTTATTTGTGGATGAATTTCTTGTATTTCTTAATCAGCACTTTAGGTCACGTTTACGTAGCATGAAGATGCATTAAGTATAGAGATAGTCATGTAATGCTGCAATCGACGTCGAGATTTTAATTTCAATGCATTTGGAGGGGGGGGGGGATTTTACTGAAAAAAAAAGTTGTTGTTTTTTTCTTCAAAACTTCTGACTTTTAGTAGGCCAACAACGCCAGCTAGCACTTAAACCATACATGGGATTATCCCAAATATTAATTAACCTGGCTCTACAACGCAAATGGATCTGGTTCAAATTTTACTGGCTCGATAACGCACAGCAAATTTGAAAGACTTCTTTTAATTTTTGGGGTTACATTACATGAAACGCAAAGAAGTTTTCAAACTTTTCAAAATTATTTTCTGAACGTTTTTGCTAGAATGGCGCTCGTAAAAATATCGCAGGTCCAGTTAACACATCTGAATTCTCAAAAATTACAAAAGCCGAAAATATTTTGAGCGTTCTCCTGCATCAACACTAATAAAGATAGACATTTTGTTCTCAATGAATTCTTGAAACTGAAATATTTAAAAGATGCCATGCCAATTTTTTCAAGACTTTTGTAATTTTCAACTGATAATGAAAGCGGAGAAATTATGAAATACATAAGATTTTATAAGAATAGTACCTTATTTTACTTTCTCGCATAGATGTGCGTTTGAAGTAATGTACGTAATATAAATGAAAGATAATAGTAATCTCTTGGCCTCACAAAACAGAACTTGTTAATTTTCCAATGTCAAGGAATTAGACGTTGCAATTATAAAAAAGTCAAATTCTCTGTTATTAATGAGCAACTCTTAAAAGTGGATTGGAAACATTTTTGAAGATTGTGAAACCACCATTATCAACGTGACAAATTCTATGAAATTATACCATTATTGATTGTAATGTTCCCTTAGTTTCTCCCAGATCTTATGATTATACACCGTGGTTCAATACGGACACCATTCAACAAATAAAGTTAAAAAATATAATGCTTCGAAAGTATAAGATTGCAGGAAACAATGACCTACTTTTTTATATTAATCTTTTAAGTGGCACATTTTTTTTTAATTTTCAAAATTTTTTCTATATGAAGACTACAATAGGCGTATTGAAACAGATTTAATTAATAAAACCTGACGATTTTAGTCTCTGACAATGCCCAAATCAATTTTTTTTCACATTGCTAAGTACCTTATGGAACATCCTGTAACGATCTCAAAACTAATGTAAATAATGTTGCATCTTTTTTTAAATTGTTTACAAAAGTAGATCCTTTACGTCGATCTTAAATTGTTCATGTAACTTAATAATTTAATTACACGGGAATACGCTCAATTTTTAAATATTTGATCCTCCGTATTGGATCCGCCATTTTGGATTTTCAAATTTTGACATTAAATTCGTAATCAGCGACTCACAAAACCATAATATTAGTATATTACCATACCACCATATTAGTTTCGCATGGCCAACGTACATCCAGCAGTCCACGAACTTGCAGATCACATGAAAAGATTAAAATTTTGTAGGAAGATAAAAGCGAATTGTCACAAGTTCTTAATCGGTATCCAACTTTATGCCGATCTGTCCGTCAGTAAAAGTAGTTTCGCAATCTCATCCTCGAGAGACTTGAGCTATCGACAATTGCGAGAAGTACACGCGCGTGATCGGAGTCTCCAGAGTCCAACTCCCGTGTTTTTTAACATTCCACTCTGCTCCGCACGCTTCGTGGCGTGAACAAACTGCTCAATTTCCACTTCTGATTGAGCTCGGTCCGCGCCGCCGCCGCCGCCACCAGCGTTCCAACTCGAAAGCAACGTGATCTAATTCAAAGTAATCGATTGTTGCCGAGAGCCCCCTCATCTTTTGCACGTGACACGCCCTGCGAAGAATCCATGGAAGCAACCGGCCGCAGCAACACCCTTGTCTCTGCAGCATCATTGACCGGGAGGCACTAAGGTCCGAGTGCCGACAGCGGCAGTTTTCTACTCTACCTTGAATTCAACCACCGGCTCGAGGATTACAGCCACCGGATGCTCAGATCGATATATTTACGTGGGGACTCCAATAAATACAACCTGAGGACGGCCCGAGCAGTGCTCTAACAAACAGGCCACAGATTTTTATTTATTTTTATTTATTTGCGTCAAAAAAAACAGTTAAAAACTGCGTATGACGTGCTATGGGGAAAAGTGAATTGTGTGCACATTTTCAAAATTCTGCGATCTCTACACCAAGTCATATACTACTTAAATTTTGAATTTTTGAAAGGGAGAAAAAAAACAACAAAAAACTCCCATGTAATAAAACCTATTTTCAAGGATAAACAAGCAATAAATTTTGAATTTTGAAAGGGAGAAAAAAACAAAAAACTCCCATGTAATAAAACCTATTTTCAAGGATAAATAAGCAATAAATTTTGAATTTTGAAAGGGAGAAAAAACAACAAAAAAACTCCCATGTAATAAAATCTATTTTCAAAGAAAATAAGCAATAAATTTTGGCTCTTATTACTTCCTGCCGCGACAACATGGAAACGATAATTTGAATAAATGTATTTCCCACTGAATTCTAGAAGACGTGCACAGAAATGAAGTTACATCTAGATCTAATGTGATCTTTCCTTCATCCTTGCCTCCTTTCCCCTTACGCATACTTAGCGGAAGGCGTTGTACCTTGAGACATTACCTTGGGATAAATTGCAATCCACTGACATCTAGTAGATAATAGACCAACAGACATGCAATTTTTCATTCTGCCTGTAGAAAGATCAGAAAGACTGGTGGTGTTATCACAGGTTTTGTTGTTGCTGTTTTGCAATCTACTTGTGGTAAGTAAATATTTTGTCCTCTTTTTCTCGGTTTTTATACTTGTAGTACTATCGTTTGTGTTTAATGTTAAGGTGTGAGTTTGAACTTTGAAATGCCTTAATATCATCCTATGAAGATATGAACAATTTTCTAAAAGATTTTTACAGGAAAAAAGGGAAATTCAGGTGGATCGTGAAATACTGATAAACCGCAATTGGAGAAAGGGATTACGTGTTGCTGCAAGTAAGTTGAAAAACAGAAAAATGTTTTTATGCGGAACAAGTTGTGAAAAGCCAAGATATTGTTTATGAAGTGAAATACCTTATTAAAAAGGTAAATAATATATTTGTTTTACGAAACAAAACTGTGTGCATCCCTCAAAATCAAAATATCAGTTTGAAACTTCCAAAGCTCAGAGTTCATTAAGATCGATCGGGGAATATCAATTTTGGAGAAAATCGGCGGAACGGTTTAGGTGCGAGCGTTGACTACAGACGGACGGACAAAAAACCGTTTTCCTGCCAATCGATTTTTGTGTATCAAGAACCCACAAAACAGAGATTCTGGCTACACGACATATTAAAGTAATTTACTATGTATATAGGAAGAGGATTTATCCCCTTTTTTGTTACCAGGATCCGGCAATAAGTTTTTCCTACCGAAAATTCGCTGTTTTCCTGCGCATGATTAACTTTCTCTTCTTATGGAGTAAGTGCAACAAAGTATAAAGATGGGAGGTGGGATCTCTTCTCCTCTCCAAAAGATCCGTTCAAGGTTCTCATTAAAGAAACTCAGTACACTGATATATCGCCTTCAGTCTCACTGATGACTAGACACGGGATTTTTACTTTCCACTTACCGTTCTCAAATGTGGAATCTTGGTGAATCATTCCCGTCCCAACACAATATCCAATGTTTTCATTACATTTTACTATTTAGTACTTTATCACATATTTTGTTATTTTCACAAAAAAAATCTATCAATTATCTTTAATTTTATTTCATTTTTATAAAAAAACGAATTTTGAAACACTTCAGCATTTTTTCCTGCATTACAATTACAAGTACTACTGCGTGCTGTCTACTCGAGGTACGCTACGTGAAGACACGGTCGGATGTTCTCACAGTCGGGGCGGATGAAGCCGATCATTTGGGGTGGGGAGGATCGTAGATTATTGTTAAATAAATGTTATTAAATTATATATTATTTTTATTGTGTATACGATACTATATAATATTTGTCAAATAATTACATAATCCTAACATAAATATTTAAATCAATTCGCGAAATAAAGGAAAGTAGTAAACGAAAACTAGGCCTCTGAAGGGGGGGGGGCCTTGGTCAGAAGTCTCGGTTCAAAGGCACCGCAGTGACATCAGTTGATACTCTGAGCCACTTAGGCCGGTCGCTTAATGAAGCAATAGCGACATTTGGAATCAATAAACACATCATACAAAATAAATTTACAAAACATCCTAAATGGTGTATTCAATGCCAACATAAATTCCATGAATTTCTTTATACTTTTACAGTGATGTTTGGAAGACTTAAAATGGGTATTTCATGCCGCTTTCCAGGTATCGCTGGTGTACTGAAACGAAGACATAAAATTGGTATTCCCCGATTCTCTCAAGGTCAGCTGGCGATGAGATCCAAGCGCTCTTCGCTGACAGCCTTTGGCGCTCGCCGTTTTCGTTGCGGTACTAAAACGCATGGGGAATGAGCAGTGGCAGTATACCGCACTTTATGGTAGCTACATCTACCGTTGTCTTTTATTTTGAGCTTTTCTAAAATCCCAATACTATGAAATTCCGTCCTTAATAATTATTCTATAAGACAATTACATAAACCACTAACGTCTGGATCATTAACACACTCCATTTTTACAAATGCTTTACAGAGCATAACTTACGAACGACCAGAGGACTGTTCACCGCAATATTTTGCGGTGACAACTGACCATCCAGACGCGCATCCTCCCCTTCCCCCACCCATGAAACATGAGGAACGTTATCGCGGCTCGCATCCCTGCGCTATCGAATTATTTTGGCAGCATTAAGGACTGCTCGAAACTTCTCACTCTACCGCACTTCATAGCGCTTACGGATGCGGAAAACTGACTGGCTCGGAGAATTCGCCACTGTGAATGAGTGCTTGAATTGTTAACGCACAGGAATGCGCGGCCAGACGGATGGTTCGTGCTTTACAATGTCAAACGTCCGGTGTGCCAAATGTGCCGGTTCGAGGCTATTTCGTTCCACGCAGCTGCGATCGGCGGTCGTCGAAGGGAGGAGATTTGTTTAGCGAACGCACCCTTCCGGGTCAACCTTCCGTGGGAATGTTAAGAAATGCAGCGACTGAGTGGCGCAACGGCCCACCCAAGCACTTTATTTATATCCACTGCAAGCGAGAGCGCCGATTACGGAAATTTCCACTCAAATTAACTGTAAAACGTTCTGAGTTCTGAGAAGAGGATTTCGTACGACGCAGGGACCTTCGGCCAATCGCACAACCTTTCGCAAAATTTTGAAAAACCTTCTAGAACGTTTGGGTGAAAGGAGGGGAGGGCAGAGATATGATGCGAGCTGGCAAACGCCAGCGGGAATCAGAATGGTTCGGGCGAGCGTCTGATAAGGAGAATCGTTCGGGCGAGCACCCGGTAGAAGACAATCGTCAGGGAAAGATGGGCGGGTGTCCGCTAGAGTTAAATCTTGCTTCTGGAGAGTGCCCACGTTTTATTTTATAGTTTGATTACGACATGTGGCAAATTCACTCACACAAGTTTGCGTGGCAGCATTGCACGCCTCTTTTAATTACGCGGCGTGATTTTAATTCTATCGGGAATATTATAAACCGATCTACTGGAGCTGAGCTGTCGTGACCTTGTTGCGTCACGCCTGGCGAGGTGAGCGACCATAGTGCACCTCGCCAACAAAAGGATCCGGCCGTCTGGCTCGCCCCTCTCCGAGTCGAAAGAGGACACATCGAAAGAAAGTGAATTTTCCACACCTGGAGGCGTGTTCGCCGCAACTCCATGATGATGTTAGTGGAGCACCGGGCAATGACCTCTGTTTGGCTCCTCAGGCACTTTTAATAAAAAAAATTACTCTTGTTTAATAAAAAAGGAAATGGGAATAGTTCTCAATGAAACATTGGCCACGCGTTGGCTTCTTTTGAATTAATGTTTAATTTCAATTTTTTTGTTGTAATCCTAATTTCTTAAGATTTTATTGTGTTGATTTTTTTGTATTAGAATTAAGGGTTAGGGGAGGGAAAATAACACCATTGCACATGCACAGTATTTGCAATAATTTTGCATAATTTGGGTATTTCTAATTTTCTTTATATTAAATTTTACGTTCTCTTAGAACAATATCTTCTCATTTCGTAAAGTAGCGACGTCCGACCATCACCCCTATTACAGGCTCTCACCGCTTCCTGGGCTAGCCGGCACCTTGAATCAGGTAAGTCTGAGGGAAATTTATGTCGCAACTGGCTTACCTAAGATATGGGGACCCAGACACCGGCGTTGCAATATAAATTCATTCCTGATAATAACAAATGTTTATTTAACAAAAATCCATGATTCCCCCTCCTCCGAAATGATTGGAGGAGAATCCATCTTCCCCGAAGGACGATTACTATCCATAATGAAAACTAACCTAACCTAAACTACACTACTTTACGAAACTTGACAATACCTTAATTACACTCTGTGTTATAATAGGGAACAGAACACAGGTTAACGTAATATCCTCTGTAAAGACGTATTGTGCAACAAAGAAAATATAGATCAACGTAATGACACCAAACTTATTCGCCACAAGCTTAACACGGTACACACGTGTAGACACCCAGATAAACACACCAAAGATCGTCCAATGCATTAGAAAAACTGTTGCCTAAACTGTCAATCGATGCTCAGATGTTCCTACGAGTCCAAGATAGATACACAAGAAAAACCCGCGAAAAACAAATATTTCGCTCTCAAAATTGAGTCCACGGAAATATCTGGAAAAGGGGCGTAAAAGAAGGCGTGACTCTCTGCGCGCACGGCCATTTTAACTTCTGTAGCAGGCATTTAAATGGCCGCAGCTTAAAAGTGAAAGTAGATTCCTGAAAGTTCTGTAATGAACTGAAAAAACAAAAATTGAAATTTTCATTATTTTTCGTCAAATTTCACCGATGGTCCCCTTACGGAAATTAAATGAGGGATATGGAAAATGGGGTTTAAATCAATTTCAAAAAGATACCATATGATGGTAGGAGGGACCGGAAAAGATTTAATAAAGAAAGATGGCTGTTGTTAAGTGCTGTAGTATAAGTAATGTAAGTAGTAACCTAGGAACAATTTTAACAGACCAAGGGGGCAGTGAAGAGGAGATTAAACAAACAGGGCAAAGAAACCCTGCTATTCAGCAATTGCATTTAATAATAGGGAATACAAATATTTCTAATGAAATGAAAATTAGAATTTATAAAGCAAATTGTACAAAGAAAATCATTGTGTGATGCCAAATTGTGGGAAAACTAAAAATTAGATTAACGTAAAGGCTATGGAAATGGAGTTTTACAGACACAGCTGTATGTAACGTTAATGGAATCAGAAATGAAAATATAAGGCAGCATATGGGTGTCACGTCGGATATAGTGGATAAATTTCCAGGGTGATGGTGAAAGAGTACAGACATCTTAGTAGAATGTCAGGGGAAAGATTCCCATTAAAAACCTGGAGGTTGGCAAGTGTCAATGCACAGAAAGAGAGATAGATCACAACTTTCATGGTTTGATGGTGTGAGACTCAGAATGAGAGATCATTACATTAAAGAAGATGATTGGCAAGATAGAAGAAATTGGGAGCTTGGATGCACGAGATGCCACATGGCGTAGTTCCACTCACATGTGGGAGAGTGGTGACCGAAGTTCAGTAATCTAATTGCATCATTCCAGCAAAGGATGCTAGCAAGTACAGTTCCTCTTCACTTTTTTTAATTATATAGAAAGCTCCAGTGAAATAGAGGCTACAACAAAAGGGATCAAAATTATAAACAACAACTCTTGTGACAAAAAGACCCACAATTATTTATTGTCAACAATGAGGAACATACTGGTCGGTTTGAAACAGCTTACTGAAATATCTACCTACAATGTTATAATGTTATAATTGTACACAAATTGAATGAAATAATTTTTTAATTACAGTACAATAACATTGCTCTGCTTTCAACAGATTTTCCTTCTTTATAAAATTAACAGAATTTTTGATGATTAATAAAAAACAGCAAAAGTTTCATGTTTTACAATTCTTCCAAATGCTCGTCAGTAATACCAGAAAAATGATTTTCATTTTCCTTTGCTTTATTAAGCAAATTTATATAAAACTGAACTGGCTGGCCTTCCATTAAAAGATCCTTAGGAACTAGAGCTGTCAAAGGATGGTGCCTCCTGCAAATAGTAAGAACATTGTTTATATAAATAATCGAAAGGGGGGGAAAAAAAGAACATAATACTATGTTCGTTAATTAGTTCACAAGTACAAAAGAGGCTTTTAAATGAAACCACAAAATAAAAGCTCGAAATGTAATTGGAGAGCAAGATCATTTCTTGTATGGAAAAAATTTAAAATCCTAATGCTACATAATGCTAAACTCACACAAGCTCATAATGACCAGATGAAGTGTTGTGTTTTTTACACCTTCATTCCTAACTTTATTTCTGAATGTAGTTGACAATGATGACATTATACCCATTTATCTATTTGAATTATTTTTAAAATCTCACTGATTGAACTTTAAAATGATATTGATGTTGCAAGATAATATTTTAAAGCACAATAATATTTCTTAAATAAAATGTTTTACTTACATAATTTCTAAAAGTGTCCCAATTTCATCTGACACAGATGCAAACTTCGATATAATACTAAGGAAACTGTCATGTATCAGCTCTAGTTTTTCAGATTTCTCTTCTGGTTCAACTCTTAAATTTACGGAAGTCACAGAAACTGAAAAATCACATAACCCATGCATATTCTTCCAACACAGAAATAGCAACAATATAAAATACTAAATAACTGGATTGAAGGTTGCTTAGGAAATATCATACATGGTTTCATCAGCGAGTGAGCTTTTTGAAGTTCTCCAAGGTAGCTCAACTGATTCCAAACATGCAGCAGCAAGTAATGTGGTGCCAGTCCACAGGAATCTTTCATCACAGACAAAGTTGATTTGGATGACTTAGAAGTATTAGAAAGAACTCTCAGATAGTGAGAGTGAAGTTCATAAACTGGCACACTTTTTCCACTAGAAAAAATATTTAAAAACAATATACTTTTATTAACAATTCAAAAGGTACTGCACTTTTTCACCACACAAGTAAGCACATGCATATTTCTAAATATGATATGATTTCAAAAAGTTCTATATAAATACTAACTTCTCCATGATCAATTTCTCTAGAGCTATAAGAGGTAAATTGGCAAAAAGCTGAATCTCCTTCGGCCCTAGCTTGCAAAGCTCTGCCATGCAACTGTATAATTCATTTGTTTGCAGTCCATGATGGAGGTCCTCCTTAGGCAAGCCATGCAGGCCAGAGTTTGAGATTCTTTTACAAAATTGTTTTATACCTGACAATCTTCTTGACACTTCAGTAAGATTTGTTTTCTGAAGAAACAAATGCCAAAAAGATTCAGAATAGATACTGTTTGAGATAGAAAATTAATAAACACACAATTCATATGGTTAATAAAACAAGATGTACTAGCCACAACCACCATGTCTTACCATAACAAACAATTTAGGAATGTCTTCCATTACAATATTCACAAAGGACACAACTGAATTATGAACTTGAAATACATAAAAGCTTATCATTGTGACTAAAATACTAACAGACAATAATGCTATGGTTGTATGAAACCATGACATCTAACGAACAGTCATCCGTGAGTGATCTCATTACTATTAACAAATTTTGTATTTCATGTCAGATCAACAAAATCAGGAACTATAAATTCTTCTCTTTCTTTTCAATATGATAATATTGACTACAGTTTTTGACTTGACACAGTCAATGGATAAAACGGAAAATGGATAAATGTCCCAAATCATCCCAAACTATTTGAGCAGTGTCTGAGTAATAATGTGTTTGTAAATGCTTTTTGGCAATTAAACACAAATTGAATTGAATTGAATTGAAACACAATTGAATAAAACAATTAAATTTATGAATATGTAA
The DNA here is from genome assembly GCA_964035755.1 of Teleogryllus oceanicus. Taxonomy (NCBI): domain Eukaryota; kingdom Metazoa; phylum Arthropoda; class Insecta; order Orthoptera; family Gryllidae; genus Teleogryllus; species Teleogryllus oceanicus. The sequence continues at coordinate 4,171,957 of CAXIVR010000011.1, forward strand.
ACATTGCTTAAAGTTGCCAGGTTTTGTCTAAAGAAATTAGTTTCTTTGAACAAAACCAAGCAAAACTGATACCTTTTAACTGAATCAAGGACATACTCACCAAATTAATTTTTAAATTTTTGCATTCAATTGCCTTTTCTGCAATTTGATTTTCAATACTCAGCAGAATACTCTCAGACAATTTCAAATCCTCCATTACTTGACTGCTTGCAGAATCCTCACTGTTTCTTGATAATGATGTCCTACTTTCATTCATCTGCCAAGTTTCAAAAAGTCTAAAATTACGTTTTGCTTGAAAATTGCTATCTTTTCAATATATCCATTACAACAAGAATTCATTTATACAATACATACTAGTATATTTTTGACTTCAGGAAATAAAATTTTGGGGAATTTTTTTGCAAATTCTCTTTAAATTGAATTTAATTTTCTACAGGACTTAATGTTCAAGTTTAGAGAAAAAACAGAAAGGTCACAAAAAATACTGGTTTTTCAGGTCTCCTGGAATTCGCACAGGGTCTAGGACGTCAAATATTTCGGGAGGAGATTTTAATCAGTGCCTGGGTAGGTAATCCCCCTTATTCAGTACCTACCTTTTGGACTACATAAACAAATTTGTAGATATGGCAGTTAAATATTACTCACTCTAGCTTGTCCTTTCACACTGTGTACTGAAATAAACTGAAATGTATTGAATGATTTATCCCAACGCAACCAGTTCCGAATTTGTATAAATGGGCGCCAGGAAAAGATTACGCTGAGACTATTATACACGTCAACCTTCAACTCTAATTATAATAAATTAGTTTCCGGCTATCTGGGTCGATGGGTTTCATAGAAATAATCACTATTGTATACTAATAGATGATTATCCGATCTGCCATCTATACAGAGTGGTCGAGGAACCTGAAAAGCAAATATATTTCTATCTTGCTACTTCATTGCTAGAATTGGTTCAATGGGAATCATGTATTCATTTCACAAAAACATGGAAATTTATTAAACAATTTACGTATTTTATAATTTTATCCAATATGCAACAAAAACCTTGGTCATGACCGTTTCCAACCTTATAATGTCTTTGCGCGCTTTTGGACCATCTTTATTCATCTCCGACGTCGCCGTCCTCAGGTCCAGACCCCATCTTCTCTCTTCCTTTCTCGGAAGCACACTTCAATCACCGTTCATCAGATCAATAAACTATTTGCTGCTAGCATTCCAGTCCAATTACTGACAACTTTGCCCAAGCCCTCAATGTCCCTCCAACTCGTTCACTTGAAATATTTTAAGTTTTACTGTCATACTTAGTATTCAAATTCGATATTCTATCAATATCTATTCCCTAGTAGATGCTTACAAGTCCCCCAAAAAAACTCCTAACATTAATTGGAGCACGATTCGTTCAAGACCACGGCATCAGTCAAAATGAATGCCTCTCGTATTCTTTCAGCCCTGCAAAGTTCGGTCCATTTTTTCGATTGTTTATTTGCAGATAACACTTGATGTCCTTTCGTACCTAGCCAATCCCTAATTTTCTTGCAAAACGAACTAGCCGTCTTCACTACTGTCACTGCTTTTTCGGCCAATCCCTGAATTCTATACAAAATGAACTAGCCGTCTCCACGATTGTCACGGCATGAAGATGTTGACCTTGACGACTGTTCGCTTACCGTTGCTATGCTAGCATATTCACATATATTTATCCCCTATACTTTATGCCATTTATAATAAATATTGTACCATATTCAGTCACATATTGGTATGTCACAGTACACCTGAATAAACATGTAAATTTGTGACATATACTGCAATAGTTTCCTACACTTAGTGCTAATTTCATTGAATAAAAAACTAACTTTAAGCACATTATAATAGATTTACGATTATAATGCTATTTATTATTTCCTTTTTTACATAAAAAACAGTTGTATGTGAAATTTACCTTCTAGCTAATCAGAGAACAATGGGTTACACACCACCTTGAACAAAGCGTGAGAAATTAAAAAATTTACCATTTCAATTTTTTTCTACTTTTTAAAAATACAGAGAGTGCCAAAACTGGGCCAGCACCATTTATTTACCACTCTTTGTGAAAAAATGTAAGGAAGAAAATTTAGATCCATTCCTGAGAAATTGTTTAAAATTTAAAAATTGCCTACATTTGAAACAAAATTATGCAAAAAAAATTTATTTCGAGATATGTTTTTAAATTTTTAAAAAAAAAATTTTTTTGTAATTGTACAAAGACATCGAAAAAATTTTCAAATTTTGCAATTTTCTAAGAATCTGGGATTTCAACAAAAATGGGACCTACACCATTCTCTTAAGCATCCTTTACACTACCCCAGGTCAAAATTTAATCAAAAAATTTGTAACAGATTTTGAGAAAATTTTTTTAAATGAAAATCTGCCTATATTTCAAACAAAATTACACGAAAACTACTCAAATTTTCGAAAAATTTTATATGACCTTATTTCAAAATCTGTCTTTAAAGAACAGCTTTCATTAAGAAAAAATCTCTATCTTCAATTTTTTAGTTGCAAGAAAACAAAAAAAAATTTGATTTTTTGTAGTTTTCGAAAAATTGGAGATTTAACGAAAATAAGCCCTGCATCATTCTCTTAAGCCTATAATACACTATTGTATATTAAAATCAATTCTTCTATGAATTCTAATTTGGAACGTAATACTTTTGCCAAAAGTTATGATTTCATACTAATACAATTCATTAGATGGCAAGTTGAACTCTCTGATTCTGAGACAGTACAGCATGACATTAATTTCATTCATCAAGGTAATTTAAATTATGTAATTCAAGCTAGTATTTGTTACTCTGTATCAGATATCCAAGTTCCTCCCTCACAACATCTAAACCTTATTACTATCTCTTCATGCCCTTATTTGCTCAGAAGTCGATCAGCTAGGCTTTCTGAGAAAGCTGTCCCCAGCCTTCCCCCTCTTCCCCCACCCCCTCCCATACCCCTCCTAAAATTCAGCAAACCCAGTAACATTCTTGTCAGTACTCTCTCTGTAGTAAGAGTGTTCACAGTCAACATTAGTTATGCTCATTTGTATATCGTGTGTAATTTTCTTTTTCTACAACTTTCATGTGAGTATGGTTTTTCTGGGCACTTGCCTTCTTTCTCTTAATTAATAATTTATTAATATAATTTAGAAGTAAGATGTCTAAAAAATTTTTTAATATCTAGACTATAACAATTTGGTTTGGCTTAAGTCATAATTGTTGTTTGAATATTATATCTATTGTATTTCAACATGTTCTCAAGAACAATTGACAATTTATAGTGTTTATTGAATTCAAAATTCATCACGGGTATGTTTTCCATAAAATCTACTCTTTTAAATTCAATTTTTCAATTTGAAATAATTTAGACCACGAATATCTAAACTTACATCCTATTTTTTAAGTTTGAAAATGTTAATAGGTTATATTGAGATTTCTAATTGTGATTGTTAATTTATAGGAATATGTTTTGAACATCATACCACCTATCAAGGTCAATTTTATCATGATATTTCAACCAATTCTTTGTAAAGTATGTACTCATCTAAACATTTTCAATTTATTGTGAATTCTTTATATTGTCAAACACTGTTTTATCTTAATATAATTTGGTTTAATTTTTATTTATATTAAGTTTTTAATATTTATTTTATTTATATTAATTCTTTAATTTCTTATTTTAGTTGACATATTGTTTAAGGCCTGATGATGGAGGCACAACTTTACCTCTGAAACATTGCCATGCTGTTTCTTGTTTCAAGATACCATTGTAATGTAAAAATCATTTTGTTTAAATAAATGGATTTGTGACTGTCTATAAAAAGTAATTATTGGAACTTTTATTAAGAAAAAGCATTAAAAACTTAAGTTGACTCCAGTTATAGTGAACGCGGATATAGTGAACCCTGGGTTATAGTGAACTTAAGTCACTGGTCCCGTTTCACTTGCATTACAAATAAGCATACGAAGATTTGGTTTTAGTGAACCTGAACCTCAGCTATGGTGAACATGGGAAATACAGTCGACACTGGTTATAGTGAACTTCTAGGGACTAACATTTTTGTTTCACTATATCAGAGATTTATATTCGATGATATCAAAATTAAATAGAATTTCTCCACAATGATTGATTTTATTAATCTAGAGATACAGCAAAATGCATTAACAGCACAAACTAAAAATTTCAATATCTTAATTTGTTCTTAAAACATCAATTATTTTTAACTGTTTGCTTCGTACATTTTTCATTAGTAATTTATCTAGATCCTTCTCCAAGTTCATACTCTCTTCATACTTCATTCTGCATTGTCCTCTGTGTCTAAGTAATGCAGTTTTGACACCCTTCAATGCCTCTTTTACTGTTCGTCTCTAAAACTTGGGATCCTTTCGGTAGCGGCGTGACACAAGGTAATTAAATTCATTGATTTATTGCACGGCGCGGGGGGCAGGCTGTAGGGCTGCGGCGCGCTTCCTGATGCCTACTTAGTGAAACTGACAGACATCAGTTTTCCATTCCAGGTCCGCTACCTCCACCTCATGGGAGACTTCTTCGATTACGACCATTGGCCGACGATATTTTTTTCAAGCTGTCTGGAGTTTGAATTTGTGGCATCATGGGGATATATTACTTTTCCGAAAGGTACTAATTTCCGGGCCATTGTATTTCCTATGTTCACTATAGCCGAGGTACAGGTTCACTATAAGTTTTCTTATCTTATTTGTTATATAAGTGAAACGGGACCAGTGACTTAAGCTCACTATAACTGAGGGTTCACTAAAACCAGAGTCAACAATACAACGTCCAGAAAATTAACTCCCTCGTGGAAACAAATAGTATATTGCCTCATAGCCACAAAAGAGAATTTGTGCCTGCCATAGCGAACAGCACTATCGATCGCATATGCAGATGCACTAAAGTGATGTGATTGCGCAGAATCTCGATAGTGCTTTAGTATTCAAGGGTGCACAAACTCAAATTTCAGGTAGTTTGAAAAAAAGATCGTCGGTCAAAGTTCACATTCGAGGAAGTCTCCCCTGAGGGAAAGGTAGCGGACCCGGAATGTCGATTTTAGTTTGAAATAGTTCAAAATAATAAGATTAGTACCAGGCACAACACATACTCAATAAGGAAATGAAGCCTTTTTTTGCTTAAGTTAACAATTTTTTAAAAAATAGTTTGAGTTTTTGATTTTTATCTGTTGCCCAACAGAGAATTACAGTTGAAAATTTGGAAAAAAATAGATATAATAAACAAATATTGAGAAAACTGGAAAGGTCATGTCCTGAGAATGACAGAACACAGGATAAGTAAAATTATCCTTCAATATGCACCTAAAGGAAAAAGAAGTGTTGGACGTCCCTTGAAGAGATGGCAAGAACAATTTCAAGACTGAACAGATCAACAGGTCTAATCTTTGCTGTTGATGATGATGATGATGGATTTGGAAAAAATCCAAAATTCCAATTTTTAAGATGTAATTTTTAAGTGGTATGTTATTTACCAATGATATTTTACTGAAAGTAACTATACTGTTATTTGTAAAAGCACAGAAAAAATTAAGGCTGTGATTCTATTCCTTCTTTGAGAAATTACTCTCAAAAAATCAAATTTCATTTTTTCACATTCCATAGATTTGGTTGCAAATATTTCCGGAATAAAAACATAGAAGGTAGGTAAAGAATATTTCGATTTGTAGTAGACCAGAGTATGCTGAATCCAATGCTTTTTATTCTAGAACCCAGAGCTGAGTAATTTAGAAAAGAGTAAATGTCTACAAAGGCAAAAAATGGCACAAGGCATAAACCAAAAATGTCTGCCAATTGTAAACTAGAAACAATAAAAAAAAAATTAAAGATGTTTTTGAACAGCCAAAACACGAGGACATTTATGTACAAAGTATGAATTTTTTTCGAGATGATCAAGTGTCCAATTTATTTAATTATGGTTCACCAAAAATGGATTGACCCTTAGACAGGATTTTTCAATATAATGCAGAATAACCAACATCAAATGAACTCTAATATTTTTTTCTTAAGTGGCAATGACACAGGAAAGTTTAACAAGTTTATAAAACTGCACTTACAACTTCATTCCTATTTTCAAAACAACATTAAACTCTAGACAATACTAACATTTCATGAAGAGCCTTAATTTTGTTGAAATTTCACAAAAAATTGATCCTAACCTTTTCCCTGCTTTTCATTTAATAATTTCAGTCAAGTTTATTAAGTTCTTACCAATTAGATAATCTATAACAATAATCATCCGATTATTAAAATGTACAATTATCTGCAAAAAGCAAGAAAGATCAATTTTAAAAACATATTTGATATCATTTATAATATTAGAAAGAACTAAGAACCCAATGAATACCTTCTGGTATACTTGAAGTAAATTTGAACTCAAATGATTCAAATTCTTAATAGCATAGTTACCAGTTAGTAACCATAGCTTACCATTAGATAAGAATTCTTAATTTTAATTTATTATCATGGTACTCTTATCACGAGATTTTTCAATTCAGTACACGAATACATTGTCAGTGTTTTCATAGGTTATCAACTTACTTACAGGAATATATCATTACTTGCCACTGTCATTAGTAATTACCAAAATTATCAAGTTTTTAACTTTGGCAACATTATAGTATGACACAATATTTGTTATATAATTGATGTTGCTAGGCCTTTGAGACATATTACTCATTTATTCTCTAAAACAACATTGACTTCCAATACCTTGAAGAGATTGGAAGAAAACTGTTTTAACGCATTTTAATAACAGCTTTACGATAATCAACTATTTATTACAAAAGTGAGCACAAACCCTCACCTAATTTTGGTATGCTGAGTTCAAATTTGCTGTCATTGCCAAGAAAAATTATTTTCTCCTTCTCTTTGTCAAAACTGAATGATGAACTCAATGGCACTAGTGCTCCTGGTTTGTTTTTTTCCTTATTTTCCCTCTTCTATTCAACACGTCTCTCTACCCTTCTTGGTCACAGTTTATTGAAACAATAAACTGTAAAAAGCAAGCGTTAACTTTTTGTCTTTTTTGTCTCATCATGTCATAGTCAGTCAACTATATCGCGAATTGCTTAACTTCCGTGACTTTATAGAGGCAGTTCAGTACTTCGGCAAATGATGTCAGCTTATTTCCCTATCCCTGATGAAATCTTTCACCCTATTCAGCACTACGAACCCCTAAGTTTTCTGAGAAATATCCAATATTAAAAAAATGCAGGAATTGAAACTTTCCCCTTATCACATCTATTGATGTGATAAGATTTCAATTTTTAAATGTGTATTGTTCATTACCTATAAATATTGTGTCTAATATTTCCCTAAAATAGATTGATGGCATCCTAAAATAAGTTTCATGCATTAAGTTCTAAATTAAATATTCTTTTTTTAAAAGGATTATCCTGAATTGGTCAGTGGAATTTACTACACACTTATGAATGTATGGAATTGATCTGTTTTTAAGCCCTTCAGCTTTTCATGTCTTTAAAGGACATTAAAAAAGAACAATTTTCCACAAAATTGCATTATATTATTCATATCTTATAGGAATCTGTCAAAATTAGGCTAATTAGGCTTAACCATCTGTTCATTCTGATAGTACAAAATCACTGTTAGGTCAGAGAAATTACCCGCTAAGATTTCTAGAATTTAAATAGTAATATAACAGTTCTTTTACTACTTCAGTTCATTAACCATAGGTTTACACTTTCCACTGTCATGTGCAAGTGAAACACAGATCAATTGCTTCTATTTTTGTAATCAAATTTGCATCATTTTATAAAGTAAAATTCTCCTCTTTTAACTATTATTATAGAACTCATATAATTTGAACTTCATTAACTCTTAATACTTTGTTCAAACTTGTGTTTATCTACCTTTCACAAAGATACATATAGTGCAGACCATAAATCATTTTACCTTAAAAAGAGTAGGTGGGGTAGGTTGTATTTTCTTTCTTGTTTATATTGGTATTAATATAAAAATGTTACGTTTTCCTCTTCAAAGTATTCTGGGAAAAGATTTGGTAGCCAAAAGTCTCATACAGATTGGTATATAAAAAAAAATCTTTTGCTCATAAAATTTGTAGAAAAAATTTAAAAAAATTCCATTTTTAAAAAGTAATGTTAAAGAAAATGAAAAACTTCAAAAACTATATTGGGGGGGGGGCTACAAACACTTTTCCTGGAGTACTTTGAGGTGGAAAACTTAGGGTTTTCATATGAATACCAATAAAACAATAAAAAAATAAAACTTTTGTAAGGTATGTAGACTCTCTAATCGTTCCCCATCAACAGCACTCAGGAAAAATTACAGCATAAATACTGATGTCATACAATGTAAATTTACTATAAAATAACATGAAAATGAAAAAATAAAACAAAGAAAGAAACTTACCAAGTGCTTTGTTTTTGAACATGATTTGCTCTCAATCAACCCATTCATTTAAATTTTTTTTCCCATCATAAGTTCTGCTATAAAAAAAAAAAGAAAATATAGCTTCTTTCTCAAACAGATGTCAAAAAAACGAGAAAAAGCAAAATTCAAAAATTTTACCTAGTTATAAGTGCTTCATCTGAATTTGTTTTTTGGGGGACACACTGAATTGTTTCACCTGATTTCGCTGTGCTAGGTGGATGTTGAATGATATTTATAATTTGCTGCTTCTGCTCTAAAAGAACTTCAAATACTCTCTCCAAAGGAATATTTGCTAATTTCTTTGACACATATTCAATAATGTCATATCTCCATTCCAAAGCTTCAGTATTAGTGCCATTACAGCCATACTCTCTTGCAATATTTTGAATATTTTCTATTTGCACCTCCTTTCTCTTTCGTGTATTAAAAATATATTCTTGACATTCAAAAACTGCTACCTGCAACATGCATTCAAAACAATGCATAAATTAACTTTTTAACTGCATCAGAAATCTACATGTCAGGTTCAAAATAGTAACACAGTAGCTGTTTTGACATTTAAAGATATTTTTGCATGGAATTTAACAGTTCTTTCGAAAAACCTTAGGCTTTTTTTAATATGATGTGTTTTGTACCGTTTCACATCGTGTTCAAAATTACATAAAGTACAATTTCTTCTCAATCAACAAAAGTGATAATAAAAAAACACAATATTCACTGTTTAATTGTTGATTGTTTTTCCTGTTTAAGGATTTTTTCATCACACATCTCATACATTGATACAAGATCTTTATTTCACCTTGCAACTCAAGTCTGGGAGCACTTGCTCTTGTGGTAATTTGGCGATAGTGTACCTCGTGTGCTGTATCTTTACTACCAGTCAAGATCTGCCCATGACTGACACAACATGTAGGGATGGCAGAGGAGGTGGGGAGCATCAGGTCACATGGTGCAGTAACTTTCTTGTTTCTGTGTTTTTCCTGTTCGAGACTCATGACAATCAGGTAAGCAGCCCAGAGGCCAGAATCCTTTTGTGGTGAGTGAGGCAGGACAGGGCAGGGCAGGGAGGGGCAGGTTGGGCAATGTCATGAACAGGCACGTATGTTTCAGCGCTGAAACTAACAAACGCTGTAGAAACTAAACAGTGATTTTCAATATATACAGGGAAGTTATGATTTATCAACTTATTAACCAAAAGTGATAGTAATTATTTAATGAAAGTCAGCCACAAGCAAAATCAGAAACATCAAGTACTCCATTATTTATAATAAAGTAAATAAATAATTTTAATTATTTAAAATTCCCCCATGTGATGTCTGGGGTTTTAGTAGCATAGCACCACGGGTAATCCCCCCTATCGTAAGAGGCAACTAACTCCTTACCTGAATTATTCCTTTCGTGTCATACAACCCTTCCCTTCCCCCGGGAGTCAATGGGTGGACAGAGTAGCTCCGAGGTCCCTGGTACCTATCCTAAGAAATTCCATCTTTTGTTCCTTCCTAGGGTAGGCAGAGCTCTTTGCCCCATGAAGGATAGGGGAGGTCAACTCGAAATATTGCCCAGTACACTCATAGACTGCGAGGTGGCAGCCCCACCATCGAGCTTAACCTGTGCTGCACTCATAACGCGGCCAGGGGATATACTAAATTACTGAATCTCTCCAGAGGGAAAATTCCAGACTACTACGATTAAGACAACCAAAGCTATGAAAAAGGACAAGAGTCTGGGATTAATTAAGGTATCTGTATGGAATGTAAGAAAGGTTACGTGGAAAAGAAACTTTGTTAGAAATCGAATTACAGCGCACTCAAGTAGACATTGCAATCATACCTGAAACAAAGAAGTTACACAGTTCGACAGAATTTAGAGAATATATTTTAATTTACAGTGGCATAGAAGTGAGAAGAAAGCATCTGCTGAATGATTAAAAAGAAACAAAAATAAAATAGAAGGATATACATTTATCAATGAAAGAATGATAAAATTGAGATGCAAAATGAAAAAAGGTCACCTATCTGTTTGTTATTCACCTGAAGAAGGAAGAAAAGTAGTAGTTGAGAAGTTTTATGAAGAACTTCAAGATGCTGTTAACAAAGTCCCTAGAAATTGTTGCTGGGGATTTGAATGCAAGAGTTAGAAATGCCTCAAACAGCAAAATAGTGGGTACAATGGAGAAGAAACCTGTAATAGAAATGGGCAAACACTCAGGGAATTTGCATAATTAAATTCATTTAAGGTCACTAACACATTCTTTCACCATAAAGAAATCCACAAAACAACTTCGAGCACACGGGGAAGACAATCAATTATTGATTACTGATAGTTAATAAGAAAACAGATTCTTTAGTACAGGATGTGAGGGTTTACAATGTTGATACTGATAATTTCTTATTGATATCCAAAATACTTTGACACTACCAATATCGTTACTCTTCTGTAAACAAAACAAAAACACGAGAAGAAGTACTTAAGAGTGCATTTGTTGCAGGACGATAGTATAAGATATCTTTACCAACAACGAATGGATCAACACTTACGTGAAATGCCTGAAAGTCAAAACATGAATGTGAGGTGGAATAGTCTGAAATATGTCATTCTGCAAGCAGCAGAGGAAGCTTTGGGAAAAAGGAAGAAGAGAAGAAATAACCGTGGCCTAAGAATATGGAATGAAGACTTGGCAGATCTCATAAGGAAAAAGAAGAATGCTTATCTTCAATATCTTTCCTCTCGATCACTTCATGATAAACAAGAATATAAAAGCAGCAAATACATCAGCAATAGTTAAAAAAGAAATGAGGCGTATGAATCGCCAGAGCCAGAAATATGAATCGCCAGAAACATTTCTTAGTGAAATGGAACACGATCTGCATGGAAAACAGAAAAAAGCCTACAAAATATTAAAACAACTTAACAACAATGAGAGAGACAATATAAATCTTAATTTGATTCCATATGACAAGTGGTGTCATTATCTTGCAAATCTATGGACAAGGGGAGATAGCTTTCAAAGAAGAAATAGTTGATCCAATAACAATGGACGAGTTGAAGTGGGTTCTTAGATAAATAGAAAAGCACCCAAGTCAGAAAACATCAACAATGAACTCTTCAAAAATGCATCTAATAGATTTTCCCTACAGCTGCTGGACTTTCTGAATACTTACTGGGTATATGGTCACATCCCAGAAGAATGGAGAACTGCTGAAGTCATCCCCTTACATAAAAAGGATGATATGAAGAACTGTTCTAATTACAGAGGGGTAAACATTTGAATTCTGGATAAAAAATATACACCAAAATTATAAATCAGAGCCTAGCACCTATTTCAGAGCTGTTCTTATTAGAGGAGGAAAATGGGTTTAGGAAAGGCAGGTCTTGAATTGACTGCATATTTACAGTCTCACAAATAATAGAAAAGCATGGCTAGTATAATGTTCCCACATTCTTAGCATTTGTAGATTTAGAAAAGGCATTCGACACTGTTAATCAAACAAAATTGTGGGAGATGTTGCTAAGAAGAGGGATTCCACAACATCTACTAATAGTATGTGGATACTGCTATGTAGTATGTATGTGGATACTGCTGTAAGAGTAAATACAGGAGATGGTCCAAGTAATGAATGCAGAATAATAAATCAATGCGTAAGTCAGGAGTGGCCCATGTCACCCTTTTTATATATATATATTTATTTATTTATTTTTATGATGTGATTACGCGATGGGAAAGCAAATGAAAACAAATTTTATTGGAAAAATTGCCTTGAATACATTACTATTTGCAGATGATCAGGCTATACTAGCAGACTTGAAAGAAAATCTGCAAAGAGCCATCTTTAGTCTTTTTAACATCGCTAAAGAATTTAATTTAAATTTATCCTCATTCAAAACCAAAGTCAGGAGTTTTAGAGGAGTCTTTCCACTGCGAGCAAAGATATAAATAATAACGTAACTGAACAAGTCTCAAATTTTAATTATCTGGGATACAATATAGGCTATGATCATTCTAAAGACCTTGAACAAAAACTCTTTAAATTCCCGCAACTACTTGGTACAATGAAGCAACATCTGCTAATGAAAGTAAGAAAAGAAACAGTTCTTAAATTCTATAGAACTATAGCAGTTCCAGCCCTCTTGTATGGTGCAGACGCATGGACAATAAAAACTCAACAGAGAAAAAAATTGAAGCAGCAAAAATGAGGTTGCTGAGACCACTAGCAGGATACTCTTTGAGGGACCACAAGAAAAATGAAGACATTAGGTCAACACTTCAAGTTTGCAATATAGGCCAAATATTAAATTCACATAAATCCCTATGGTAGGACCCTGTTCAGAGAATAAACAGTTCGCGCAACCCTCTTTAAAGTTTTGGGTACAGACCGCAAAGCAGAAGAAATGTAGGATGTCCACGACTGTGATGGAATTATCAAATTAAACTCCTGGAGACAGAACAGGCCAAAAGGCCCAATCCATGCTGTATATGATGATGAATAATTTTACTTATTAATTTACTAAATGAATAATTGAAAATAATTAATAAAAATATTAAGATTTCCTAAAATTATAATTTTGATATTCATTATTCCTAAATGTCAGTTTTTATGAAGACAAGAGAGCGGAGAGAAAGGGGGAGAGCGGAGAGAGAGAGCAAGAGGCGAGAGAGCGGAGAGAGAGAGAGAGACGAGAGAGAGGAGAGAAGAAGAAGAAAAGAAGAAGAAGAAGAAAGAAGAAAAAAGAAGAAAAAGAAGAAGAAAAGAAGAAAAAAAGAAGAAGAAGAAATAAAAAAGAAAGAAAAGAAAAAAAGAAAAAGAAGAGAAAAAAGAAAAAAAGAAAAGAAAAAAAAGAAGAAGAAGAAGACGACGACTGCCCAAGGGCAGGCGAAAGATACGCCAAAGGTATGTATTTCATGAGATCAAATTACCACAAGAGTAGGACTCCCAGATGTAATCCAGTCATCCAAGTCAAAACACATACAAATTCTTTAGATAAACATGTCATTTCTCAGAACGTCAATCTCATTCTGGCTAATTTTAAGCAGAAATTGAAGATTTTATTGTGGCTAACACAAATCAACATGAGCCTAAGGGGAAAAAATGACATGTTTGCAAACCAATATTTCCCTGATAATTCAAATATGAAATGAACAATTTTCCCTATTCCAGTTTATTTGGTACGATGCTTCTAAAAAATCTTAAAGTAACAGAATTTAAAACTAATACACTACTTTACTATACTAATTTCTAATGGTTTCATGGATCTATTGACCTCAGAAACTACTTTAAAAAAATTTTTTTTTTTCTAATATTATTTTTGAAAGTTTAAATTTGGAAGCAAAGTTTCTCACAAAATTATCTGTAGAGGAAATCTGTTTGTAAATAAAGGATCACTTTTATTTCAAAATATTCTAAGCACAAAAACCATTTAAAAATTAAAATGTATTGTAAAAACCATTTTTTGCTGTTTTTGAGGAGTGTAGGTTAAGGAGTTGGAAACCAATTGAAAAATTTGTATTTTGAGTAAGCATTATTGTTCAAAACATTCAATTTCACTATACTTGGAGATACTATCTTCCCATTTTGTCCTGCAAGTCCCTTTTCACACATACAAACGGAATAAAAATATTTTATCAATAACAAAATAAGTCCAACTGTGCCACATCTGAACTTCAGTTAACAAAATCATTTCACAAACCAACATGTTTAACAGATCCGTTAAGAAGTATTGACAATTTCACTCATGTCAGTTTCACACATATTAATTTCTGTCCACCCGTGCAAGCTACACAGTGGGAGTTCCCAGAAGACCTACATCTCCAAACGAGTAACAGAAGATTCAAAGTGTTCCATTTTGAAGAAAACAACGGGAAACATAACTTGAGCTCTCCACATGTTTCCCTGTATTATCCTTCACGCTGTCTTGAATGTTACCCACATGTACTCCACAAGTTCCTCATACATTCCCCACATACTATATCCCTTGCATGTACATCACAAGTATTCTGAATGAACCATCTTTTGCTCAGTTCCCATATAATCCACAACATGTTCCTCACATGATCTGCTACACATTTTCCCACACGATCCTTAACTGGTCTACACATTTTTATTTGGAAATTCAAAAATTCTTTTATGAACAGATATAAGGTTTTATCTGGCAAACGAAAGGTCAAAATGTTGCCCCCCCCCCAGCACTTTTTACATTGTTTTAAAAGTGAAAATAGTTCCACATTAACTTTTCAGGCAACGCAAGCTAAAGGGTGAAAGAAACTTCCAAAAATGTATTATAATGGTTAGAAAGGTTAAGTTTGAAGACTGCAGCACACAAAAAGCATTATTCGTGTCCCTTTTGGGACATGAAAACCTGGCTTTATGACCCTAAAATGCATAGTTTCCTAGTTACGCATGATATTCAAGTGTATTGCAGCATAACATATGTTGCGGGTTGTATGTGCACCTGATTTCCCAACCATTCCATAAACTGCACAGATCTGAGGGGTAATTCTCAATATAGCAGTAGAACCCTTTTAGGGTTTTGTTCCCATGGTTTCTTATAAAATTAACAAAACTATCATCTTTCTTTAGTGACTTATGTAGAGGGGACCTCAGAGATCAAGTTGTACCGATCATAAGAATTTGTATACCTTGGTCACTGAACCCATTCAGTTATTTCATATACATCCTTTGTTACTTTAATATTTAGCGTTCTACACAAATTTCTGAAAATCACCATAAACATTCTACAATTTTCATGAATGTGTAAAGAATTGAGTTTCCAAGCTGGTAGGCTGTGGTTTAGTGGACTATGGCTTACCAGCCCGGAAACTGTTATTGTCTCCAGCCGTGAGAGCCTACAATGTTATACAAAGAAACAATTATTTTTAAATACTTACTCTTACTTCATCAGAATCTTGCAATGGGCAATGATTCTCTTTTTTTTTATTTTCCTTCTCTTTTGCTTCAAGAACGCTCTTCCTCAACAACTGATATTGCACTGTTGTGTCGTTCAGTGCTTTTTCATTTAATAAAGAAAAAGAAACTTCTTTTTTTCATCATTCAAGGTGCTCAGTGTCCATTGTATTTCTTGTACTACAAAAGAAAAAAGTATTCATCATATGGTATCAAATTCTTAATTTACGTACAGGAAAACCAACTTACTGGCTAACTCATAAAATTTCACCCTTTCTGATTTGAAATTTACAAGGAAAAATTTTGTTTATTGGCTAGTATTTATCTGATTTTGAAATGCAGATGATTTTTTGTGAGCTAATTTTTTTTTGTGGATAAATTCTCCAATAATTTTTCTAATTATGTGCAAATTCAAAATGATAACATTAATGCATTTCTTTGAAAATACTTTATTTCCCTCTAGGAATGATAATTTTACATTTATTCAAAAAATGTAATATTAATAAAAAAAAAGAAAGGCCAAATGTTGATGCAGAAAACATTTGGGATATATTTTGTCACCTCTATAGAGAAATATCTTTTCAAATCATATTTTTTATTTTAAAAAAAATTTTAAAAAAATTGGTAAAATATTCAGAGATTTTAACATCTGAGTTTTGTTGCTTAGGTTTGATACAAGAATTTGAATTTGAACAAGAATAGGTCAGAGCAATGTTCCAACTACATATGTCTCTTGGCTATCCGAGACAAGCCGCGTCGATCTGCTCATAGCTGACATTTCGCCAACATATTGTGGCCTTCCTCAGAGCGTACTGCTGATGCAGTATGCTCTGAGGAAGGTCACAATATGTTGGCCGAAATGTCAGCTACGAGCAGATCAACGTGGCTTGTCCCGGATAGCCAAGAGACATACTCCGGCCACGGAAGCCTACGTAATCATTCCAACTACATATGTTAACCATTTATCCCAAAAATCAATAGTTATGTAAAAGAGGAGTTAAAAAGTAAATTCAAATTGACATTGTGTGATAGTGTGAGAAATAAGAAACATATTATATTGAATTTAAAAGATAAACAAGAAAAAACTGAATTACAAAATTTAATTTATAGAATAAAATGTCAGGATTGTTCTAAAGTATACATTGGGCAGACCAAGAGAAAATTAAAATTAAGAATCTCAGAACACATTAGAAATATTAAAGAGGTCACACAAATACTCAAGTTGAGATTCAGTTTTAATTATTCCACCAATAGACTACCATTTCTTAATTGTGGTTTATCCCCCCTACCTATTGTTTGTATAACATAAACTCATGACAAAAAAAATTAAATTTTAAAAAAACTAAAAAATTTTATAAATTTTATCAAAACACAAGCTCTATATGAGTATATTGAGTAATCTTATTAAAAGGTTCTTATTAAATATTATATTTTTGCTATGAAGTTGTAGAAATGAGATCGCCCAGATACATGGCAGCACTCGCTCATGCTCTTGCTGCCCATTGAGTTTAAGAGGGACTGGGAATGTGTTGATGTTAGTGGCGGTGTGGTGGTGACTGGAGAACGTGATTCGTTACAGTACCTTGAAACTACATCAAGAACGTCATCGTGATGTATCTGTGCACATCTCATATGCTGTTCTAGGTCGTCTAATTTACGTAATGTTCTAGCCTGAAGATGAGGAAAAATTTATTCTTGAAACTGACACAAGAGAATAATACTTAAAAGTGTGAAATAATTCATCTCCATTAGCTGTTCAAAAAAGCAAAGGGACCAAGCATAATATAAAAATATTTTATACTTGTGCACATTGCTTTGAAGCTTCTGGAGAGTTTGATTAATTAAGATTTAGTGTTTATCAACAACTTCACAAAATAAAAATGAAAATCTTTTTATGTATGTTAAATAAAGTTATCTATTGTTAAAGGCATCCGTTGTTAGCACAAAATAAAATTCTTTAACAATACAAAAGTTGCAGTTAAAATCCGAGCAATATTGATGTTGCACTAAAAATACTCGCAACTGTCAAAATGATGAGTTTGTCCTACATAGAAAAGAAAATTCGTCCTAAGTAGAAAGGAAATTGCTGTCTTCCTAGAGTTAAGCCCCTGCAGGGTTTCAGAGTTTTATGAGCAATGAAATGCTCAAAAACATGAAAAATGATTTTGAAATGGCTTCTCTAGCTTTTTTTATTATAAAAACATCTTGAAGTGATGTAATCCATGACCAATCCATCTCACCCCAATTTTCTTTAACTTGTGTATCATTAGTAGTGCCTCTGACCGGGAGGTCCTAGGTTCGAGTCCCCAATGGTGACAGGATTTTCGTACTAGTTACATAGGTCTGGAGAAGAATTCTAGCAGCCGGCTGCTCTGATCAGTAGTTTTCAATGAATCCTCCAATCAATATGTCAAGTGCGTAAGTACCCTAAAAAACAGGTCACAGACTGTGCTCTTTCCTTCCCCTTCTTTGTCCTAACCTCACACCTTGCTTACACGCACTATATGTTTAAATGCACTACACTACCACAAATACCAGGAGACCAGTCGGGAGCTTAGAATTTTTTCCGGCTAAGGTGGTGCCTGATTGGGGGAAAACTCTGCTAGCCTATAGGTCGCTCAACACCTGATCTCACTATCCAGTGGGGGAAGATCACTGCTACCTCCAAGGAAAAACATTCACTACTCTTATGGGACTAATTACCTCAGCAGTTGATGCACCCAGAATCACTAATCATTCATTGTATCATCATGGCCACTATCATGGGAATGTACATGTATTTGTTCATCTCTACTTAGTTTTTCAACTGTTTCACTTCAACACAATCTCCATTACTATAAGTTATATAAAACCATTTTTTTATTTGTTTATTACTGTCATGATATTTATACGTGATTTCGTGACAGAATATATCATTTTCTTTGACAGTTCAATTTTCACTTCACTAAAAAATATATTAAACATTCAAGGTAACAATACTTCAAAAAATTGAAGAATCAAAAGGGGCCCGGTTTGGGGGCCCAAAAATTGAAAAAAAATTGAAATCAACTAGAGTGAAGAGAAAGTGCCTAGCACTATTAACAAAACAGCATGAACTTGCTTCTAAACTCAGTTTCCTCAGTGTAGAAGTGTTGTTCTTGAGAGAGCAGGCAGAATTTATTTACTGCTTGAATGTGAAATATAGTGCCAAATGTGATTTGAAGAATAAATATTAGTGATAATAAACAAAGCATCTGAGAAAGTTAAGTGAGAAGTCCTGAAGAAAGCTTTCTGAGTCAATAAAATATACAGGTGGACCTGCACAATGAGTTATTAGCGTTCTAGAGTTAATAATATATTCAGTAAAAATGTTTATTATTCACCCTTCAACTACTCTCAAAATAATTTCAATTAACCAACACTTTCTAATGGAAAAGAAAGAGGTTATAAGCAAATCGATAAAAAATTAAGATAACAAATGAAATTTCTAGTCAAATTAATGGAAAAATAACAACAAACCTCACAAAGTACTTTAAATTGGGGAATTTTAAATAAAATTGAAACTGTTAAAGAATCAGGTAGAATATAAACTTCAAAAGCTTATTTGAAACCTGAACGGTGAATGTGGCAATACTGAACTATATCAATACCAAAAACTCTAAAATAAGAAATAACTGCAGAATAACAAAAATGGTCTCAATAGTTTTCTGCAAACACAGAATATAGTATCAGAAGAGCAAAATCTTACATAAATTTTTATTTTCATTGAGAAGTTTTGAGTATTCTTTTTTTTTCATAGCAAATTCTTCCTCTTTACATTGCAATTGTTCCTTCAATTTATTTCTTTTCTTCATCATTTCAAGTTCTTTACAAGCTTCTTGGCTCTTCTGAAACACAAAGTAATCAGCTGTATATTATTTTCTTAATTGCAAAACAAAACAAAACAAATTTTTTCTTACATACACACCTGTTTCTTGGTTAGTAAAATATGCTTTGCCTTCCTCACCATCTCTTTTGGACGCACAAAAGTAATCAGGGCATTAAGGATTGGCTTTAGCTTTTCTTGGCCAGAGATCCTAGAAAAGAAATACAATTAAATTGATAAACTCATAGAAATAAAAGAAATAAACACTTGATAATTAAAAGCACTACACATTATCTACATGATCAAATCACGGTTCCCCAATTTTTCCCTTCATTTATGTTAATATTTTCTTAAATCAACATTAAAAAGTATTCTTTACATCAAATACCCAAGTCAATAAAGGTTTCAACAAAAACAAGCAGTTACATTCTCTTAATAAAACTTAAATAATTTAACAGTTGTTATTTTTGTTACCTTTTCAGTTGATCTGGTGTCATAGAAAATGACATTGTGTCTATCCATTCTTCTAATGTGGGAAGAATTGTTTCATCTGTCATTTCCAGATTTTTTGTAATTGTGCTGTCACAACACTGGTGAAAACAATGATATGAAACAAATTATGGCAATTGACTTGACAGGCACCATACACCAACTTTTGTCACAGCAACACTGTCACTCTTCTCTTTAAGTTCATACCCTCAGTATACGGACGGACCACACGTTTCACTTTGTTTTTCAATAACACGTACAAATTCCACCAGACGTTCTCATCACTAAACCAAACTAGAAGAAAACATGAATAACACTCCTTGAATTGCTTTGAATGCAGTATATTCACAAAAGGCGGGAGTTCTTCGTAAGTTCGTACAGGCTTGCCACACACACGTCAACAAAATTGTCACAATCTGCGATTGCACAAGTAGTACAGTGCTGCCATATGCTCCATATACGAAATCAAAATAAAGGGTCCACTGATCCCGTGAAAAAACAGCATGATGTAAAAGAATTACTTCACAATGTTCCCTTACACCGTGAGTACTTGTTTATTCAAATTACTATTCCCTACACCGGAATAGATTGAAACAGAGAGGCAGCGTGAAAGTTTCTTGCTCTCTCAGGCTCTCTCATCTTATCAGTAGTCATGCTGTAGAAGGCCAGAAGGCCACTAAGGGCCGATTGTACGAACTCGGAATAAAGCCGAGATAAATTTTATTCCATGGATAAAGGAAAAACCGGTTGTACGAAGTTCGAATAGTGCTTATTCACGGAATAAACTGATGATAAACTATTCCACTGTTTTTGCGGAGATATTCATTGAATAAGGTGAAATAACCTCAAAAGTGGAAGCAGCAGCTAAAGAATCTAAAGAATTGGTTGTTTTATATTTTTCTACTAAAATGTTTTGTGAAATACACTTATTAAATATGAATGACTGAACATGTAACGTTAAATGCTATAGCTAAGTAGTGAAATAAGGATCTGCATTTTTGCTTGCTTGAATCGTCATTGAGTCAAGTTTGTTTTGGTAAAGTTTCAGTAATTAAGTATTTCAGTTGTGGATGATAGTAATTAAACAATCTATTAATTATTAACTTGGAAATCAATATTGTCATGTTCGCGTAGTTATTTTATTGCAATTTCACAAAAATGTTTTCGCAGTACTTGAAAGTGCACTATGCTTAGACAGGACTTGAAGGTCAATAACAGAAATTTTTGATATCTCAAAGCAGTGTTTCATTACCTTCAGTAGTTTGTAATAGCAAATGTATATTTAATCACTTCAATATTCTTAGGGCCGGTTGCACGAACTCGGAATAAAGCCGAGATAAATTTTATTCCATGGATAAAGGAAAAACCGGTTGTACGAAGTTCGAATAGTGCTTATTCACGGAATAAACTGATGATAAACTATTTCACTGTTTTTGCGGAGATATTCATTGAATAAGGTGAAATAACCTCAAAAGTGGAAGCAGCAGCTAAAGAATCTAAAGAATTGGTTGTTTTATATTTTTCTACTAAAATGTTTTGTGAAATACACTTATTAAATATGAATGACTGAACATGTAACGTTAAATGCTATAGCTAAGTAGTGAAATAAGGATCTGCATTTTTGCTTGCTTGAATCGTCATTGAGTCAAGTTTGTTTTGGTAAAGTTTCAGTAATTAAGTATTTCAGTTGTGGATGATAGTAATTAAACAATCTATTAATTATTAACTTGGAAATCAATATTGTCATGTTCGCGTAGTTATTTTATTGCAATTTCACAAAAATGTTTTCGCAGTACTTGAAAGTGCACTATGCTTAGACAGGACTTGAAGGTCAATAACAGAAATTTTTGATATCTCAAAGCAGTGTTTCATTACCAGTTTGTAATAGCAAATGTATATTTAATCACTTCAATATTCTTAGATGGAAGAAATTTATTTCAGATGTACTTGAAGATAAAGTATTTTCGTATTAGGTACTAAGATTTTAATTTATTGTTCAGATTTTGCAGTAGTAACTACACGATTGTAGTGAATTTGTGATGTGATATTAATTCTAAAATCAATATTTATCAAATTGTATTACTTGGAGAAATTGTATTTATGTAATTTACCATTGTTTTTTTATTTAATTTTAATAAACCTGTGTCACTCTATTTTATTGAGTTGTTTGTCATCCTGAGTCACTTCCATGGCAGGGTATCCCACGTTTTCTACAGAATCCTAAAATAATTAAATTACACCAGAATTAAAACAAAAAATACCTCCCATCTAATTGGTGGAGATATCGTCCAACGTCATCGCCCCCCCCCACCACCACGGCATGACCCCCACTACCGCTCAGTTTAGTACTGGAGCCACTTGTTTGAGCGCAGCACTAACGCTAGCCGTGAGAATTAACACGTAGTTTGACAGCCCTGAGCAGCAGTGAGAACGCGTGTACTGTGCTATACTATTTGTATTAGCTGTATAGCATTCTATAGCAATAGAGTTTTCGGATAGCGATGGTGAATTCTTGTTTCGGTGTATTTGTCTTCGCGAAAACGAAGATGATTTCGTCCCAGGCCCGATTTATTGAACGAATACGATGATGACGAGTTTGAGATTTCGTCTATCCAAATCCACAGCGCTAAGGGTTTTGGATCTTGTGAAGGATGATTTGAATCATCATAGAGAGAGGTAAATATACATTTTATATTTGTAGATTGTATATATAAATAATAAGTGATGTTTAAATTATATATAAATATATATATATATATATATATATATATATATATATATATATATATATATATATATATATAATAAGTGATATTTTTTATTAGCTGCCTAGTGCCCTAGAATAGATAGAATCATTTTCCGAGAGTGGGTGAATTTTGTGCTCCAATTCCACTTGGACTTGCTGCAATATAATAAAAGAATTCATTTTTTCCATGAAATGATAATTGATAAACAAAATTATCTATTTGTGTGTTTACTGTGTTATACTTTTTATCAGTATATTTTTCATATAAGATTTTTTTTACTTTAAATACCAACCATCAAATGAGTAAACAGTAGAAAAAATTAAAATGCCACATTTTTAATGATCTCTTTTTAGCAAAGTTTGAATGACTGTACTATATAATAGTGTACCAGAGGATATCTCTCTGCTTTTCATTCTTGTATTTTTAGTTCAATGTGTGGTTAAAATTTCCAGGAAAATTGGGTACATCTTGAATTTACATTTTTTAAATGAATTGCTTTATAGAGTATTTCTTGGTGTGAAGGACAACCAATTTGTGTGAACATAATTATGTTTTACACAACGCCAGCACTTCAAAGTATCATTTCTATTTCTAAAAATTAGAGTAAATGGTTTAATTTTTTTCATTGTTTTTGGAATACTATGGAGCTTTTGTATTAGTAATTTTGTTTCACAGTACTGAAAACAATATGAAAATTTGAAAATATAAATTTTGGGCTCAGTAATGAAAATGCATTTTTATTAAAATATTTATTTTAATATTAATTTTCTTAGAGTTATTAAACTTCTATATTGCTAACTAGTGTAATGTCTGCAATACTACTTTCATTTTATGGAATATTATAACTAATATTTTTGTTACAGGAACCATTCAATTCCTCCTATTACTCAACTACTACTGACGTTGAGATTTTATGTTTGTGGTGCGTTTTTAATATGTATGGGGATTTCTGTGGCATACACAAATCTACTGCCAGCAGGATTAGAAAGAGTAGTGAAGCATAACCACACTTGCTCCCTATTTATTAATTTGCCACAAGGAAGAGGCAAAATCAAATAAAAGAAGGTGAAAGTACAATGAGGCACAGATTCGAACAAGAAACACTGGAAAAAGCTGGGGTCTGCAGAGAAGATTTCCAATCCTTGCCAATGGGTTGCAGTTGAAGCAAGACCGGACTGAGGCTGTCATAGTGGCATGTGCAGTCCTACACAACATTGCTATCAAATACAACAATCTGGAACCTTCAGTCTCGACTGAAATCAACATTTTAATAGAAAATGGGTTACAAAATAAACAGGAAAATGGTAGAATGGAGAATAACACTACAAGAGAACAGTTTATTGCTCACTTTAATGATTTCTTATAAAACTACAATAAATTATTTTTAATTTTTTGAAGTCTCTCTTTGATTTCAATCTCCAGCAACAAACTTTCTCTTTGTAGCTGGTAGAGAGATTCTTCCTTTTCCTTCTTTCCTCTTCCATCGTCCGTAATTTTTTCTTCTTCCACCTTTTTGTAATAGGTACAAGTGCTATGATTTATTTCCATATAGTGTTTTTTTATTTTTATTTATTCTCTAGAGACTGAGTGAGCAGGGTCTTGCTTTTAACCAAAGGCTCAAAACTCCTCCCAGTTGCAGAGAGTTGAAGATTATTCCTCCTCCTCCTTGGCATCCTGTTTTGAGGACCAGAAACCTGGGAACTGTGACCTTCCATTTCTAAAATCTCCCACTTTCAGTGGACTGTATTTGAGCAGTCAATACAGGGTGGAGCGGATTTCTGAGAATGGCAGGAGTGTGTTGCTCCCGACACCTGGCTTTCAGTTTCTTCATCCATTGGGGCAGCTTCAATGGAAATAGGTTTCAATGGTTCCATCATAACGATGGACACCCCTCCTTCATCAACATTTTCCATTTGGAAAGATGGGGCATCACTGTCGAATTGACTGGTAGCACCTTCTGCAGATGCACCATTATCTCCAAAACTTTCTCTAGGATGAGATTTTCCTTCAAATTTCCTACACCACCTCCAGTATGCAGCCGCTGTTGCCTTTTCGAGCTGAATACTTTCTTGGTCTCGTTTAAAGAATTGTACTTTTGCGCAATAAGTCAGCAGTTCTGTGTATTGTTGTTTGTGCATTATAGACTGAATATTTTCTCCACGTTTCTTCTAAAAAAAGGCAAACATGCATATTAGCAACCCACTGCAACAGGTTTCCAAACTTCCTTTATTCACAAAATGTACCCTTACTTTATCATTCAAAGTTACTCCATCTGTTTCTTTATTCTCAAATATCGACTTGTACTCTCTGGCCAAGTTGATTAACCGTAGAGTGTCCTCCACAGTGTAGTTACTTGTCCTTACCCTTTTGGGTGCACTCATATTGATCTGCAAGAAGTCATATTTAAAACTATTCACAAATGTGTGATTATAACAAAAACACATGCACAAATTATTAGCCTATTTAAAGGTAAAACAAAAATAATATGGAATATTTGTCTTCACTCTCTGAATTGCAATACTATTTACATACTTCCATAACATGCAAAGTATCATTTGATTAGCTAGCGAGAATAATATGGCTCTTGAAATCTGCCTCCTTCCAGTTCAATCATAAATTTCCTTACAAATGAATGTATGGATCAATAACATACAAAACATGTAACATAATACAAACATCACCGTCTAATGACTCTTGGAGGGTAAGCCCCTTAACAATTTTTAATGATTTGTTCTTGGAAAGAAATTGCTTCCCAGAATGAATTCTCATATGGAATGTATTAAAAGTTATAAGAAAAAGCACAAAAAGTAAAGAAAAACAAATAGTTCATTCCCATTATGGAGTGTGGAAAGAAATGGCGAAATTAAGCAAAACTTGGATTCAGGGACAGCAACGTATTTTCAAGTTTGAAATACAATAGACAAGTTATTTGCCATTGGAAAATACTCTCAATTTAAATACTTTCTTTGTTGATCTTTAAGGCTTCTCAAATTGCTTAAAACACGAGTTATAATATATTATCTACCGTGCATGAACTCACCTCAAAATAGTAAAGCAGTACAATGCACCAGGTCAGCAAAGTATTAGCTTGGTGATGAAACTACAAAAGAAATAGCAAATGTTTGATTCTGTGTGATTAAGAATGTGATTTGCTGGCTAGCCATAAAATAATTTTGTTCATTAGTTCTTGGCTAAGAATATAAGAAAATGTGGTTGGTTTTAAGATTTTGTGATAATTGCAGATACATATAGTATGCCTCCGATATTACAAACTGGGAATTATAATACAATTCTGCCGAAACTCACCGTATAAATATTTTGGAGAGTTAACAGAACCACACTTCCAATTACTTGTGGAGAATGCTGGAAAGAAATAGTGAACATAAGCTACAATTTGGTTCTGTAAACTTTCTAAAATTATTAATTCAAGACCTATAATATCTTCATAATATCCTATTTGAACTGACCTTCAAAGTGTCCAAAATTGAAGTCGGAACTTTCAACACAACATGGCACAATTCCACGAGGACGTACACGCAATACACACACGTTCACAGGAAACGGGCGATTCGAAATGGGCGGTAATAAGGCAGGAAAAAGCAAAACATGAGTAGCAAAGAATATATATTTCAACAAAACACTATCGAATGCAGTACCAACTTTCTCTTTCACAGACGCCTCTTCGGATAAACACGTGATAGTTATCCATGGAATAAAATTAATTCGTACAACTCGACGAAGTATTTATTCACGGATAAAGCAATTCCATAGATAACTATTCATGGATATATCTCTACATCATACAACCGGGCCTAAATGATCTCTATCTCTTACTGGACAGGCCAAGGATAGGGAGTCGTACAAACAAAAATTAATAAAAGAGCACAAAGTGTCCTGCTCCTGGACGCCGCCTTCAATAAGTTAATAACAAGTTTTGAAGACATTTTCGAGCGGGAAATTTTAAATATGGTTCGAGTTTAGTATGTTGAAGGCATTTAAAACAATACTTGCGTGATATTCACTTTTGTTGTAATCTTATATAATTAGATATTTGTAGTTTAATAATAAGGGATATTTTATTTAAAAGTAATGGTTTTGTATAGAAATAAAGTTTATATTTTTATTATTGCATTAGTAAAGTTGTTTTCAATTGTTGAGAAAAGCAAAAACATCCGATAAAAATGTGTGGATTACAAAAAAAGCTCCAAACTATTTAGTCTATTTTTATGATATTCTCAGTATAATTTTAAAATGAAATTTTTGAAGATATTTCATAATAATAATGTATACAGAATGATACAAAGTAGTTCATTACAACATATGTTCGAAAATGCTTCATTTCCGAAGTTATGGCCTTCACAACACTGAAGTTCACCGAAACGCTTTTATTTATTTATTTATTTTACGTAAAAAAAAAAACAGTTAAAAACTGCGTATGACGACTTTTCCTTCCGCAGATCGTTGCCGTGAAAGAAGGCATTAGCAGGACACTGACAGTTCATTCCGAGGCGAAAGTTACTTTCAGTGTTGTTTGGCGTTAGACTGTGCGTCATATACTCAAATCAGGAGCTGGAGGCCATGCACTTCATGTACGGCAAGGCAATGTTGCGTTGGCTCGTCGTTTGTACCAGTAGAGGTACCCACGGCGACAATGTCCCGATCGGAAGACATTTTTATACGTGTCCATCGCCATCTGTGCGAGCATGAAAAACTTAACTCTCCTTGTTTGGGCAAGTGGCGAGCAAGATCCACAACTCCAGCTGTCGAGGAGATTTTGGACGCTGTGGACACGACTCCTATCAGCACACGAATGTTAGCGTTGCAAGTGAATGTTCCTTATATGACTGTCTGAAGACTGTTGCAAGAATATCACTTGTATTCGTATCATTTGCACCGCGTACAGGCCCTGTCACCAGCAGATTACCCTGCACGAGTGCCAGTGATTCTTACAGCAGTGTGGTGCAAATCCGAACTTTTCTGCCTTAATATTATTTACAAATGAAACACAGTTCACACGAGATAGCATTACAGATTTCTACAATCAGCATATATGGCCTTGTGAAAACCCACGTGCAACTGTTCCATCTCATTACCAGGGGCGGTTCTCCTTTCAACAGGGCCGGTATCATTGGTGATCGATTAGTTGGACCCCATGCACTTGTAATCAGACTTACAGGACACAAACTTGTGTGGAAAACCTCACACAACCCTTGTACACAAACTTCCTGGAAAACACCATACCTAATGTTTATAAAGACACTTCACAGATCAGTCGTCAACACGCTAACTTCTTGCATCATGGCGCTCCTGCACACTTCGGTCGTAGGGCTCAACGGTACTTGGACCGAAGGATTCGTGATCGATACATACTAACATACTAACTGCTTGATCCCCAAATCAAGTTGTGACTATTAAAATCACCGACTATCAGTACCGGGCCAGATGTTAGTGAGTATAAATTGTCTAGATCGCGAGATTCTAGCTGAAACGCATTAGGAATGTATACATTACACAGATGAAAGCTACTACCGCCAATATGCAGCTACATCTCACACACTTCTAGGTCACTTGTAATGGCGCATTCACAACACTTGACTTATGAACATAGATCGCAACACCACCACTGGCATTTGTACAAACCACTCAGTTTTTATAAAAACATTGATAACCTTTTACATTAAAATGGTACTTATTTTTGAAATTGGTTTCCTGGATGTACAGTACATCATAGTTTTCGTCTTTTAGAATCTTCTGAAGAAATTCATATCTAGTTCCGTTCACATTCCATTGTAAAATTTTTCTTCATGTTTGAAGGTTTCGCTTGTTAACTTGTCGTTGAAAGACGATTCTTTTGAAGAATCTGAGTGAAATGGCTCCTTCAGTTTCTTCATAATTCTCGTAAATCTTGATTTTATTGTAATGGGTATTTTTCCGGTTTAATTCCCCTTGGGGACCATTGGGGTAATTGTAATTGGTGTTATTTGGAGGGGGTTACTTAAGCCATAAGTGTTTTCCAAAAAGTCTTTTAGTTGCTCGTACGTTAATATATTGTTGGACCCTTCTATTCTTTCTTACGCTGGGGCTAGTTGCTCCACTATGCTTTTCTTATTGCTGCCGCTACTAATGGTGTTCTCCCTGGAGACCTTTCTATTCTTTTTCTTGGTTTGTTTTGCCGCACCGTTATTTTTTCCGTGGGAACGGTTTAATTGTTCTTCCTGAAGTTCACTTGAATTGTTGCTGGGAATACTCGTGATCTGTGATAAGACTCTCTTAACAGGCTTGCCTTGGTCAAGTGGCGGAAATTCATGGTAACTAGGTACCTAATCTCTTTGTTCGTTGTCAGAGGCTACATTGTTTTCAATTGGTTGAGGTTTATGTCTCCTATATTTTTAGTTTTTGGCAATGTGTCCTTCGTTGCAGTGAAAGCATTTAATGATGCGGCTTGACATGTAATCCAATTTCTTTCTCCTTTGTATGTGATCAGTATGGCTTCAAGTATCTTACTTAATGACTCTTCCGGTACGAACACCTGCCTACGGAAACTTAAGATATGAGTGAACTGTTCTTTACCAAAACCGGCTCTGAGAAATGACACTTGAGAACTGGTATCACTTTTAGTTTATCTAGTTCATCTTCAATTATTGCATTAGGGATCATAGGATAAACATTTGAAATTACGATACGCTTCTGTCTACTTACAAGAGATCGAATATTTTGGGAGGAACCCTCAATATTAATAGTCTTGTGCTTCTCTGTTAATTCATCCACTAACTATTTACTGCTCATAAATACACAGACACACACACCCTGTTATTTTAAATTTTTGAAGCATACGTGATGTGACTAGCGGGAACAATCGTTGCTAAAGCTTCTACGTACTGTCACATACCAATGCGTGGGACAATGTATTGAGTGACATTTATTGTTAACAGGGTGAATAGTAAGGATAGACATATGCAATTATGGCGGAATAGCAACGGAGACGAGTTGTCGTCAAGGTCAACAAACTTCATTGCTTTCAACCACGGGGCGCGGCTAGTTGATAAAGTAAACTGTTTGGGGATTGGCCGAGAAAGCAATGACAGTCTGGGGCGCGGCTAGTTGAATTTGTAAGTAATTGAGGGATTGACTAGGCACGGAATTTTTTTCTGAAAAGAAACAGTAGAAAGATGGACCGAGTTTTGAAGGGCTGAAAGAGGGGAATATGGATTCATGCCGACTTATGCCGTGGTGCTGTGCGGATCGTGTGTAGACAATTGATGTTGGGAGTTTGGTAATTGTGAATATCTATTTTGGAGCGTATGGTTGTCAGACTTAGAATATTGATGTAATGTGCGGAAATTGGAACTTGGAAATATTTCGAGTGCAGTAGCTAGAATTTTGGACTTAGGTGAATTTGTCGGCAACAGGACTGGGAGTATTTGATGCAGATAATAGTTTGCTGAACTTTAATATTTTAAGTATACGCGTAGAAAGAACTGGGAACTTTTAAAGGGAAAATTAATTAAGTCTTATCAACTTATGAGGCGGTGAGGATCAGTGACTTGAGTCCACTTGTGCCAGAACGGAAGAAAATATGGTATTTTGACCTAGAGCCATCGACACCGGGGAAGATTGAAAATGGTTCTATGCGGCGACATCGGTCAACAGCGCGCGAAGACGGGTACGGCAATATAAGGATTGAGACTAGTCATGACCGAAAGTTTCGTATTGTTACCAATGAACATTGAATAAACTTACAAGTTTCTGTGAATAGAAAAGATGATTTTCATTTAGCCAATTCCATCAAATGAGTAGCTAGAAATGTATATTTGCTTTTCAGATTCCTCGGCCACTCTGTACAGATGGCAGATCGAATAATCGGCTATTAACAGTCAATAGTGATTATTTCTTATAAGACCCATCGACCCAGTTAGCCGGATATTAATTTAATGGAAATAGCAGTTGAAGAGTAATTTTAATAATTGAATTAACGTAATCTTTTCCTGGCGCCCATATTCTTATATAAATTTGGAACGGGTTACGTTGAATTTATATTTAATAATGTTAGAAGGGCAGAGGAAATGTTAAATTTAAAAATTTAATCAGACAGTTTCTTTCAGTACCTTTCGTAGGGTGTGCGGTGGTCTTTGCCATCAATTATACCTTGTTCCTTCTCCGGGTACATGACATTGAGAACAACTCTGTTGTAACTTGGACGGCCGGTGTAGTTTCCTGCAACGGGCTGACTCCTGTAGACAGAGGCCTGCCCTTGGGTAGCGACTTCGGAATCAGCCATGTATTTCTACCCGAAGCGGCGGCGGCGCAGGGGCCGGCGCCGGCGGTCGGAAAGCTCACCCGGGGCCAGGCGCTGAATGGACGCCGGGGTGGTGGCGGCGGCGGCGGCGGTGGCGATAGCAACGCCGGCTCTCCGCGCGGTGTCCGGCAACTCGGGAACGGCGGCTCGTATCCTTGGGACGTCGCCCGTCCGGGCCTGAGCGGAGGATCGGCTGAACTTCCGCGATGCACGACGCGTGGCCTTGAAACGCGTGGCCCGACTTCGCGGTAGAAGGCGGCGCGCGGCGGCGCGGTGGAGGCGGTGGCGGTCTTTACTGTCTATGGGTGCCCGCGAACTACCGTGGCCCGTGTCGGTAAAGCATACTTGCTCATCCGAGGCAAAGTTCTAATATGCTTAACTTACGCGTGGCGAAACCCGAAACCAGAGGAAGGTCTACTCTCTACCGCTGTTCATCCAGAAGAACTCAACTTCTCGTTGCCCGTAGCTCCGTAGCTCCTCGGGGTCACATAATCGCGTCCACGCGATGTTCACGCCCATTGGCCTGCGACATCACGCGACATGGGGTGGCCAATCGTGGCTATATCGACGTGGCAGTTGACGCTATGAAGTAGCGTCTTCAATGGAATTTGTTCTACGTCAGAATTTCGCCGAAATCGCCGGCGCTGGTCGGCGGCGGCCGGAAATTCCATTGACGTCACGGGCGCGCCCCCTTCACAGGGCTGGTTAACAAAGGAGAGCCTGCTCGCCCGCATTGGCGACGCACAGGTAACGGGAAACGTCCCCTTTCCTGCTGCCCTGCGACAAGCGATTTCACTACGCATTTTAACATGCGTTTGAAAATATAATTGGGCGACTGTCCCGTTACATTTCAATTACATAATAGAAGCATGTTGCGATAATTATGACTTTATCAACCAAACAAAACATATCTGTCATTCTTGCTCAAAACGGGAACGAAGTTTGAGACAAACTTTAATAATCATATTATTTTCCGTCTGCGTTGTTACACATGTAAATATAAATGTCGAAAGGCAGACTAATTACGTTACATATTTATCAGTAAGGAACGGATAAATATACAATACATTTAATGTATTGTAATTACATATATTTAATGTATTGTATGTAATTTTTTTGGAACTACATACCTGCATTTAATAATATTTTCTAGACTCTATAAGACATTCTGAACGTATTAGAACTATTTTTATTTTACATATTTTTACATATTTTGGTGTAATTACATATTCTACATATTTTACCTATTACTACATATTTTAATACATTTAAATGTATTTATTCGTCGAAAGAGAATATTTCAGATGCGCGTTTGAAATATATGTAACGAAATAACCTTTGTTACAAATCAAATGTCACGCTTCTGCTCTTCCATTACCACTATTTCGTCACAAATTGTCTCACCCCGGCTTACTGCGAAGTCGGAGTCAAGGATGAGTGGATTTTTGTGAACAAAAATAATTGCCACCGCATGCTTGCTCATGTTTCCAGCAGCACATTTGTTACTCGTTCGAAAACTAACAATTTTTTTTCATAAGAGTCTTACCGCTGTGTCTACACGTTATTACTATACACTTGAACACCGGGTCCTCGCAAACATTGCAATATATATTAAGAACGTATTTTATACTTCGAACAAAATTCTTGTGAGCTGAAGTCTATTAAATAGTAAAATATTAAAAAGTAAAATAGTAAATAATGTGTAATTAGTTTTGTAGAGGTAGAACCTGCGCTCAGCCACTTCGAATCCTTGTTACGAACTGATCGACGACGTTCTATGCTCGGAAAATAATTGCAGAGAACAATTTTAAACACAATAATGAATTTTTATTTTACATATTTTCTATTTTTCCTACATGTTTTGGAAAAAATAAATACATATCTATGTACATATTTTATATTTTTTATTACAATGAATTCCGTTCCCTATTTATCAGCTATCAGTCCCAAGGCCTTCGGCGGGCTCTTGGAAATGCGTGGGGGGGGGGAGATAGGAAGTTGCGCCAAAGCTTGCTGCAACCTGACCGCAACGCAATATTATCCGTTCATCCTAAGAAAAATCCTGATTTAAAGAAGTACAAGTGTAGGTTCACTACATAAGAACTAATTTGAGCCATCGGTTGTTAAATTAACCTTGCATCAAAACTACTGCAAACGAAGAAGGAGACCAGTGTGAACTGCATGCGTGTTGCTGGGCGATAAGGACCTGTGATATTTCAGCCGTGGATTGACGAGGGTCAGCAGCGAGCGTGGGAGAGCGTCAGGAGGAAGCGTGTGACGCGACTCGTTCGACCGCGGCGCGCGCCGCCGCACACTGGTTGAATCGGGCCTAAAACGTGGTCATAATTGCAAATGTCAGTGGATTTGCACAAAAATTGGTATCAAAGAGTTTTTGAGGTTGCTGAATTTGAATATCGTGAAATGATAATTCAAAATTGAAAATGGCGGCTTCAAAATCGTGGATCAACACACTTAAAAATAAACAAAAGATACTTATAGGATTCTGAAGATCACCGATTTCGAATATCATAATGAAATTTCAAAATTCAAAATGGCGGATTCGAAATTGCTAACTGACTCATAAAAATGAACCCAATATGTGTAAAAATATTGATAGAATGGTTCTCGCGGTCGCTGATGACGAATATCGAAATTAAATATCAAAATTCAAAATTGAAGCTTGAAAGTGAAGGGTTTCTATGTAGAAATATGGTTATACGTAAAGTTCTGTTTTCGAAGCTGCTAGTATGAGTAGTGGTTCTAAGTACAAATATTGCAACGAAATTCAAAACCGCTGCTTTAAAAAGATACATCGGATTTAAAGGGTAAAGAATTTTTTTAGAGGGTAATGTGATTTAAGAGTGTTTTTGACTTCCTTGGTTCATTGATTTTGTACGTATAAAAAGTATACAATCTTTATGGTCGTAAAGTAGCATCTGCGCACCTTTTCCTGTGGTCTGGTATCTATACACCCTTCCTTTTCCTACACTAATTTTTGAAATTGAATTATGAAGAAAGGGAACTTTTGGTCACATTTGATATATTAACTGATCATATTAATTCTACTAATTTCTCTTCTTTTAAAAGAAACCTCTACAATTTGTCATCACACTATAACTTAATTGCGTTGGAGACACTGTTATGAAAATTTATGATTTCACGTCTTATCCAAAATACACCGATATTGACGGAATATCTTGCCCAAAATCCTGATGATTTTAGAATATCTGTGCAAATCCTAACTATCGTTGGGTATTTATATATCTTTTCATTCTTCTGATATAAAGGGAAAGAGGCAGTGAAAAGAGACACATAACGTAGGAAGTTGATTTACTAACAACTGAAGACTCCTGGAGATCCAAACTGAGCATGAAGATCATGACACCGGAAAACAAAGATCACTTCGATGCGTCACAAGTCAGATGCCTAGAAAGGAAATGTTTAAGAAAACATGCCATCATTCATGGTCAAAAGGGCCATCGAAAATGCAGTTGACACACATTTCCTTATATCATGTGACGAACAACTATTTACAAACAATTATTAGAGGTAACTATACTCATAAATACGATAATGTGTGAGAAATGCCCGTAAAGTTATTATTGACGACATAAGAAATATTTCAAAAAATATTTTTGTTTAATTTAAAAAGCAACAATAAAAAATGCATCACAATGGCATTTATGTCGTGTTATTAAGTCCTTTTACAACAATTTTTTTAATTTATTATCATTCAATTTTATTATTTTTTATATTATTCAATTATATTATTTATTATTATTATCATTCAATATTATAAGTTATATGTGTATTACTCATATTATGTATATATTAAGTATATGTAGTAATGACTCACATTATGAAATTATATGTTACTCAATTGCCACCCATCTGTCGGGAATCAATGCTGTACAAAAAAATGGTCAACTGTAGTTTGAGATATCATTAAGTTCACTTTTACACCCGTAGAACTCTCAGTCTTGGTTTCTACGGCAAGAAAATAAGAATCCTTCAAGTACACTAAAAATATTAAAGTGCACGGTGGCACGTAGTAATATTGTTTAATCATTCCAAAAATTTGAATCAGTTATTTTCTTATTAAAAGTAATTATCAGAAGAAGAAACAGAAAAAAGTTACCAAGAAAATAAATCTTCGTGGCGTCCAAGACACTTCCAGGATATCTAGTGATAAATCCTGCTATGTAGCATTGCAGTAAAGTGGCTATAAAATAAAAAGTTGCAAATATATGCAGCTAAATGTGTGTTATTCTGATTAAGGGCATTCTACTTGATAAATAAAAAATTGATTGAGGCAGGGATACGCAGGACAAAAAATATAATCCACAATATACATGACTAACATTGTTAGGCTACACAGGTTAGAATTCATCCGTATTATAACAAAATAATTTTTTTTTAAGACTACTTAACTTATAGTCAAAAGTGTGTTCTATTCGGAAACAGGAAAATAATCATAGAAAAATAATTTAATTTTTTTTTAATTTAACAAAAGTAGTCGACAAGAAGCAATGAATTCGCGTGTTTCGAGCAACAGTAACTTTACGAGACCGTAAGGACGACAAAAATGATTGAAATAACGTTCTGGAGCTAAAGTAGTGTGCTCCAATGTCTTCTAAACGAAATTTGACTGGTCAGAATTCCGAACGTGCCCTTTGAATTTTCCCATTATGGCCAGGTTTTTGGCCCGATTCAACCAGTGTGCGCTGATCGGCCTACGAGGACATACTATTCAGTTGGTTCATTTTGGAAGGGCTAAGAGAGTGACTGGCCCTTCAGGAACATTTTTTCGAAGTGGCGAAAAGCGCATCGTTGTGAAAGTTTTCAATTTGTTACTGTAGAGGAATACGTCGTTGGCGAAGCAAATGAGTTCACTGACCGTCCAATGAGTACCGTATTGAAACTTATCGTGCTACATCAGTGTGAATTATAATCTAAAGAATATTTGTGGATATCTTTTAATAGGCGCCAGACTATAGAGTCTAAATTACCTCTTTGAAGTAAAAATCGTATTTCATTGGAAGTCGTATTTCATTGGAAATCGTATTTCATTGGAGTCTGGTTGACGCCATCTTACGAGACGGACGCATCTGGTTGTGCTCTTCACATTTTGTGAATATCTACTACTTTTAGCGATTTGACTGTGCCTAGTGTGTTTTAAGTGCTTTTATTACTTGTTGCAGGTTAGCTGAGAATATAATTTCAACTGATTTTTTGCTATAACCAAGACAAACAGATAACAATTTTAAACCTCAACGAACTTCAGATTTACGAGGTGGTGATAAGTGTCTAAATCTATTCACAGTTCAATTTATTTCCAATATTAAATCACCGTGCTAATTAATTTTCTGAAATATTTATTCTATTTCTGTGACAAGTGACGATTCCGTTTTTTCAACGTTACGAGGACGGTGTATCAAAGTGAATTTGTTTCAAATCTTATTCTATATATCGAAGAAAAATGAATGTATTAAACAGTTGCAGCTTAAGTTGATGAAATTCTACGTAGCCACATTGCCAAATTTCGTAAGTACTAGCTCCATTAGATTTTGTGTGTAGCATACCTTCTAGTTTTTGTGTTCAATCTTGCTTTTTAATTTATTTAATACACATAATTTAACACTTTTAAAATACAAAACTAGGTTTTCTTGCTTTTTAATTTATTTAATACACAACAATTTAACTTTGTTACAATTCGGCAACTTCTGAAAGCCTTCACACAGTAAGCAATAATTTAGATCAACATATCCGAAGGTTGGAAGAGGTCGTTCTCTACACAGACGGTTGGGTACAAGTCGGCAACACTGCAAATTATACCAACCGTACACCCGTGACTGTACAAAAGAGACACCGCATCCAGTCACAACTCAAAACAAATTTAGTGTTTTAGATTATGAAACAGATTTTCCTCGCCTTCCTGATCCTCACCACCCTTCTCTACCATCGACAAGTACATGCACAAACCAACGCTAACAGGCTAGGATGTGCGTCAAAACCAAAACACGTAAAGCTGCGCATCCTAGCTCACTTGAAAACAAAGACATTCCTACTGAGCCTAAAAAACAGGTACTTATTTTAGCTGACAGTCATGGCCACCATCTTTCCTCCATTCTCAGTAGGACGTTACCCTCCAATTTCTTAGTGTCATCTATTTTTAAACCTAACGGGAGGTTTGCAGATGTGACTGCAGAATTGGACACCCACACGAAAACACTGACCAATCAGGACACAGTCATTATCATAGGAGGGCAGAATGACATTAACTTGAGCGGTAACTTTACACTTGAACAACATGTTAACAAATTACAATGTGCCGCCCAAAATACTAACATTGTAGTCTCGACTCTGCCCTTCTGGTACAACAGACCAACACTATGCAGCGAGATTAAGCACACAAACCAACAATTGAAACTGCAGCTGAGAGAAACAAATGTCACACTTTTTGAAATTAATTTCCTCTCAGCAAAACACTTCACCCGGCATGGTCTTCGCATGAAACTTGCTGGAAAACATGCAGTCGGTAACAAGCTTGCACAATACATCATCAACTCCAGTCCTACGCAGTGTCCTGCCAAAAATCTATCCCTTTCACCTTCCTTACGTTCTCCACCCCTCACCCTTATTTCGAACCCTGTTGCCTCTTCCTCTGAACCTACTCCCGTTTCTCCATTCCACTACCAATTCGTCTACATCCGATGCCCCATCTTCCTCACAACCTGTCACTGCCGGGACACACTACAACCTTCGACCACGCACTCGAGGTAAAAATGGAGTAAATATATAGCAACTACAGTCAGATGCAGCATAAAAACATTCGTGTAGGTACTTGCAAAAAATAAACATTCTCCACCATAATGTTCAATCCCTTTCAAGTAAAACTGAGTCGAGGCAGCTCTACAGAGCGATCTAAATCAAACGGACGTTCTTTGCTTTACAGAACATTGGTTATCTCCTAATGAACTTAGCATTTTCCAAATTCCAAACTTTTACCTCGCAGGATTTTATTGCAGAGAGAGAGAATCCCATAAAGGTCCTACGTATGGGGGTTCCTAGAAAAGGAACGAACGTTTACGTTAGAAATAATATTGATTCTATCCCCTTTGCGGAATTAAATGTGTACTCCCTTGAAAATATTTTCGAAATTTCTATTGTACATCTTACTTCACTAAAAGTGATAATACTTTGCATTTACAGACCTCCAACAAAGAAAACTGCTGATTATATTTTGTTTTTAGAAAACCTGGAGATAACACTTAACAAAGTCAGAAATCTCTTTTGAATCCATTGTTGTATGCGGAATTTTAACATTGATTTTCTGGTCGAATCTTGCGAGAAAGAAAAGTTTCTCAATTTAATTAATTCCTTCAATTTAGACATTACAATTGATGTACCCACACGGATCACACAACATTCAATGAAGGCAATTGATCAAATTATAATTAACAAAACTACTACTCGATATGAAGTTAAAAGAAAGATTTAGGATACAGTGACCACGATGCACAAATTCTTACCATTATAAGAAATGCGATCCCTGACACAATAAATTATACACGTATGACTAGATTGTTTACTAAGGAAATGCGATCACTGACACAATAAATAATACACGTATGACTAGATTGTTTACTAAAAGTAAAATTAAATTATTCATTGATTACTTGATGCGGAGTCATGGGGTTTAAAAAATTTAATTTCAATTCATTTTAACACTTCCTTTCCTCTTCAAAAACGAAAATTAAATATTTCACGGAAAAGCAATTCTTAGATAACATAAGGGATTAGGACATCTTGTAAAAACAAGCGAATTCCTTCTTTCATTTCTAAACGTCATGACGTATCTCAAGATTTTATCTACTTTAAAAAATACAAAACATTGTTACGAAAAGTCATAAGGCAGGCTAAAATAATGAAAAACGATCAGGATATTTTGAACTCAAATAATAAAACAAAAGCAATGTGGAATATAATAAAAATACTACCAAATCAACTAGAAACCCGTAGAGAATGTTGTTTTAAAATATAACGATATAAATGTGAACGATCCGGCAACAGTGGCTAATCTCTTTAACCAATACTTTTCGAGAATTGCTGCCGATCTCACTAAGGGTCTTCAGGCACAAAACTCAAAAACAGACAGTTCACCCAAAAATTTTAGACACAATGTTCGTTGTCCGAAACTTCTTCCTGTTGAAATTCTCAAAATAATCAGTAAACTAAAAAATAAATATTCGTCCAGTTTAGATGAATTCCCGGATTCTTTAGTTAAAGACTTGTGCGTATGCCATTATACACCCGTTAACTCACATATTTAATGCATCTTTATGCACTGGAACGTTTCAGATATTTTCAAAACAGCTAAAATTAAGCCGCTTTTCAAAAAGGCAACAAAAATGAAATTCAAATTATCAGCCCATTTCTCTTCTATCAGTTTTTCAAAAATATTAGAGACTTTTTACGTACGAATGAAACCTTTCTCACTAAACACGACGCGCTTTCAGATTGCCAACATGGATTTAGAAAATCAAAATCAACGGAAACAGCTATATTTTCTTTTCTTAAAGATGTCGCCTCATCATTGGATCAAAACGAGGCACCTATTGGATTATTTTAGATCTCTCAAAGCTTTTGACGTCATTGATCATGACATTTTACTTTCCAAATTACCTTCATATGGAATTCGTGCTATGCTCTAGATTGGTTATGTTCATACCTTAAACAACGATCTCAGAGAGTTGAAATACCTTACTGGAATGATGGAACATTACGTACGCACCTTTCCGATTCTTTGCCCGTGGCATGTGGAGTTTCTCAGGATCGATTTTAGGCCTATTCTGTTCCTACTTTACGTAAACGATATCCCTCGACGATTCGAAACGGAAGAACGGCTCTCTTTGCGGATGATACGAACATCCTTTGCAATAAAGAAACCGTAAATAGTACAATATCAGATGTTTCAAATTGGTTCGAAATAACAAATTAATAGTAAACGAAAGAAAACGGTTTTAATGCAGTTTCCATTTCAAATAAACAATTCTGTGCTCCATTGAAAATGAACAGTGTACCATTGACTGATGTTAAGGCAACAAAATGTTTGAGTCTCTCAATTCAGTCAAACCTTAAATGGAACGTCCATTTAAATGAATTGAACACAAAATTAAGTTCATTATGCTACGCGTTCAGAATTCTTGCAAATTCAGTCAGCCTTCATACTGCTCGTTGTGTATACTTCGCGAATGTTCATTC
Organism: Teleogryllus oceanicus; assembly: GCA_964035755.1. Lineage (NCBI taxonomy): Eukaryota > Metazoa > Arthropoda > Insecta > Orthoptera > Gryllidae > Teleogryllus > Teleogryllus oceanicus. The sequence goes on from CAXIVR010000011.1 coordinate 4,211,961, forward strand.
CTGCCTGAGATATGGCATAATATTCTGGGAAATACATCTTATAGCTCCCAGACTTTAGATTACAAAACAGATTGTACGAATAATAACCAAATCCACCCACGTGATTCATGTAAGCCTCTCTTCATTAATCTAGGAATTCTACCATTACCGTGTCTTTTTATTTACGAATCAGTGGTTTTTGTAAAAAATGACTTCGTTTCCATGTTGTCGCGGCAGGAAGTATTATTCCGAAGCACATGATAAGAGCCAAAATTTATTGCTTATTTATCCTTGAAAATAGATTTTATTACATGGGAGTTTTTTTATAAAATTTAAATAGTATATGACTTAGTGTAGGGATCACAGAATTTTGAAAATGTGCACACAATTCACTTTTCCCCATAGCACGTCATACGCAGTTTCAACTGTTTTTTTACGTAAAATAAATAAATAAATAAATTAATTAATTAATTTTGTTTTTTGTGGATCAGCAATAAACGTTGCTATTTAAATGTACTTGTGAAACAGTTTTAAAATAGTTTTAAAACAGTTATAAAATAATTGTGAAACAGTTATAAAATATTTTTGAAATAATTACTGATGACTGTAAACGTGTTCTTAGTCTCCTTGTGTATTTAATCCACCTGATCACATAAATGATTAAGTGGTACATCAATGTTTCATTATCATTTGTTAGCTATTAAGTTTATGTCAATAATTTTCATTCTATTGTGAATTAAGATATATTTTAGTCATTTTACTTTACTAAATAAATTTTTTAAATTAATTTTACTTTACTAAATAAATATTTTAATGAAATTCTAATTTTTTATTTCTTTATTATGACTCCATCAGATATGTAAAGAAGCCCACGAACAAAGAGGACTAGGGTACGCGGCGGAGCGATGGCCGGTAAACGCGACTTCTGCCCACAGCTTTTCGAACTACGACGCCCGAACTTGTGAGTAATGTTTTCGGAGATCACGAAGGAGGAGAAGATGCCCCTCAAAATTTCCCTGGCGCGAGTACCATAAGTATCGCGGCGCGCCTCGGAGGAACTCCCTTTTGCGGCAACAGCGACGGCGACCAGAAGAAACTCTCTTTGACTACAGCAGTGACGGCGAGTACAAATAGATAGTATAGGACTTTATTTTAACTTGGTAGTTAAAAGTTAGCTCGGAAAGCGTATCTTAGAAAAGTGAAGTAATTAGGAAATAGAGTGCAAAATCATTCGTCGCAGTCACAATAATTCGGAGAGCAAGCGAAATAACCGTTTGACGTCGAAATACCTTCAAAGTTGTAAAATTCGCGCAGAAGGACATTAATTAAATCCAGCATCTCATATTGCACGCTGAGACCACACATGCCTAAAGTGTGGTAGGTCGGCCGAGCATTTGAGCATAACTCCTGCAACATTAATAATTTCGAGGTTGGAAGCGCGAACGAACGTGTACGAGGCGGTGGAAGACGGACGACCCCAGGAAGAGCGAAGCGTAGGCGAGAAGGACTTGGTCTAGAGCGAGGATAGTACGGGTTCGGAACGAGAGAAGGGTGTGGAAATTTGAGGCTTTGCGGCGTCCGAGAGGAAGGAACTGCTTTCGTCTCAGCACAGCACGCGAAGACGAGGTGGCAACGCGGGACGAGCGGCAGAAAATCTCCAAGATTACCTACAGGCGAGCGACGCGGAGCTGTTGAGGTAAAGGAACTGGCAACGTTTATGCAGCGATCAGCTGGGGACAGAGGATAGTGGTAAATACACGACCATCAGTGTTAAAAGTGGGTGAAACGTCTAGAATAGGTGGGAGAAGTATTCGAACTGTGTGAGTGGCAGTTTCCAGGTCATTTACTGCACGTATCATTAGATTCATTTAAAGAGGCTATATCTTGTACAATTTTACATAAATGATTCAGAATTTGTATATGTTGTACAGTTAATATTATCTAGAAAGATCAATCTGTTGTATTATGTTTAAAGTGATTGGTTTTGTGACATGTAAAAGGGTCTGAATTAAGTAACGTGAATGCCACGTACATTTTTTTGTGTTCAGTATTATAGTGAGTGCGAAGCCCAAGGCTAGCACCTGTGAAAGGGTTCTTTGAAACAAGTATCAAATTCATTTGAAAAAAAGTCGTGCACGGAAAACTAGAGGCCAAAAGAGTAAATAATTTAGTAGTGGAAAAACTCAGAAAGGAGTGATCAAATCGTAAATTGTAGTTGATGAAAGTGTGTTCAGGCAGTCGAGGTGACGCCTATATATATATATATATATATATATATATATATATATATATATATATATATAATTTATTATTTTTATATATATATATATTTGTCTTGTTTCATTTTTTCAGTGACCAGCTATTTAAAGTGCAATAACCTGTTGTGAAATTGCGTCACTGTAAATTTTCTCATTGAATATATGTTCATATTATTCGTATTTTATTTGATTCATTGTGTTAAGGTTCAGACCTTCTCATCCCAAAGTCCTGCTTCCTGAGAATTTTAAGCTCGCTTCACGAGCATTCATGCTATCACGATCCACTACGTGTGGTAAAGTAGGTAGGTGGGGGTGTTACAATATATATATATATAATGGACCTATAATATATAACTTTTATTCAACAACAATGCAGGCATTATTGATGTATGTATATCTATCGTAATAACAGACTGCAGAATTTAAAGGCTTTTGAGGCTTATTGTGAAATTTAATTATCACTAAATGCGTAATTTTTATGCAATTATTTCCGTTTTTACAGTGTCTAGTTGTGTAGGTAAATATACAGATCTGTTGTTGGATCAAAAATAAATGAATATTCTATTAATAGCAAGTACTACGTATAACCCATCCTATACCCGTCAACGATCAGTACTTGTAACACCAATAAGGCAACACGTACGGCTGGCCCTTCAACAGTATAGCTGTGCAAGCCGACACGGAAGGCCGGCTCCTTCTATCAGTTTCGTCCGGATGCGTCATGACGGTAGGGTGGATCCTCCATGCTCGCTTGTCGACAGATAGCCAACTCTTCCAACAAGGTTGCTTGGACTCGGCAGCTTCTACCCGTGCACTTCTGACAAGGTGAATTCGGAGGAGTGCAACAAGGGACTCGTTACGATACAACTTTTCGTTCCAACAATCTCCGTCACGAAACAGTGAACCTGGTTGGGCCTATATTATCATGTGCCCCCTTGATGCCAGTATAATGTGATTATACTTGACAGTATAATGCATCAGGTATACTGCAACTGTTCTTTTTTCTCCGTGTACTCTCAAAGAAAAACAAGTTGAAATAGGTAATTTTATGTCAATCAACAATATGTTAAATTCATTCAAATAGGTAAAAAACAGTTCGCATCAGTTACATTTACGAGAATTTCAGAGACTATTTCTTTTTCAACTTCTAAACAGTGAGTAACAGAATGTGTAATTACATGATAATCCCAGCCCTAGCTATAAGACCATAATGATGAAAGCTTATCCTATTTGGTGTGATGCAGCTAATAAACTTCAGATTATAACTGCAGATAAGCTCGCTCTGGCAAATAGCAAAGTCGCTAGCCCTTCACTGCTAAAGCCCGAGTTCGATTCCCGTCGAATCTCATGTGAATTTTGTTCCAACAAAACTAGTTTGGCTGCTTTACAAGGGCTAGTCCAACCCTTGTGAAGTGTCCTAAACCCTACCCCTATCCTTATTCCTTCCCAATTCTGGCAGCTGGGTAGCGAGCAGCGCAGGAGCGCGTAGCTGGAGACACGTATGCGGAAATGCTACCTAGCGGTCCTCTTGACAACTGACTGCGACGTGATGTGACAGGACATAAAGTTAAAGGAGGATTTCTTCCCAAGAGCGCATGTTCATAAGTTAATGAAGGATTACTCCCCAGCGCAAAGCGCTCAATGCCTCTTAAGAGGCTTGGAGACGCGTTGCGTCAAGTTGTAGACGCAACAAATTATAACAATATAAAAATTATAAATTTTTAAATTATGGAGATCGTTGGTATATTACAAATTAACAAAAACTTTACAACTTACAAACGACTATAAAAAGCACAACGATTGGTTAACTTTACATTCAATACAAATTCAGTCAGTTTGATGGCAGAATAAGGTGTGCATTTCAAGATCCTTTCATTATACTAAATATCTTACATTTCAATTCACTACACAAAGTTTAATTTTATTTTTCAGTGCCTATGAGTATTTTTCAGATAAGAAAATTAGATTTGTTAATTGTAATTGTTGTAATAAAAACCTCCTAAAGCATGGTACGAGGTGAGGCATGGTACGGTAATGAATTGGAAATATAAATTATAGAGCGATTAAAAAAATTCGAAAAACGAAATGAGACAAGAGTGATCTAGTTCAGGGAAGATATTTGTTAGGAATTACAGATTATAATTACCTGGTCCAAAAACTTATTTCTTCTCCGCAGAAATAGCATTTATCATGTCTCTTCTCATGTTTTCCCACAGGGATTTCAAATTGTCCACTGTGCAAACTAATGGAATTGAATTCATTAGTAATTGAAGCCCACACACGTTCTTTCTCCACGCGATTTCCCGTATCAGATTTTTTGTTCGTAATAGGCTTGAACTTGTGGATCAAATCCAGAAGAACTTCCTTCTCTTTTGCAGAGAAATTTACCGTACGAGTTCTTTTCACCATAGCAATTTTTTTCAGCAAACGCAACAAATCTTGCACGATCTCACAAACATTATCCATCACTACATTTGAATGGCGGGAAATGTATGTACCGTGTTTTGTTACTTTATTCTCTGTAAGCAGAGTAAACATATTCACCACTGAGTTTTCAGTTCACGGCCTTCTTAAAACAAATTCTTATGCATTTTGTACTCCCTTTAAAGTTTACTGAAGCCGCGGAAGCGTTTGGGAAACGGAACAAATCTTAACGGGGACGTTCATTTTAACGACTCGTTTACTAACATCGCGTTAGGTGTAGGTTGGTGAAACCGGGCCTTAAACTTCTTGAGTTCAATGAAAACACGTAAATGAGTCACAGACCAAGGTGCTCTACCGAGCGGGGCACACGATGTTGTCTCGACCAGTGCTGCCGAGCGAAAGTCTATAATAGTTATTTACGATTCGCGGAAAAAAGTGGCATTTTATTTTGCAAGCAGTGGCGATACGAGACCAATAGGCTGAGTGGTGCAATCCTCGAAGCAGCTCCACACATTCTTCATTCGGCGAGTAGCGAGCAACCGCTCGCAAGTAGTGTGGATGAGTTGCTTACTATTTGCCGAGTGACGAACATTTGGTGCTTGCTCTACTCACCGCATGTCGGCCTTTTGGACACATCACAGGAAGCGAAAGTTCGCCGATCACATCATCTATGGGGGTTTTGGGCATGCAGTAACTCGCTCATCGGCAATGCCGCTGCTGAATGAGTAGGGTTGCCTTAAGAAGAAAATGAAACCGCTCTTACATGCGCTCGTGTCATGCACTAGGTTTTTAGGCTGCCGTACTAAGACTTTTATTTTAATTCAAGCATACAAATCACTGTTACATTAAGGTCAGTAGTAGCTGATGTGTTCAAACGAAATTACTATTTTGTTTTCTTTGCTGCATTCACAGTTTTATCAGAACATTTGAGTATCGCAAGTTATGGAATAATTACTGTATAAATATTATAAGAAATTACACATTCGTGCTTGAGAATGGGGAGAAATGTGTTCCCCGAAACGTCGCTATGTAATTTCCAGACAAATTATGTATTTATGAAAATAAATTAATAATAGGATATATGTAATACTCTGTCCGTCAAAAATCTCAATGTGGCCAAATACATGAATCTGAATTGAAGTGAACGACAGGCAATCTTCTGTATGTGAAGTTTCTAATGATCCAGAAGTTAGTGGTTTGTGTAATTGTCTTATAGAACATTTATTAAGGACGGAATTTCATCGTACTGGAATTTCAGAAAATCTAAAAATAATAGACAACGGCTGAGGTAACTCGCTTAAAATGCGGTATACTTGAAATAATGTCCAGGATTTGCCACTGGCTCTGCCTCTTCTCGGTGGCTTGCGGCAGTGTCTACGCGCGAAGGCCCGCAACACACTACACCGAGAGATGCGTTGTCAGAAATGCGGAAAGAGGCCGGCGAGGTTGCGTCCAAACACTAGAAATAGGTTCTTCGATGTCTTGAAATGCCTTTATGCGCTACAAGCCGAGAATGGGACAACAGTTAGCTATGAGATCACCTGCGAGTCCCATTTCTATGCTATTAAATGCTCTTGTGTAACTTTAACCTGTGAAATCCTTGTTTCGCTGCCATAATCGTAAACCATCTGTTTAACTAGTTGGAATTGCCTAAAGATAAATACATTAATGCATTGCATACAAATTATTATTTAATGTAAAAAACTGAAATGTATGTGACTTTTAAGGGAGGAGTGCAATCTGTGCATATTTTCTTGAGCTCCGTATTTCCTCCTCTGTTTTTTGTATTTATTATATGTATTATGACCTAATGGTCATGCCACCATTCAGTTGTAAAAACGATGCCAATTTGAATCGGGCGCGCAGGACAGGAGAGTCAGACGAACGATTCCGGGGAACGAGTCGCGCGGGGCGAGAAGAGACGCGAGGCATAACGGGAGACGGGAGAGAGAGTTGAGATGGCGCGCACGGGCGAGGTGAGGTGCATGAATTACGGAAGTGTAATCGGTGAGCATCAGGGAATCTAGATGGGGAGAAGTGTTGACAAGGAAGTGAACGATAACTAAAGACAGTGGATAGTAGAATTAGCTCGAGGGAATTGTAACATAAACGCTTACGAGTGATAAACTATCGAGTGAAAATGAAAACATGTGGCGAGCGAGTGCGCGTGGGCCATCAGCCATGAGCAGAGCAATAGACGGATGATTTTGAGAAAACGCATGATCGTAATGAGACTGAGCTCGCACAATAACGTCGAAGGCGTGTGATCGGACAACAAAACACTGGAATCGGAGCGACGACCACGAAAACCAGCCAGCGGCAACGAGGGGGCCCCCACGCCACGCCGTGGCGTGAAGGCCTTGAACAACAGCAGCTGTGTTCCTGCGCCAAGAGAGCGGGAAATCCAGGATGAGTAGCCGAACATTTAATAACCAGGTAACTCCAGTGAATTCAGCACAGCCACGTTGGCCAGAGAGTGCATTAATGGGGTAGGGCGTAGTAATGAATCATTTCGTAGGTAGGGGAACGAAGCAGAGGTGATACACATACGATATTCATAATGATTGCAATCATCATTACAGAGTTAATTAGTAAGAGATTCATGTATTTATTGGTTTCGGAGTAATTCAGTAATGTAATCAAAAATAGATGTTAAGTTCTAGTGATGTAATATCATTTAAGACTGCAGATCATGCATGTAATAGTATCAGGTTCTCTTTGGATTGAGTTTTCTTTGATGAATAAATATGTGATTAAAAAAAAAAGAATGGCAAACTGGTGATTAATGAACGGTATGATGGTAGAGGATGCATTAAAAATCACAGCCAACATCCTCCTCATAAAGGCGCTCCCCCCTAAAGGAATCCCTTGTCCCTTCATCCATTTCAGAAACAGCAGTTATTGCTATCAAAATTTAATGTGTGATCACTGCCTCATTCGATGGTGGATTCCCAAATGGGAAAACTGAGGTAAGTACAGTCACAGTATATATTATTTGTATTTTGTATTTATTTGTTGAATTATGAATAAATTGTGAACGATTCAGAATAAAATTCACAATTAATACATTTATTCATAAATAATAAATACGAATTAAGAAAATAATGAATTAATTAAATTATTTCAAAATACCCCTTCAAGTTGTTGCTTCAAAATTTTATTTTGACATTGCTCATTATGAACGGGTTTCATTTAAGTAAGAATATCTTTCACGCAAGTTTTTTTCTTGTCCATTCCCGTTTAAAGAGAAAATTGAAGTAAACAATTAAAAAACTGGCTGTTATATCATGTCTTTTCCTGCTTAATATTATAACGTCACTCAGTTCTACGCACTGTTAAGTGTTTTCCTACAGTAGCGAAGGCCTACATGTCATAAAAAATGAAGTAGAAGTGTGTCCGAGAAAACTCGCTCGCTGACCGACTCGAGCGAGGCTCGCCTCCGCCGAGGCGAACGAGAAAACTAGTGTGTGAGAGGGTAGGTAAGTGTCCCTTGTTTCGTTTTTCCACATTTCACGTCGCACATTTCTCGCAACGTTTTCCTCGGTTTCCCATCTCGATCAGGTTTTTCGTCCAGTTTCCCTGATCCATTGAGCAAATGCTGAGATGGCCCCTTGTTTTGCTTCTGGACATAAATGTAACTTCATTTCTGTGCACGTCTTCTAAATTCAGTGGGAAATACATTTATTCAAATTATCGTTTCCATGTTGTCGCGGCAGGAAGTAATAAGAGCCAAAATTTATTGCTTATTTTCTTTGAAAATAGATTTTATTACATGGGAGTTTTTTTGTTGTTTTTTTCTCCCTTTCAAAATTCAAAATTTATTGCTTATTTATCTTTGAAAATGGATTTTGTTACATGGGAGTTTTGTTTTTCTCCCTTTCAAAATTCAAAATTTATTGCTTGTTTATCCTTGAAAATAGGTTTTATTACATGGGAGTATTTTGTTTTTTTTTTCTCCCTTTCAAAAATTCAAAATTTAAGTAGTTTATGACTTGGTGTAGAGATCGCAGTTTTTAACTGTTTTTTTGACGCAAATAAATAAATAAATATTCTTAAAAATGTAAAAAAAAAAAAAAAAAAAAAAAAAAAAAAGGTGTAGTCTGTTGCGGGCTTTAGAGGAAGGAGGGGAGGTATGCGATCGACGCCCAATGGCGTCAGATGTACCCAGCATTTGCCTTATTTATTTATTTATTTATTTGCGTCAAAAAACAGTTAAAAACTGCGTATGACGTGCTATGGGGAAAAGTGAATTGTGTGCACATTTTCAAAATTCTGTGATCCCTACACCAAGTCATATACTACTTAAATTTTGAATTTTGAAAGGGAGAAAAAAAACAAAAACTCCCAAACCCAAAATCTATTTTCAAAGAAAATAAGCAATAAATTTTGGCTCTTATTACTTCCTGCCGCGACAACATGGAAACGATAATTTGAATAAATGTATTTCCCACTGGATTCTAGAAGACGTGCACAAAAATGAAGTTACATTTATGTCCAGAAGCAAAACAAGGGGCCATCTCAGCATTTGCTCAATGGATCAGGGAAACTGGACGAAAAACCTGATCGAGATGGGGGTCATTGACCCGGAAGCTGTAGTACAATAGTTGTTACAGGTTGTTTATACTCATTTATACAGTTCAAATGGTAAATAAAGCATTATGTTATTGTTAAAATTAATGTTCCTTTTCTTGTGATGCTCAGTATAGTCTCTAATTGTATAGAAATGCATTCATTGCATGCGCCTGCGCCATCCGAAAGGGATGGGGAATGAAGGTGTGACATGGGAAAAGCGATGTATGATGGGTGGTACGACCCAACTTATCACAATACGTTGATAAACAACCATGCCCACGCGGAACTGAGCCGCGAGCCGGCCAACCAAGCTCGTTATTGATTTGATGGCATTTTTTTTCTGCGAAGGTTAGTTTGGTTTGGTTTGTTTTTTTCGTGTTTCCGGGCGCGTCAACTGCTTTGGTCATTAGTCCCGTTAGTGTAGTGCATGCTCGTTTTTCGGGAGATGGCGGTGGTCTTCCTCCGCTGGATGGCGAGATTCGGCGCCGACCTACCGTCGGCTAGTGGGACCCCCCACCCAGGACTCTCCCACCAGCGAGACACCGCCCCAGCAGGGACAAGCTCTAAGCTCCCGACCGGTCTTCCAGAATATGTGGTATTGTAAGTGTGTGTGTGTAAGGGGAGAGGATAGGACAAGGAAGAGGAAAGACAGATCGCGCGCGGTCCGTGGCCCGTTTTGTAGGGTACTGCTCCGGCATTCGCCTGGTGTTGATCGGAGAAACCACGGAAAACTACCGATCAGAGCAGCCGCTAGAATTCTCCTCCAAGCAGCGACTGAATGCGACCTAGCTGAAAAGCTAGTGTCGAAAATCCTGCCACCATCAGGGCTCGAACCTAGGACCTCCCGGTCAGAGGCGCTGCAGTGACATCAGTTAATGCACTGAGCTACCGCTCCCGGTGCGAAGGTTAGTGAGAACTGTATGTGACGTACAGGGAATAGTGCAATCTGCGCACTTTTCTTGAGCTCCACGATCTCTTCCCCACCCTTTAACCATAATTAATTGAATGATAAATAAAAGCACTGACAAAGCAAGGTTAGCATCATTTTAAAAACTAGATTTTTTTTTCTTTCAAGTTATAGAAAACTTATTTGTATCGGTAAACAAACTTTATATTTGGTTTTTAGAATTTCTTTCAAAATAGTAACCCGTATATCCGGATCTACTACTACCACAGCTAGCAAAGCGAGAGCTCAACGAACGTGCGTATAGCGAAGTTACATCGGTCTATTAAGCGACATCGGTCGGAGGACCGATTGGACATTATATTACTATTTCATTTTCTTTTAAGAATTAAAGTTATGCAGTATATTTAATTTTGTATAAATCGTACATATAGAGGTACATTTTGTTTTACATTTAAAAATATAAAATTTAAAAAAATAAACATGAATAAAGTTTGTATTTTTTGCTATGATTATTTTATGCTCCACGATGATTTAGAGTAAACATTTATTTGATAGCAAAGAGCCTTCTCTAGAATTTTATACAGAACCGACTTCTTGTGGATTTTTCAATATAGAATCTTTATTAAGTATGCTCTAATAAGATTTTTATTTTAATATTAGTTTCTGAAATACATAGGGGAGAGGGGGCTTGTGTGGACTGAAAACTATTGTGTACAAATGAGGTTATTTTATCGGTAACACGTATCCGGCAAAATTTTGCAGTTTTTGTTCAGTGTGTCTAAATATAATCACACATGTGCAAAGATTTTTAATTAAATGGCCAGCTCGACGTTTATGGGAATGCTGATGAAGTGTTAACATAATTAAATGGTGAAATAATTGAGGTCTAAGTTGACAAAGATGGCCTCTGTTATTTCTCCGCTACTCTACACTGTTCAGAGTTTGATATGTGGTTCATTCAAGTTACAGACACAATACCATAGAGTTTCAATGAAGCCCTGCGCTTAAATACAATTGTTCTGAAAATTATTGAACGAATAGTAAGATAATCAGTCACTTTTGAAGACAAATTCTGAATAAGTTAATTTTAATAATTGCTGAATACGTTACCTTTCTTAGTTCCCTTCTTTCTCGTTTCAAATGGTCAGAACGTATGTTAGGAAACCCAAAGATAAAACAGTGAAGAAACAGTGAAAGATGCTTTACATTGCATAAATAAGCCTTCAGGACTCTTTTAATAAAATAATGTTGGGTCGGAGTATATTAAAAATGCATACGAAACAAAAAATAACTGTGTTTGTGAGTGTTCACATTAGCCCCACACGTTGTTCACAGTAGGAGTTCACAGTAGTTCACCTAAGGCTGAGCTAGAGTCAGGGGCGAATCCAGCCGATCATTTTGGAGGGGGGCATCATACATTTTTGTTAAATAATAAACATTTGTTATTATATTGCGTAATATCTTTGCAGGTATATACGATACTATACAAATATTTTTAAATAGCATAATTCTATCATAAATAAATATTTCAATCAATTTTGGCAAATAAAGGAAGGTAACAAACGAAAACTTTTTTGGGAGGGGAATGACCCCCGTGTTCCTCTCCACTGGATCTGTCACTGGCTAGAGTGGACAAATGTATATATTTAAAAAAAAGTGTATTTAGGAGGGAAATTTTAAAACTGCTTGTATTGAAAAGTAAAGATGAATTACTAAGATTTGCAGCAGGCACAGAATTTTCTTTAAATTAAAGAAAGAATTAAAGTTATAGTATTCTGAAGGGAAAAATGTCTACTCTAGCCACCGCCTCCCCTACTGCGATTGCTGAAGACGCATGGAGAAAGCAATTTCTCTCGAATTCAAATACGATAATATATAGCCTGGCAGCAAATTAAAGATTAGTATTTTTTAATGTACACTCTCAGTTTCTGATTGTTTTTCTTTCATTCTTCATGAGAGTACACAATATATTTATGAAATATTATCTATAGTAAAATAATGCACAATGTGTTATATTTCTATAAGTTCTAGATAAATGGCTGATTTTCTCATTCTTAAGCATTATAAATTAAGAAGGATTTCTGTCCTTAATTTTTCAGACATTGACTCCCAGATTTTGCATTTTCTCCGCCATCTTTTTAATTAAAGTATGATCGCCTGTTTCCTTAATTAACAATTTGAGAAACTCTTTCTTTCCCAGCCGCAGAACGGAATAACAAGCTCGGTCGAGATTTCTTTGACTCTGATCCTCGTTTCCGCCGCGATCATGAATCAAATTAGAGAAAAAGATATGTTTTTCATGCGTAGGCATATTATTAACATCTGCCCCTCTATTATGTAAAGCTTCTAATATATCCCATTTTCTAGAGTTAACAAGCAAGTTTAAAGTCCTTCCTTTATAATGAGAAGATTCTATTGTAGCTCCTTTTTCCATCAACAAATTCACGATAGTCCATTTTCCCATCTTGATGGCAGTCTGTAATGCATTCATGCCAAAACAATCATAAATATTTAAATAGGCTCCTCTTTCAATTAAATATTTAGCAATGTTCCACGAGCGTATTTTAATAGTAGAGTGCAAAATACTTCTCCCTTGTTTGTCAACGCTATTAATATCAGAATCTAAGTCAACAAGGTACTTGACCATTTCCAAGTTACAAGACTTCGCAGCATAAGCTAGAGCTGTCTTACCACTGACGTCCGCACTGTGGATATCAGCGCCACAATCGACGAGATATTCCACTATCTCTAAATTGCCGCATTTTGCTGCCCATGAGATAGGACTGGTTCTAAACTTATCCAAAATGGTGAAGTCTGCTCCTTGCTCTACTAAATACTGAACTATGAGTAAAACGCCGTTCATTGAGGCGAGAGTAAGCGGGGTTTTTCCGCTCCCGTCACAAGCATTTACATCGGCATGATGGTTGACCAAATATTCCACGACGTTATACTTCCCCAGACCTGCTGCCAGATGCAGTGCCGTTTTCCCACATTTGTCTGTGACTGACAAATACTGAACAACATTTTGACTCTTTATTTTGCATAATTTGTGGACATTTTCACGCACCTTGTAAACATCCCCGCTTTTTGCAGCGTCAAGAAAAGGAAAAATAAATTGCCATTTTTCTGTAATAAGATTTGATTGATATTGCAAACTTGTATATTCTTTTCTTGCTAAACATTCCAACAAAAATGTTATGTTTTTGTCGTACTTGTCATCACTTTGTCTAAAAATTGTTCCGAGAAGAATTTTTTCCTTAACGCTTGAATTGTGATATTTTACTACATTTAAAAACATATCTACTAACTGATTATATTCTAACTTTGAAGCAATATATACAGGTGTCTCGCCATTTCTGTCACGGACAGCCAGAAGATCTATTATATTTCCAATTGAAGAGTCCTTCACGACATAACGTGTCTGTACCAACCCGAGAAATAATTCAATGAGTTTTTCGCAATGTTCGAATGTTAATATGTGTAAGGCAGTCTGAAGATCTTCTGTAAAAAACAACTCCTTTTTATTAATCCACAATTTAGAAACTTTCTGAGCACAAGATTTAAAAGAATCTGTTGATAACTCAGACTGTCTTAAAAGATTATTAAGAAACATTCTTACAATTTTGTATTGGGGTTCCAGCATAATCTTGGAAACTAAAAATTCTTCTAGAGCCGGATATTTTGCATGTCGGCCGTGGACCTTGCTCATCCAATTACCTAAAATATCGGCTACAAAGTATTCTGCAAATGTTCTATGAAGAAAATCAATGTTTCCATCAGATTTTAAACGAATTAACCCCACTCGTAGTAACTCAGTCTTCTCCTCTTTAGTGTCTCCAACTAGGCTCATGTGTTTGTCTCCCAAAAATTCCTTTGCATGATCAGGAAAGAAAATACTGAAAGCAAGTCTTCTATGTCTTTTGTTCAGCATTTCTGAAATCCATATTTTATTTTCTGACGTCCATTCTGAACACAAATTGAAATTTTCATGAAAATAGATATTGTATTTAATATTAATGAATCGTTTATACAATTCAAAAACATTGAATTCAGGAATAACTGGCTCAAAATATTGAATTTGAGTTACACTAAACAATCTTACTTGTGGTTCACCAACGTCAGCTATCATTCTCAATTGCAAAGGAACGCCCATAAACGTACATATATCATTTCCAAGATTGTTCTTAGCCTTTTCAAATGAATCTTTGGTGTATTTTTTTAGTTGTGCATGTATGCCTTCTTGCATCTCGCCACATCCCAAATCTATAACAATTCGTGACCACCAAAGTTTTTCCAAGAATTCTTTGTGTTGATTCTCTTTCAGTTCCTCAAATGTAGAGGAAAACACTGAAAAATGGTTTTCCAACTTGGAACTTATAAATTTTCTACATGCAATCAAAACCCTGGCCGTAGTTTTTGATATCAGAAACTTGATGATTTCAATAATTTCTTTTTGAGTTATAGAGTTTTCTTGACCTTCTTTATTGGGCCTCCCTTCCTCTTCTTTCACCTCATCAAAACCATCAAATAAAATAAACACGGGGATAGAATCCCTAAGCAAACTTTCTATAAACAACGGTGTAGTTAGATCATTTGCCAAATAACCGTTACCTATTGATAAAAAGCGTACAATCTTATTAAAATCAATATCAGATGAGAAACTTTCTACTGAGTTATAGTACTTCAAATCAATATTAATAACCCAAGATTGTTTAAGTCGCTGAGATAACATCTGTAGTGTCGTTGATTTTCCCATTCCAGCTTCCCCACTAAGAATTATAAGCTTTCTGTTCAAATCATCAATAAATAATTGCTCGTTTTGGGGATCATCTGGCACAACATAGGGTCGTAAATTTTTTAAGGAGCCGCAAGATCTTTGCCAAATAAACTTATCCTTCTCCATGAATATAAGATGGGAAGGCTGATGGGATTTACTTATTTCGTTGAAATGTGAAGCAGCCTCTGCTTTATCAGAGAATGCTAAAATGTTTTCCCATTCATTAAGACGCTTTCCAAGATCTCTTGGTAAGGGAGATATTCTAATGAGATATTCTTTCGAAACGTTTCCAAAAATAAATACATCTGAGACAAACTCACTCATAAATTCCTTTTTTAAAAAATCTTTGCTCAAAGTGATTTGACTATAAATTCTTCTCTCTATATAGAAGTCTGTGTCAAATACTTGCTTCCATGTAACAGTTCTTTCTCCAACTTCCAACCAATAAATTCTTTTATCTGCATTCTGACTGCAGAAACGTTTAAAATTGCATGTATTATCATAAGGTTCGATGTTTATAAACACCCTCTCTTTTACCTCACGTATAAGAATATCATCGATTTCACATCTTTTTTCACCATTTAAGTTTTCAATCAACTCATCATGGGATTTTGAAATATTTCCAATGAAACCAGTTATCATGAATAAGATGTTTTTATTACTTCCCTCAACACGTTTCTCATTTACAATAAATTGTAACACTCGTTCCCCAGATGTAATTTTGCAAACTTGTACATAAAAAACTTGGTCGCTTGGACCGATTGTATGTTTTTGTTGAGCTACGAGTTCGTCATTAATGAGCAGATTTTTTAAAATATTGGTATCAATTACAGTGCTTAGTCTTTCCTCATCAACGACGTCTTTTTAATTCCCATACTCAATTTTTCACCTTGCAATTCAAGTACAGGCTTTGATAACAGCAAATTTTGTGATTCTGTGTAAGGTGTTTAAAAGAAAGAGGTGATACTTCCTTCGAAAGTGTTGGCATACCAGACAGAGAGGTCATATTCAGACATTGCTGCTTTGATGTAATTAAAATAATCTTCTTAATGATGTTCAGACCTTTTACACATGAAAATATGTTTTCCAGTAAACGTTCGTCGTCTTTAATCTTAATCTTATTCAATGGATTTGGATAGACAATGACAAACAAGTTAATGGAGCAAGATTTCGAGTTTAGAATTCTCATTATGTCTACAAAACTTTGTAAAACCGCTATTCGTTTCCAATTTAGAAACAGTTGATGTTGATCTAGAACGTATTCTTTGAGTTTGGTATTAAAATCCAAATTCAGATTGACATCTCTTTCCATTTGTTTACAAAGGTTGTGTATTCTAGATGCTTCAAATTCCACATCTTCAGAAATAACGTGAAGCAATATTTGGCTTATTTCATTTCCTAAAAAATCTTTCAAATTTATCACATCTTTAAAATTAGTGTGATATTTTATTAAAGAATCCACATAAAAATTAGATGCTGCTTTAAATACAGATTCCGCGAGTGTTGGAGCACTCAATTCTTGTTTTATGGTGTCTTTCAATTCCGTTTGAAACCATCGCATTAACTGTTTCGTTCGGTTGATTAATTGTTTAACACACCCACCTGAAGAAATAACGATTTTATCTGCATCTATATAGAAATCTGGTAGAAGTTGTCGGTAGTCGCCCATATTATGCCTAGAAGTGAATAATTGTAAAGCTGTTAATTCTTTGTTAGAGCATATCAAGGTATTCCAACATTTTAATAATCTACGTTCTTCGTCAGTGAATAGTCTTAGATTACAGAAATTTTCTCTGTATTCTTTGGTTTGATAGCGAATAGTAGTATTTCCTTTGTCTTTGCATAATTCGTGCTTTTCTACTGGATGGTAGTCATTTAACCAATTTGCCCATTTAAAGAAATCACTAAATTCTTCCCACATTCTCTCTGAATACTCCGTAAGTGGCCAGTCCACAACTTCCTGTACCTTCGGTTTCCCATTTGCATCCTTTACACATTTCCAGTTTTCGAATCAAAGACTCGAACTATTTTGTTCATTCGATGAGTTGCTAAATTGTACGTAAAAGTGTTTTTATCTATGAAATTCATATCAGACAAATCTATGAATATCCTATATACCGTTCCCACGTGTAAATTACAAGTATTAATCCTGTTGGGAGCAGATAAATAGCTCGTAATGTCTAGCTTACGGAGAGATAGAGAACTCTTATATCGTACGTCGTATTCTTTCTTCAATTCTTCTAGCATATTGTGGCAACCTGGGCTGTCAAAGGCAACGGTATGTGCATGAATACTTTCCGTGTCATTGCTTCTAATGAATTGACCACCTTTCTTTGTAAGGTACTTGCAACTAAAACAGGTGATTTGTGCTAGCCACCCGCCGAGAGAATGGCCGGTAAACGACAACTGGAAAGAAGCTCCGGATGTTCGATTGACATCATTGAGCAGCCGTTTCATTTTATCAGCAAAGGTTATGGCAGTGTTGAGGCGAGCACTGAATTTGTTTAGCGCAACGCTCCACACATTCGTGAAACCTGCTCGCACATCCATTAGTCCCTTCGTACCTCTGTGAGCGATCACAATTTGTTGCATTTGAGGATTCCAGTACGCTGCACCAAAGTAGCCACTAGATTTGGAGCTAGCCGTGGTGAGAAGCTGCCAGCCTAGAGGCAACTGCTCGGGTTCTCCGCAACCATCCCGCTCTCTATACACCCTCCATGACAGATGCGCTAACACGTAAGGACTCGGGTGAAAATCCGCGTCGAGGTCGTGATCACTCAACGACCCACACTCACGGACTGAAGCTAAAAGAATTTGTTTCAAATTGTCCTCGCTGCAACGTAGATCTCCGTCCACTTTTGACAGATTCGAACAAGGGGGTAGTGTCTGGCCGTCTACCTCGGACGAGGCAGATGCGCTCCGTCGCTTTTCTGATTCTATTCCAGACATTTCACAGGAACATTGATTCAATGAAAGGACTAAAAAGCCGTCACACGCCAAAATATAAATGACATTATTGTAGCTTGTGTGATCAATGTGGCATTACATTTTCTGATCGTCAATCAACTGTTACGTTTCCTTTAATTAAAAGAGCTGTGTTCGATATTATTCTCATTAAAAAAATTTAAAAAAACCAATCATACTGTCATCTGAGCGTTACAATACGCTGGCTGAGAGGCCAACCATAAAAGACATCTTTTAAAAATTATCTTTTGACACTTTTCTTTTTCCATACGTTTTCAACAATGTAATCAATATTTACACAAGTATTATAGTAAATACTTTAAATTACTTTATACAATTTTCAATAGTTATATCCTAGAAAAATAAACAATATTTTATTTTACTATATTTTACCAATTAATATTTTTCAGCCAACTTTAACTTCGTGTATCAGGAGCTTTATTATTTTCAATTATAGTCCATTAAAACATTAATATAACAATGATTTATACGTCTTCACGACACACGTTAAAATTTTCGATTGAACTTTCAATTTTGGTATTTGTTTTATCGGTGTCCTGGAAGGTCTTCTTACAAACGATATCCTTTGGAGACCTGAAACACACAAATATGAAGACTCAGCTCTTGGGCGCCGTGGGGCCTCCCTATCAAATAGTTGTATTTGTAAAACTTGGCCATAACTAATATTCTTAATAAATAATTTTAATAATTCAACCATTACCATTTTACTCTCATGAATGAATGTTCAATAAATATCGTAATGAAGAAACCAAAAATTATATTTTGAAAAAATTGTGATATCATTATGTAATTTATTGCTCCGGTTACTTAACACGATAATATTGTACCGTCTATCCTACTAACACCTCAAGCATTACTTGAAAAATATTACGATAAAATTCGAAATTACGCGAAAACTAATATTTTGAAAAACCCGGTGCACCCAGAGAAAACAAGGGGCCTGAGGCAGTAGATGCACGGGAGCCTCTTATATATATATATATATATATATATATATATATATATATATATATATATACACACACACACACACACACACACACTTCTGATTATATCATCTATATACTAATATATAAAGACAGAAGTGCGTTGTATTACAGCGGGGTAATCTCTGAATCGACAGAACCAATGCCGATGAAACTTTTGTGCTAGCATCTTTTAAAGGCCTGTAGTACTATAGAATATGATTTACAAACATAAACAGTAATATATTTTCAAAATAATTACTTTTCTGGACAATTTTCGCCTACCTTTACATCACAGATTCAAGAGGGTATCAATGCCAATAGTTTAGCTCCGCGCCACCAGAGGATAACGTCTGCGATCTACTACTGATTTCATCAATGTCCAGAATTATTACGAAATTCATTGGAGTTTGAATAAGGTTATGTAATGTCCCTGTGTGAACATTTGAAAGAAAGCCGTAACTGAAGTGGTAAAGAATGTCAATGTTCAAGCGCATTGCTCTTTGTCCGTGTTATATACAAAGTGGCAAGAAATCATTGTGTGTTTGAAAGTGTTTAATAATTGAGGTAGGTTGAGAGAATAAAAGTACAATAATATACAGTACAGAATATACAGTAATGTACAATGTAAAATATATAGATATCGTATACAATCTAAACAAGGTCTTCTTTTAAAATATCTTGTGTAAGTAAATAAAAAAACTGAGAGTCGTTTGTTTCTATTATTCAGTACTCATGTTCATATTGATAAAATGGAAAATGTTTGTGTTTTCAGTACACCCAGTAAACGTTTTTCTTCAATATTTGAAGGAGTTTTGTTCAGTGGTATATATTTTAGGAATGACTATTTACATATAAAGACTAATCTGCAAAGTTGTTTGCATATCAATTGCTGGTGTACTTTTTTCTTCTATTTGTTAAGAAGTTTAGTGCAGTGGATGATAACTTAAGAATGATCATTTATTTATTAAGACTAATCTGTGATATAGTTTTGCATATCAAATATTTGCACAATAAACGTTCTATTCAAGTATTCGGATGAAATTATCTCGTTTGACGCTCGCTGCTAGAGACTCACGATGGATTTCTCTTCCCTGACCGTCCCTTATACTGGTTTTTACACGATTTGTGAGGCGCGTTCCGCTGCGATGCGTCATCCTCCGAGATGTTTTTGATACCGTTCGAACTTTCAACGGAAAAAAAATCGTCGTCAGAGAGTGACGTGGTTGTCGCGCCGCGTTCAAATTAGCGGACCGCCAAAATGGCATTTTGGGAATTCTTGTATATGGTCCGGTCCGTTACCAGGGTACATATTCGAGCTCGTCTCAATATATATATATATATATATATATATATATATATATATATATATATATATATGCTAGCTGAATTACCTGGAACACCAGGTAATCGGGCATTTATTACAGTAAATTATTATACAGGAAGAGGAATTCAATCCTTTCATGCCCTGCGGCGGGATCTACCTCTATTTCTTCCCCTAAATCCCTTCTCCGCCCTATTCCCTGTCATGCTCTGCCCGGCCACGCTGTGATAGCTGTCTTCTCTTGACAGCCATTTGGAAATTTCCGGATTACCTCGATCACTTTTCCACAAATAATTACAGTTTTCTTATTTAAAGTTCCAGCATCCAAACATTCACTTTATTACTAAAAGCAATATACAAATCTAAATACAAAATAAATTACTTGTAGAAGCACGTATATAATTTTTGTGCAGTTTCATATAATATTCCAACACTATCAATAAATTGTCACGTTGTAAAACTTATCCTATTTTTATATTTTTCTTCTATTGTATTCATAAAGAAAGTTTTGAAATTGATCTGTCAACTCGTGACCTTGAAGGGAGTATAACATATTGTATTGTTTTAAGCTGAGTATAACATATTGTAACGAATATTGAGTCACCTGCCGGCACCACCACGAACTATCTGTATGCGCGGATAGCTTCATCTGCCGGCGCCACCACGAGCTGCCTGTGAGCACGGGTTGCGTCTTCTGCCGGCTGCTCTTGCACTAAATTGTCCCAGAGTTCGCGGGGCGTATCGCGGGGAAGTTCTTAGAAAGTTCTGGACGGCACCAGATTATAAATACGCGGCGGCCGGCGGCCGTGAGTCAGCCTTAAGTCTGAAGTGGAAGCTGAGCTGTGGAGTGTGTGCATCGCGGTGAATAGCAGTGCAGTAATTGTGCTCAGTGACGTGAACTGTGGTCGGACTGTAGTTAGTGCAGTGGACTGTGACCAGTGCATCGAACTGTGGTCAGTGCAGTGGACTGATCCCAGTGCATCGAACTGTGGTCAGTGCTTAGGACTGTGTGACAGTGTAAGAAAAGTGAACAGTGTAAATAAAAAATCAAGAGAAGTGTGACGTATAAAGAATAATCACGTGTTTACAGTGATTGTGTTAAGAAACAAAATAAACGTTTTTGTTGAAATAATACCAGAGTTTTAATTCACCACCTAGAATCGTAACAATATAATATATTTAGGAAAGTTGATCCACGCCCAGAACCATAATGTTATCCATTGAAACGCAACATGTCCTACTTCTATTACCGGGAGCGGTAGTTCAGTGCATCAACTGATGACACTGCAGCGCCTCTGACCGGGAGGTCCTAGGTTCGAGTCCTGACGGCGGCAGGATTTTCGACACTAGCTTTTCAGCTAGGTCGAATTCAGTCGCTATCTGGAGGAGAATTCTAGCGGCCAGCTGCTCTGATCGGTAGTTTTTCGTGGTTTCTTCGATCAACACCAGGCGAATGCCGGAGCAGTACCCTACCAAACGGGTCACGGATCGCGCGCGATCTGTCCTTCGTCTTCCTTGTCCTATCATCTCCCTTTGCACACAGACCTACACTAACATGCACTACACTACCACATATTCCCAGAGATCGGTCGGGAACTTAAAGCTTGTCCTGGCTGGGGCGGTGCACCGCTGGAGGGAGAGTCCTAGTTAGGGGGAACCCCACTAGCCGACGGTAGGTCAGCGCCGGATCTCACCATCCAGCGGGGTAGATCACCGCCATCTCCCGAGAAAAAAAATGCACTCCACTAACGGGACTAATGACCAAAGCAGTTGACGCGCCCGGTAACACGAAAAAATCAATCAATCAATCCTACTTCTATTCACCACTACAAATACACTTTACAATAATAACTAATAATACTCTGTGTGAAAAAAGCCGTACATATGAAAAGTTACAAGAATGACATAAGGCTTTTCTCAAAAGAAAATTCTTCCTAAATTCATAGTCAAAGCAATTTTACAATGAATGAATATATTCAACAGCATATTGAAACTGGGAAAATAATAATTAAAAATATAATTTCAACATTTTACTTATGTAATATTTGTATATGTTAATAAATTTAGGAAATTGAGAATACGTAAACCGTAACAGAGAACTTTTGAGTTTTCGAAGCACTTCATTGGACGTCATTTGAAGCACTTCAACTCACAAATGCAATTGTGTACACAAATCGCTGGAAATGTGCATATTAATGTCGTGAGAAATATTTCAACAAAATTACATTTGTGTAATTTTTGAAAAAACAAAAGTAATACAAAGAAATTTCAAAGAGATTATAACTCGTCTTCCTCACTATGATGCTCTCCAACAACACTGGAAGGGATTGAGAAGAACTTCTATTGGACTGACGAACACTATCCAGAACGAATTAATTGAATCTTTTTATGAAGAGGTAAAGGGAAAAATTACAGACGAAATTATGGAGGCACCATTCGTTTTATTGTAGTGTTACGTTGCGATGGACATTACGGAAATGTCACAACTATCAATTGAGAGGTATAGCGCACAGGGAGTATAAGTGCATTCTTGGTGCATGTTGAGTTAGGAGTAGGAGTTGAAAGTAAAAACTCCATTTTATTTCGTGAGCAAATGTTATTTCAGTAGCTCAAACAGTAGTCGCGTTCTGGCGATGGAAAGAAAATGACTTCCACAGCGTTTTCAATCGTCACTCAACTTTGAACTCGATTTTCTCAATACCACATTTAGGGCACTTATATCCCTCGTGCACTAAACTCCTCAATTATTGTTTGGTGTGTACGTAGATCCGGCATTTAACAAGAAATATTTCTAGGATTTCAAGGTGGCAGAGACCAGAGGACAGTGTTTGTGTTCTTCCTTGCTTGAATTTCTAAAGAACTTCAACATTGAAAAACTACAGATGCTCTAATACCACATACTTTCCCGCATTATAGGAAATAGTTATGCAGGTGCTATTGAAATATTGCAATTTCAATAACTGCCGCGTCAAACGATGCGCGCGAAATTCCAATTTACAATTGTAAATTTTTGCAACTTTTAAAAATAAAGGGAGTATGCCGAAAATGGGACCTTCACCACTATCTTTACAGTATTTTGCTACATACGAGAAGAAAATTAAAAATAGAATTGGAGCCTTTTCTGAGAAAATAGTTGTTTAAAATTTTAAAATTGCCTGTTTGACCCAAAATTACCCTAAAAATTCTCATATTTTCGAAAAATCAAACACGATCATATTTTAAAATCTGTTTCCGATGAACATATTTCAAAAAGACAAATAAATATCTTCGTAATTGTAGTTGTAGGAAGATGACGTAAAATATTTTGAATTTTTGCAATTTTCGAAAAATCAAGGATTTAAACGAAAATGAAACTTGCACCATTCTCTTACGCGTGATTTACGTTATCCGCGGTCAAAATTTAATTTTAAAAAATTGTTACCTTTTCTTGAAAATTTTCCAAAAGTTTCAGGGGTTTCATGTAAAGTACTGTTTGCGCTAGCGTCGTTCACAGGCGGTCGGACGTTTTGCCGCCAATCAAGAGTTCGGTATCAAGGACCCACAAAACATGAAATCTCACTAAACAGCGTGTTAGAGGAAATAATTTACTATACATAGAAGAAGGGTTTATTCATTGTTCGTTACCAGGGCTCGGCAATAAGACTTTCTGTGGAAAATTTGCCGTTTTTAACCGTAACTTTACCATATTTCCTCTACACTCTTGAAGCAGTAGTGAGCAACATATTTAAACGGCCGCACCGCCGGTTCCCCTTAACTTCAGTATTTTTGTTTTAATGTGCGGTATATACTATCATTAAATAATTATGCCAAATTTCAAAACTCCGGGATTTTTGTTCTTCCACTACCAGTTTCTGGTGGACATTGATAATGTTCGGTCGAAAGTTGTCTGTATTTCGCCGAAAATAGTCTGTATTTTGCTTAGCTGCTACAATTTCTGCAACAACCTGCAGTGTTGAGTGATAAGAGTAAAATCTTATTCAAGATTCATCATTGGACAAAATAGGCTTTCAGCATTAGCCACAATGTCTATACTTGGAGTTTTCCAACGTGGCATCTGAGGGAAGTATCTCCAAGATGGAATATGACACGACGTTTCGCGTCTTTCTCGGTCCTGCCGCAAGATGTCGCATGATCGCGACCGTATCAAGCAGTGCTGCAGATCAAGCGACTCTAGCGGCACGAGCGGGAAAGATGCGAAAAGCCGTGCCATATTCCATCTTGGAGATACTACCTTCAGATGCCTCGTTAGTAAAACCCAAGTATATTGAGCTTGCTCTTCTACATCAGTAGGAAAAACAAGAGCCCTGGTATAATGTCATTAGGTTCTATGCTAATAGAAAGGTTCGATTTGATTTAAAATGAAGGTAAGCTATTGCTATACTGAAAAAAATTATAGATGTCATTCTGTAACAGGATCCAGAACGTATTTTGGGAGTCGGCCATTTACAATTCGGAACTTTTCTCCATAAATTTGATAAAAACTTTTTTAGAACCTGAATATCTTCAAATCACGTCCGCGCGTGGAAATAATGCTATAATGCTTTGCAATGTAATGATATCAGTAAGACAATTGTTTTGAATAAGTTAAATAATATTACAAGAAATGGACAGAGCGGGGGGAGAGGTATGACCCACACGCCCCTTCGCGGAATCAGCAGCTGTTGAGTAATCTGTTTTGCTTACCCTAAACACTTGTTCATGATCGGCCATGGAATACTCTCAGAACACCAGATTCTGGTTAGTAAATAATCCCTTTATCTTATGGAAAACCTTTTAAGAAAATGGTGCGGGTGCTGGTCTCAGTTTGGATTGTAGGTCCCACATTTGTTTGATAGAACACTAATCTCGGATGGTATTATGCACATATTTGAGAAATTGTACGCACAGGTGACGCTCCATGTTTTTTAAATCCGCTTATGTTTTTTTAAAAAGGTCAATGACCCCCATCTCGATCGGGTTTTTGTCCAGTTTCCCTGATCCATTGAGCAAATGCTGAGATGGCCCCTTGATTTGCTTCTGGACGTAAATGTAGCTTCACTATGCGCACGTTTTGTTGAACTTTCCTTTTGCTTGTAGTGGTAGTAGAGCTTAGGGTGAGTTTCTATTTTGTTAACAATACAGAAAAATCAAATCTGTTTGTTCCTTTACCGTTAAAAATAAGTTTTCTATAATTTTGCAACGAAAATATCTAATTTTTGAGTTAATCCCACGCTTTTTTAAATTTGTTGTTATTATTATTATTATTATTATTATTATTCATCTTTCAACTATTAATAGTTAAATTGTTGGGAAGGGATTCTGAAACTCAAGAAAGCGTGCCCAGATGATTTTCTCCCGCCATACGTCACATAGTTTTTGACTAACTAACTAACTAACTAACTAACTAACTAACAAACTAAATAAATAAATAAATAAATAAATAAATAAATAAATAAATAAATAAATAAGATGGGTGGACATTCACACTTCATGCAAGTCAAATTTACGAAATACTAGGAAGTACACCGAAGAAAGATCTGTGAGGTTTGTCTGTGAGCCAATCTGAACGAAAAACTGTATCAAAATAATTCTAGGACATTAGAAGACTTGAAGGACCTAAAGTGTTATGTTAAAAGAGAAATAGTCAAATAATTGACAAAACGCCAAGTTGACAGTTTTTGGAGGATTTTTTTCCTTTGGTTTAGTATTGTGACATACCAGACTGTCACATAATATTTTGATGGGAATTGGGGACAAAATTTTATTAAATTCTTCGTAAAAAGTGTAAATGTTGATGGCATAGGCATGCAGGCAGGGCGTTCCTTAGCAACCAGGGAAGCCGAAGTAAATAAACATAGCGCGGCAAGTAACGGACAGAAGATTGTTATATAAGGCCATGTCGGATTGGTGGTAAACTAGTAATGGGGTATGACGCAGAAGGAAACTGGAGATTGTTTTGTAAAACAAGAGACAAGAAGGTATGAAAGTTATGGAGGGTGGAACTTTGTAATATTTGAGAGGAGCTTTAGACCGCGTACCGTGCACATTGTACTTCAGAGGTCATTGTAAGTCTTGAATGTACTTCAGAGGTCATTGTAATAGATGCCGGACTTGGTGGAATTTTGCGAGAAATAATTGAGCAGTGAGGACTTATATTTTGTGTGCGTAATTCTATTTGGAACTTTGAATAATTCTGGCATCGGGAGTAGTAAGTGAAACAATAAGTTGAGAAGGACATTGAGCCGGCAGCGGACCGAGAACAAGATACAAGAAGGAAGATTGGTCGGAGCGGTGAATTCTTCCTGGCCTCATCGTCCAAGAGCGCATGAATTGTGGGAATTCTGATGTGGTGTTGTTGACGTTCTTATAAGAAGAAATAAAAGAGGTCATCTTCGTCAACATATCAGCTTTATTAAGATAGCCGGCTTTCGACGGCTTTGCCGTCATCGTCAGCCTACAGGATACAGAAAGATATAAGAAAATTATGTATTTATATGTGTATTTATTTATAATTTTGTTATATCTTTCTGTATCCTGTAGACTGACGATGACGGCAAAGCCGTCGAAAGCCGGCTATCTTAATAAAGCTGATATGTTGATGAAGATGACCTCTTTTATTTCTTCTCAAGAGCGCATGGATATATAAATAGTAAGAATAATAGCGCTATTTACAATTTCTACAACCGGTCATGACCAAGGTGACATTTCATATCAAAAGAATTAATTGAGGAATAAACTTATAACGTTCTCATTCTGAAAAAGAAAAGCTGATTATCATTTCTTTAGCTTCTTGTGCAATCCACAGTTTAATAATTTCTTTCCAGAAACAAATTTCAGATTCCTCGCTTCTTCTGTATGGAGAGTGGATCTAATGATCGTTTGCTAGGAAGAAAGTAAGTACCGGCGACGATTATTTTTGTAAGAACCCAACCGGCAGATCTAGTAGGATAATTATTTCCCTTTAGATGTGTTTGCGGGAAATTTAAAATCGCAACCCTTTGCTGGCGCACAAAAATGATATAAATTCGGAAACCAGTTGCATAAATAATTCAACAGAAACGGAGAGCGTTTCAGTATGTAAATATAAGCTCTGAATTATTCCAGAGTTATACGTTTCCAGACCTACACTAGTTAGACAAAAATAAGATTGTATGTTTTAAACCAACTGGTGAAATGTCTTCTTTTTAACATTGTCTTCTTTTGTCTTCGAATTGTCTTCTTTTTAACATTTTTGTAAACTTTAAACTCAACACTAATTTTTGGAGTGAAATTTTGAAAATTGAGTTGATTGTGCTACGAACGTGTTTAATCGTACATTTTTTTTTTTGCCTTTGCTGTTTGTCCCTGGTCCCTGTGGATCTTTTTTTATGCACCATCCTTTATTTATTTACAATATACACTTGAAACGTTAAAGATATACCTTGTTTTTGGATTCAGTTCAACCAAGTACCTTTCACATTTTAAATTGAATTGAAAAGAGTACTAATAGTGTGACAGACCAAGAAAATATTACGTATTATTCTTGATTTATTATATTATTAAAAAATATTTTTCTTAATTTTTAATAAATTTTACTTTCCCGTATATTTTTTAGTAAATAATACAAGCCCTCGCGAATTGTCATTGGTCAGCGAGCTCGGTTTCCATGCCGCGACCTCGGGTTCGATTCCCAGTTGGGCAAGATTATAGCGTGCGTTTACCTTGCAATGTCCCCGTCCTCATGTTGCTGTGTGGCAATGAGAAAACTCACTTCGCTGGTTTAGAAGACCAGACCACGTCGTAGGGATGCCTGCATGCTAACCACACCTTCCACGAAATCCACGGCCGCAAGGCCGGAACTCCGCTGGTAGGCCCACGGTTCGTCATTGGATATTGCGCCGAAGTTTATTTATTTATTTATTTATTTATTTTACGTCAAAAAAACAGTTAAAAACTGCGTATGACGTGCTATGGGGAAAAGTTAATTGTGTGCACATTTTCAAAATTCTGTGATCCCTACACTAAGTCATATACTACTTAAATTTTGAATTTTGAAAGGGAGAAAAAAAAAACAAAAACTCCCATGTAGTAAAATCTATTTTAAAAAATAAATAAGCAATAAATTTTGAATTTTGAAAGGAGAAAAAACAAAAACTCCCATGTAATAAAATATTTTTCAAGGATAAATAAGCAATAAAATTTTGAATTTTGAAAGGAGAAAAACAAAAAACTCCCATGTAATAAAATCTATTTTCAAGGATAAATAAGCAATAAATTTTCGCTCTTATTAATTCCTGCCGCGACAACATGGAAACGATAATTTGAATAATTGTATTTCCCACTGAATTCTAAAAGACGTGCACAGGAAATGAAGTTACATTTATGTCCAGAAGCAAAACAAGGGGCCATCTCAGCATTTGCTCAATGGATCAGGGAAACTGGACGAAAAACCTGATCGAGATGGGGGTTATGCAGTTATGCAGTTAGTGTGAAAAGTGAGTGAACACTTACGATTCTTTCTATTTAGGGTCTGTGGAAACTTTTCAGAGGGATTGAACATATATAACATAAAACAATCTTGTCAACAAATAACTTCTTCCTATATTTCCACAGTAATAGTTGCACAAAGCTAAACAAATACCTTGGTACTGATATAAACAAGAAGCAATGCGCCGAAATGAAGCGCAAAAATCTTTGGACACTTATAGTTCTAATAAACACAGATGCTAAAAAAGACATGGTAATATTTTGTGGGATTTCTCTTGGCATGATTAACAGCTCTAAATCTCTCTGGCATGGAATTCATAAGATTTTGCACAATTTGAGGAGAAATTTTACTCCATTCTTCTCGTAACGCTGTCGTCAAATCTGTTTTGTTTTTGTTTTTTCTATTTCTATTTTTGCTCCAGAAAACTCTATAAATGTTCTATCATATTTAGGAGAAGAGGAGAGTGCAGTTGTTTTGAGGTATTGTAAAATAATCAAAGTTTCGTATTGAAAGTAGTGTGCTAAGGATCATTGTCCTATTGAAAAATGTAAGCTCGTCCTAAATTCATTGAACTGGCTCTCAATTATTTCTTAAAATGTTAATATAGTTTGTTTAGTTATAACGTTCGTTATAACGTCTATTAAGTGCGAATTCCTGACTCTACTAGCACTCGTACACCCTCATACTAAGACGCATCCATGTTTTACGGTCGGAATTAAATTCTTCGGCTTGAACTCTGTGTTATTTTTCCTTCTCACTAGACACCTACCATTGGCTCCAAAAACGGAGAATTGGCTCTCATCCGAAAACATGATGTTTTGGGAAAGTGAAGAGAGCAATCAATTTACAATAAATGTATTGTTTCCTCTTAATTTTCTGACGCAAAAAAAACCTCGAATCGGAGTCATTACTGAGTGAAGAGAACACGCGTCCATTCACTTTTTACACTAGCTGTAGATATATACAATGTAATAATTGTAGTTCAAATATTTTTATTCGACAATTGCACGAGCCGTAGGATCTTCGTAAAATAAATATATCTGCGAAAGAGTAACGATCAAAATAAATCTTAAACTGTTCTGAAAAACATAAGTATGCCTCACGCCCTGCGTTTTCAAAGAAGTGTACACTTCTTTGCATTAAATAATAAACACATCCTGCTCATTACAAACATATACGTTTTATTAGCAAGTTGCGTTCTCTTTAATAAATTGCAAATTTATTTTTTGGGACAAAATTGCTCTAAAGTATAGTTTTATGTCATGATTTTTATGAATAAAAATCTCTCGATTTAAAAGAGGTTGCAAAACATTTAACATATGTCATAGTTCAAAACAGAATGAGTTTTGAAATCACAATTCAAGTTATTTAAGTTACTCACGTACAATAGATGCGGATCTTCTATTTTTGTGACCAAATGCAAAAACTTGTATACCCTTCAATCTCATATTGCAGTATTCATTTGCTGTCTCGTCGCATTCTCCAGTTCTTCAGTGCCGACGGATGGGTTGCAAGAAGTGTAGACGCTTCGAGGGTTCTATATTCATATACTAGAATGCAGAGTAAAAATGTATTTTTTGGGCGTTTGTGCAGTATGTATTACATCCAATTATAGAGAATATTCTCCTAATTTACATGTAAAATGTGAAACAAAATCCTTTATTCTACACCCATGATGAGCACCGGCGTCAGGACATTCTCTATGCGATATTTTAGATAAAGTACAAGATACTGGGGAGTCTCTTTCAATAAACCCCATAGGGGGGTGAGATCGCCTTTGTAGATAAAGTACAAGATACTGGGAGTCTCTTTCAATAAACCCCATAGGGGTGAGATCGCCTTTGTAGATAAAGTACAAGATACTGGGAGTCTCTTTCAATAAACCCCATAGGGGTGAGATCGCCTTTGTAGATAAAGTACAAGATACTGGGGAGTCTCTTTCAATAAACCCCATAGGGGGGTGAGATCGCCTTTGTAGATAAAGTACAAGATACTGGGGAGTCTCTTTCAATAAACCCCATAGGGGGGTGAGATCGCCTTTCCCGTCGTCCCCGCATGACGCTAATTCCCCACGCAAGCTGCTTAAACATTTATAAATCTATAATTCATTAATAAATATTATTCATTTGTACATTCGAAACTACTATACGAATTTACATATACATTCGATACTACTATACGAAAACTACTACTCGTATCTTGTAATGCCTAAGGTTACGTTAATAATGTTACGTATTTAGTAAGACTATGATTTTACAAACTTTATTTCAACAACAATAAAATTTCGCTTTCCGCGAATTGCGTTGTTTCGCAAATTGCTTTACTAATTTAATTAGGTGAAACGTTGACGCTTCAGCTTATTCAATAGACGTGCGTCAAAACTCTTGTTTCCAACACAGTAGATCTTAAAAATGTTTAAAGTTCGAGTATCGAAAAACTGAGTTCTTTACATGCTACGGGTACTGATGGTGCATCGTGAATCCTCAAAAGAATGATAGGCACAAAATTTATTAAAGAAACTAGAGATGCTACACAATGGCACAGACTTAATCGAACCAATTTTTACTTTCTCGTATACGTACGTATGTTCGGAGTAATATACGTAGTAGAGAGAAAGTTATGTAACGCTGCGCGAAAAAACGGCGGATTTTCGTCGGAAAAAAATTAAATGCCGGGCTCTGGTGGCGAAAAAGTACATAAACCCAGTTGCTAAATTAAGAGAAAAAAATCCTCTAACACGTGGTGTAGCCAGAATCCTTGTTTTGTGGGGTCCTTGATCCCGAAAAACCAATTGGAAACAAAATGTCCGTCCGTCTCTCTATCTGCCCGTCTGTGAACACTACTAGCGCTTAAACCACACGTACGATCTTTTCCGAATTGAAGAATCTCTTGTCTATCAGCCTCTTGTTGAAGCTTTGAATTTTTCAAAATTTTCTCAAAAACGGCTCCAAACATTTCTTTAAATTTCTTGTAAGATAGGAGAAAAGTACACTTATAAAGGTGGCATAGGTCAGAATATCACGATTAACTCTGAATTTTCGAAAATTGCTGAAGTTTAGATTTTTTCCGGCGTCTTCCTACAACTACAAAATTGAAGACACGGATTTTTCCTTCAAATGAAATTTGTTTTGCATAAATAGTTCTTTCTATTAGGTCATGTAGATTGTTTTGGAAATTTTAGTAGTTTTCGTGCAATAGTGCCTGCAATATTTGCAATTGTAAAAATAACAAAAACAAGATTTTCTCAAAAACGGCTCCACATTTTTTCTTTAAAGTTTCGGTAAGGTTAGGGTCAAAATAAACCCTATGGCGTAACATAAACGCCGTATTGCTGTATTCTTTTTTTTTTTTCAAAAATTTCACAAAATTAAAATTTTTTTGACGTCTGTAAAACTTACATATAAGGCGATTTCTTCAATTTTTTAAATTTATGAGCACATGTACTTTAAATAATGTCAAATAAAGTTTCCCGAAAACACAACAGTTTTCTGTAAAAATGAGCACAAAATTCGGCTGCAGAAACGCTCAAACGCCATTTTCTCAAAATTGGCTCCAAATGTTTTCTACAAATCTTTCCTGCATCAATATTAATCTTCCATTCGTCTAAAACTGCTGGTACCGCAGTTTCACATAATCACTTCCACTTACAACAGTAACAATGTCGATGGAAATGTGCATATAAACGGCGTGAGAGATATTTCAAGACAATTACATTTGTATTATTAAAAAAACACAGGAATGTGCCAAAGTTAACATTACGAAATATTAAACAGTTCAGTTAGCACGATTCATTATAAAAATTTGAAGAAAAAATTGGGAACCATTTTTGAGAAAATGGCGTTTGAGCGTTTCTGAAAATTTGAGCTCTTTTTAAATAAAACTGTTGGCTTTTTGAGAAACTTTATTTGACATTATTTCAAGCACATGTACTCATGGATATAATAATGTGAAGAATTCGCCTCTAATGTAAATATTACCGCTGTGAGAGACAAGCCGAAAAAATTACATTTTTATAATTTTTGAAAAAACAAGAGAATAGAGTTATATGGCGTTTATGTCATCGGATAGGATGCATTTGGTACTACCTTTACCGTACATTAAAAACAAATGGAACCGTTTTTGAGAAAGTCTTGTTTTATTTTGTTTTAATTTTTAAAATTGCAAATATTGGACGCAGAATTGCACGAAAACGACTAAAATTTTCAAAAAAAACTACATGAAAAGAACCATTTCTGGACAACAAATTTCCTTTGAAGGAAAAATCTCATGAAAATCTAACCTACGCCACCTTTCTAAGTGTATTATACTCTATTCATACAAGAAATTTAAAGAAAATATTTGGAGCCGTTTTTTCAGAAAATTTTTAAAATATCTGTGGGGCTTCATGTAAAATAAACATTTTAAATAATGTTTTTCAAAATCTCAAAGCTTCAACTAGAGCCAGATTGACAGGAGTTTCTTCAAATTGGAAAATCGTATGCATGGTTTAGGCGATAGTAGTGTTCACAGATGGACGGACAGACGGACAAAACGGACAGACGTACAGACGGACAGACGTTTTGCTTTCGCTTGATTTTTCGGCATCGCCGGAAAATTCGCCGTTTTTTCGCGCAGCTTTACATAACTGTCTCTACACTACGTATATTCCTCCGTATATACGTACGTGTTCGAGAAAGTATAAAATGAAATATTTTAATCATAAAATAATTAACATTGACGAAAATCAACAATTGCGCCTTTGGCGCTCTCGTTACATGTCTACAGAAGTTGGTCACATTTTATTTACTAAAGGATGTGTAAAATCTGGATATATTTTATTAACGATATTCATTTAGACTTAAATTAATTTCAATTAAAGTACAACTCCCAAGCGTCATAACTACAAAATAATATTTAGTTCCATTCTAGGATTCCTTTTCATTATATACAAACAATTTTTCTAAAATATCTATAATATGAAAGAACAGTAGAAGTGTTCTGAACTGAAAAGTACAATAATAATTATAATTATAATTATTGAATTATTATAAAGTAATGTCGTATTAGTTGAGATCATTTCCCATTTCTGGAAGAGCTTTAGCTTTCAATTCCTCATAGCTAAATAACTGCAGAACAAACCTCCTCTACAAGTAAATTTCATAGTACACTCATACCTGTGAATATAGACCATCAATGGTCTTCCGTATGTCTTCTGTCTCTCACTTTCCCTCTGCCTCAAGACTATCTGCCCCACTAACAGTGTACAGAGAGGTATGATTCCTTGTCCGTGATCCAGCGCTTATCTTCATCATTCCCTTTACCATTACATTCAAGAAGATAACAATTCTTATCTTTCTTCCCTTTCCTACTTCTGGGTGTAACATTTCCGCTGCCTCATTTAGTGGGGAAATTTGCAGTGGTTTTCCGCGTGCATGGAAAGGGCTACACACGCTGGTACTGAAAGTCTATAGATTTGAGGTCCAACACAACTTTATAAGTTTTGTAGTGGCAGCGGAGATCTTTGGTAATCCATGATAAAATATCCAGGATATTAGAGATATCAACCACAATAGTAGGCTATATAAATTTACTTTGCAGAAAATTCAGCCATACACGTGTTTCGGAAATGTTTCCCATCATCAGTGGCTCTACAATATTAAAATTAAATTAACAAATTAACATCATACAAGGAAGTACCTCATCTACTTGAAAATTAAAATTATTTATTTAAATAGATAAATTATTTAAATGTTACTTGGGTAAGTACTCCATTTAAATAAATAATTCATTTAATTATAATATTTAAATGAATTTAAATAATAATTAATTTAATTTTAATATTGTAGAGCCACTGATGATGGGAAAGAATTCTCGAAACACAAGTAAATTTATTTAGCATACTATTGTGGTTGATTCCTCTTATATCCCGGACATTTTAACAATTTTCGACATTTTGGTATAATTATATATTTTTTCACCTGTACTACATTTTCAGATGTATACTTATACTGATAAATTTACTTTCAAAAATTTTCATTAATTTGCATATTTGAATATATTTATCACATTAATTACATGTTTATTAAACAAGATGGCATTATATGAAGTAGAGACATTGTTTTTCATTTGATCCTTCAACTTCATCAATTACTCACAATTACTTTAATTTTATCTGCTTATTAGTTTTTTTAATCTCAGACCTTCGATGAAGACATGAATCAAATAACATATTAGATATTTTGAGTGTTTTACAAATTATAACGTGAATAAATGCTTATATTTATTGAATTGGTTTTATAATAACCTGGAAAATATGGTTTTCTGTAGGTTTTGGGTGTTAAAATTCAAATAGTAAAAGCAATGTTAAGCTGGTGATCATTAACATTGTTTATTTGATATTTTTCTTAGGGGTAGTTTATATTGGTTAAACGTTTTCAACGATTGCACATTAGATACCTTGAACGGCCAGTTTTCGTTTAATAATATTCTATATTCTCCCTATACAGATGGTCGTCCAAACTTTAAGGTTTCGGTAGTTTCGTAGAATGGAAAGTAGCGGTCAACAAACCACCTTCGAACTCTGACGATACTGAAATGTAGTCTGGGTTGGGAAGGTAATATTACTTGACCACCAAGTTCGTTCTATGTATTTTCACTGGTAAATGCTACGGCATTGATAATTACTAAACTGTAAACAAACGCTAAATCTCTTTGAATTGTCATAACATCTTTTTTGTTTTCTTTTAGTTGTAACAACTCGTTTTACCAAGTACGTGTCTTTGTTATATTTTAAGACGCTACAATAATTGGAATTGAGAAGTATTTATTTTCAAGCATTTAGGAATTCATGAAATTTCATTGAAATGTTCGCCAATCTAAAAATGTTTTAAATATAATTATTAATGTTGTTTAAAATATGTATTAACATTGCGTAGATTTAGCACATGTACTCTGATTTGAATATTATAAAATCAATCATCAAATTAACTGTTTTAGAAAGATGATCCTGAATTATTGAATGATAAATTGAATTGAAAAAAAACTTAAGTTTATATACGTTCATTTAGAAATTCCTATACTTGTGTAAATAAAGTAGCATTTTGTGATGTGTGATTCTACTGGTGATCTTTCAACACACAAAATAAATATTTCTCTATTAGGACTTTAACATTCCATTTATCCAATCCAATACAGTTTACAACAAACAGCTAATAGAATGTTTCCCTATTTTTTAATGGTAATGGTTAAACAGGAGGAACATATAGTTTCTAACTCTCGGTTTAAACAGGAGCCTTCGAAAAAAAATAATAATACAGCTATTCAGTTGCTCAACATCCCTTTGATAGACATTGCAGAAACTATCGTTTCGACGTAATGCACCTTGAACGATATTTTGTTTATAATCAGTTTCCTTTCTATTTGATAAATATATCGACTTGCAAATTGTAGCAATTAAAAGATCATGTAAATACAAAATAAAAGTTATGTTCATACTCGCCATAAAAAGACGGATTTAGCGTAATTAAATGATTACAGAATTTGTTTATAAACTAAGTGTTTTTTAAGCGTAGCAGGTCAAAGCGCGACATTGAAGAACTGTTTTTTCAGTATGCTTGTGTTAAGTGAAAACTAATGGGGTTATTCTAAGATGTTAATTTCTTATAAACAATTACATATATCTCGAGAACGAAATATGATAGCAGCGATCAGATTCCGGTATTTTGTATCGCGTTTAAACGCCATTCAGATGCAACAATAATTTTTTGCAACATTTGCAAATTTATAAACAATATCCAACTTTTCCAATTCTAAAGGGGGAGAGCCTCCTGATGTCCCATAGCCGAAAATCGCGAATTAACAATTTTGCAACATTTTTTAATTTTATAAACAAATTCGAAATATGCGTTAGAACGGCCGGGAAGGGTCCGCAAATTGTGCCTGAAATTATCATCTCAAAATTGCAGTTTGACTGGAGTTACAAATCGATTGAAAAATTTAGAACAATTGTTGCTAAAATGCTAAATATTTACTGGTCTACTGAGAATAAATCTGGACGGAAACCCCCGCTGAGAAAAAGTTTTTCGTCGTGACGTACGCGCATTCAAAATCTCTCCTTCGGCAGGGAAATATGACCATATTTTCGCCTCGTACGTAAACGAACTAGCGCTCTCCCCCTGAAACAGCGTCCGTTCCACCCCTTGGGATGTTGCACCAATCAGAGACAACTATGGTTCTACTTGTTAGCGATTGGTCAACGCGTTCCTCCCCATGCCTTCCCCCTGGCCGCGGGGTGTCCAAGTTTGACGATGCGGTTTAGAAGATAGAATTTTGTCCGACATTTTTTCTGAGGGAGAGTGTACATTTCCAGTAATTTGTATACATAATTGCATTTATCAGTGAAAGTACTTTAAATAAATACCCTTTTCGAAAACTCAAAATATTTCTTTGTTTTTTAAAAGAACGCCTTTAAAATTGGAAAATTTCCTTATAGAGGTTTTACTCTTCTATAATATTTATAAAGTAGTATTTTGGAGCTACACTTAGGAAACAGAAACATTGAGAAATTTTCAAGAAAATTTACTGTGGGCGGCGATAGATGACAGCTGGAAGGTGTATATGAAAAGTCCAAAAAGCTAGCCCAAACCAAATAAATTAGAAAATGAACTGGTAGGAGAAAGTCCACGTCATTCTGTAGCACCACTAGTTTAAGTGAGGGAGTCTGCCCATAACCCTTAGTTGTGTACACAGTCAGCACCTCTTCCCTGGCTTGTTTGGACTGAAATTAGTTTTATTCATTCTGTTTGGGGTAGCTCTGATCGTGACGGTAGAGTTGCTCTCATGAAAGTGCGTCGTAGGTAGGGTTCAAATAATTCATTCCACTGGGTGAGCTATCATGTCAAAAAATCAAAGTTGTTCGCTTTTAGCGCATCTGCATCTCTAATTGGTGGTTTGGAGATTTTTTTCTATTTATTCGAAGTGATGGTAGCCCTTGGTGAATGAACAGTCGATTGTTGAGTTGATTTTCTTTTTTCTGTGATAAGTAGCCCACGAATTTTTAGGTTTTAAAAGATGCGTTTTAGATGCCTAAAATAGGTTCTTTCAGCACCTCAGTTCGACTTTTTGAATGGCACAATAGGCACAAATAAAACAGGAAACATACAAGAACCAAATCCTTTTACAATTTATTATACTATATGTTTCTCAAAGATAAAAGCATAAATCAATATTTTATAGAATAGGTATTGTATATTTTATGATATTGCTAATGAACAAGTTTAATTGTTTGTCTTCAAGCTAGAATTATTCGTACCGTAGTTTGCCACACAATAAATTAATGATACTGTTACGTTTCTAAGTGGTGAATTAAAAGTCTGGTATTATTTTAACAAAAACATTTATTTTGTTTCTTAACACAATCACTAAAAACACTTGATTATTTATTTACACTACACTTCTCAATATTTATTTACACTACACTTCTCTTGATTATTTATTTATACTGTTCACTTCTCTTACACACTCGCCCAGTCCTATAAAAATCATAGCAGTGTAGAAAACTACAGACCGGTAAGTTTACTAACCACACTTTCAAACATTTTTGAGAAACTAATTCTAAAAAGGTTATATAGCTACCTACAATCAACCCTAATTACTTCAACACACCAGTTTGGTTTTATAAATAATGTATCAACTGCACACCGACTACTCAGACTTTCAGAAAATATCCACACAGCGTTTCAAAACAAATATCATACAATAGTTTCATTTCTTGGGCGTTTTACAGGCGTTTGACCGAGTATGGCACGAAGGACTATTATACAAACTCCGAATGGGAACACCAACCTACTTAGTAAACATCATCAATAATTTTCTAACTGATAGATCCTTTACAGTTTCCATAAAAAATCACATCTCCAACCCCCAGAAAATATTAGCAGGTTTGCCACAAGGTTCATCAATCTCACCCACACTATTCAACATATACACAGCTGACATACCCACTGCAATACACACACAATTAGCACAATTCGCCGACGATACCGCAATCTACAAGCCCAACCACTCACTTAAGACCATTACCAACAGGATACAACATCAGCTAAATAAAATAGACAACTGGTCAACATTGTGGAAAATCAAACTCAACCCAACTAAATCAAGTGCTAAAATATTCTCACTAAGGCTATTTTCCCACCCACCGCCACTACACGTAAATAAAGACACAATTCCATGGACACCACAAAACCAAACAGTAAAATACTCGGATAACTTCGACAAGACTCAACTGGAAAACACACATAACACTAAAACAACAACAAGCAAAAATAAAAATAGCTCAACTAAAACTCCTTATCAACTCCGAAAGCTGTCTATCCCTAGCAAATACCGGTACACTTTTCAAAGCAATAGTCAGACCATTAATGTCCCATCTGGACCAATGCATCTATTTCTAACATTAATAAACTTCAAATTGTACAAAATACATTCCTCAGACTAGCAACACATGCTCCATGGTTCATCTCCAACGTCCAAATTCATAAAGAACTGAATATATCACCGATCATCAAAAATATTGCCCATTTTTCCAATAATTGTTACTTCAACAATAAACCGACCAGTCCACTACAACCTGGCCTCTTTAAATGACTTCCCTACTAGAATCAAGAAAGGAACTACTAGAAAGGAATCTATCCTTTTCGAAGCGTTCCTCAACATTTTTTCTATTAATTGTTCATAGTAGGGGCTTTTGTACTTTCCTACACCACTAGTAAGGTAGTTTAGTGTTAATTTTAGTATAATAATATAAACCAGCAAAAGCTCATGAAATAGCAATATGTTACTGAACTGTGTAATTTCCAAACACTCAATAAATAAATTAAAAAAGAATTTAATGTTAGCAGCAAGCGAGTTGCAATTTCCCGACAGAATATCTGCCGCAGTTCATAGATCCTTCAGACCATTATTCTTTTGAAGAACTTTCGCCGTTTTTGAAGCCAATTATTCCCCAATGCTACCTGGCACTTCTTTGATTTTATGTTTCACTTCCTCCAGCAAACTCATGCTTTCAGAGATATGGTTTCTGATCCTTCCAATTCTGGCTCTAATTTTAACAAAAATATTAAATGAGACATAATGTAATCTAAATTCGGAGATTTATTTATTTTATTTATTTATTTTACGTCAAAAAACAGTTAAAAACTGCGTATGACGTGCTATGGGGAAAAAGTGAATTGTGTGCACATTTTCAAAATTCTGTGATCCCTACACTAAGTCATATACTACTTAAATTTTGAATTTTTGAAAGGGAGAAAAAAAACTCAAATTTTAATTTTAAAGGGAAAAAACCCAAAAAATTTCAAATAAAAGCAAAAATTTTAGAGAAAAAAAATGTTGGCTCTTATTACTTCCTGCCGCGACAACATGGAAACGATAATTTGAATAATTTGTAATGAGCTGTTGATACTGTCACCTGATGAATATGATTTCTACGTCGAGTGTTATAGTAGATTTAGATTGATCTTGAAATTACTATTTTGTTTAAGTAACATAAACACTTTCCTCGAGTAGATCCCGAACAATATGCTGAATTTGTGAAAAATGTGTACTGTAATACATGTTCCCCAGCGGGTCAAGGCAAGTGGAGGTGGCAGAGGAACGTTAGGAAGCACCTGTTGAAAAACTTGTATTCTTGATGAAGAGTTGATGAAAACCTTCTTCGCCGAAAAAATAAGACTTTATGCGTTCTTTAGGAAATTCTACTCTAACTTGCTCTGCTATACGATTCAAACCGTGATCAAGGCATGTCACATGTATCATAGAAGGAAAGAGTACCTTTAGTAACTCCATTGCAGCTATCATGTATGTTGCGACATTTTTTTAATTTAATTTATTTGGTCAAAAACAGTAAAAAGATGTGTATGCCGTATGGGGGAGAAGATTTGAGAAGGCAAGAAACCTTTCGTTTCGTCAAAGTTATTGAGATTCAATACTTTTCATTGTTACAGTCTATTGTTAACGAATTACATTACATTGGTACAGTCCATTGTTACACTTCCATTGTAAAGCACATTGTTAACGAAATGAGCGGTTTGCTGATTGCTTTTGAGAAGTTACTTGAAGCATATAAAGTTCGCCATATAGTAAGTAGCCGTATAGTAAAGTACGCCGAATAAGGTGTGAAGAAAGGTAATAGATTAATCCCAGGGCAGATAACACAAATATTTTCTCTTCAAATACTTCATGTTGGAAACTAGATTCTAACGCTGGTATGTGCTGCCAGTCTTAATTTTGCCACTTCAGAAATATCTATTGCAAGGACAAGGTAAGGCGTTTTTCACACTAATGGAATTATCATCTAGTAAAACTCAGAAATGTAAGAAAATCCTGAAGAACTTAATAGGAAATTTTGCACCCATCACAAATGGAAGCCACCCATCAAAAATTTGAGCTCTCCCACCCAACTATTTTAAAACAAAGGTTTTTGAGTCCCTCAACAGTCACATTTCTTATAACTGCATCCCTAGCACTGAAAGATCCATGGAATAGTTTCTGAAGAGAGGTGTAAATTATTTTAAAAATCGCACATTTAGCTAACAGTTAATTTTATACTAAGTAAGTGTCCTTTCCCAATCACTTATATTTTAATAGAAATAACATTGTTTTCTTTCGTAACTAGCAAAGACGCACAATGATTTACAAGTTTGTTTGTTTTTTATTTTAACACAATATTCAAAATTGGCTATGACATTTTCTCCATATGGCTTAATCCAGTTATCTCCTTGCAAAATTTCCTATTAGTGTGAAAAAAATGCGTATAGTAATAGTTCACAAATTTTGATGTTTTATGGGGTACAGGCATAGAGCATTTAAAACGGAAAATACCTTTACTAATCACAAACATTTAACTACCAACGATTTAAAATTATGAACGGAAAATATAACTTCATTCATTGAGAACTACTAGAGTTGTTC
Organism: Teleogryllus oceanicus; assembly: GCA_964035755.1. Taxonomy (NCBI): domain Eukaryota; kingdom Metazoa; phylum Arthropoda; class Insecta; order Orthoptera; family Gryllidae; genus Teleogryllus; species Teleogryllus oceanicus. Next base: position 4,253,549 of record CAXIVR010000011.1, read on the forward strand.
GCAAACATTTTTCAACCATTTACACCTTAGCAGTTCCTCTTTAAGAAAATTGCAATGCTGACGTAGGTATTACACGCATTGAAATATTTTGTTTCACAACCAAAACCACCACATGCATCCATTTCATTTATAAAACGATTCCAACTAGTTCACCCAAGTACAATAATTATGTAAGTAGTAAACTACTAGGACAAATACATTGTACTGTATTTTTCTTCCAATACTCCTAGCATAAACCACTTTATTCACTAAAATTAATGTCTGAAACTTGATCTTCAAAGGTCCCATGATAATATATTCAATCTCGTCAAAATAACATTGTTTATCCAAAATTCTTACTATGATAACCAGTGGCGGCTGGTGCCCCAAAAATGAAGTTTGCAGCTCCAGTGAATGACGGTAATTACCAAAGTTTAGAATACTAATACACAAGGTGTTCGGGGAGGAAACGTCGAAACTTCGAAAATAAGCTCTTAAAACAATGTTAAGCATTTTTTTTTCTAATAAACTACACGGATATTCCGAATGGCTGGACTGCAATAAGCACTCAAAAGTTGGTCTGAAAATATGCTTTCTAGACAAAAAGTTGCGTTGTAGACGCTTATAAACACTCCAGAAATATGTAAATGGTTTATTTTTAAGAAAATAAACGAATTTGTTTGATCAGAAAGAAAAATTTTGGAATAAAAAAAGCATCCAATTTACACAGTTCGACTGCTTTTTTATTTCTCGGTTAATTTTTCTTTCTAAACTAATATATTCGTTTAATTTGTTAATAATAAACAATTTACTTGTTTCTGGAGTGTTTATATGCTTCTACAATGCAAATGTTTGCCTAGAAAGCACATTTTCAAACCAACGTTCGAGTGCTTATTGCAGCTCAGCCATTCCGAATATCCATGTAGTTTATTAGACAACTATACAAGTATATAAAATAATAATCAAAGACATTGCACATACACTCGTATTCACAACGCTCACGGACTATCCCTGCTGCCGGGATTAAGTTGCACACACCATGAGAGATACAAAGAGACTTCCAGAACGATCAACATTACGCAAAGGACTCATCAAATCTACATTTTGAATCAACAAAAATAAATTCTCTAAACAACATAAATGACGCATTCAATACCGTCATTAATTGACTGAACCTGTGTACTTTCAAAAACCAATTCATAAAATTAAGTTGCAGCTGGTGCAGATAAAGGCAGAAAATTGGTATTCCCCTTGAACGCTGCGCCACGCTCGGCGACCATACCACCAACCTTCTGTGCTGGAGACTAGATGCCGTGCGAAGACAACGAAGGCCCTATGTTGAAGTATAGAGCCAAAGACTAAAGCAGTAACAGAGCCAAGCGCATGAGTCAGTGCACTGCCTGAGAAAGCATCAGACGCCGGAGAGAACGCTCGTTGGGGACGCTTTGATTTCAAAATGATTTCATCATCAATATTGTTCCAATATCTTGAATACTGAATGTCATTAAAAGGGAAATATATATTCCTAACATATTATAAGATCATTTTCGGGTATCTAGAGGTTGAAAAAACAAAGCACGAGCCGCCTTAACCGATTTCCACGCTGACTAACCAATCTTCAGCGCCCAAAGACACAAAAAAGCGCATTTGCGTAAGTATATACGAACATTTGGAAAAATGTTATCAGACAATTTACAAAAAATTTCAATTAAGACAATTGAAACTTTTCGTTTCTGCACAACATATTTTTATAATGTGTGTGATTAAAAACACATTTTCAGTATTTTTACGTTCTCCCACTTACTAAGAAGAGAAAGTATTGTAATCGTGCGCCGGAAAACGACCAATTTTCGACACAAAAACTCTTATTGCTGCTCCCTGGAAACGAAAAACTGGATAAATCCATTTGCTAAACGTAGAAAAATATTCTCTAACACATGGTATAGCCAGAATCTATGTTATCTTATTGTTGAATAATGCGAGGACATTTACGAAAATGGTACCGGTCTCAGTTTCGTTGAAATCTCTTATTTTTCGAAAATTGAAAAAAAATTTTTGCGGGGAATTTGTTATAAAATCTTTAGAATTCTTAAAAAATTCTTTACAAATCTCATGTACTTTTTTTTAAAAAAAAAAGAGTAGTTTTGAGTAATTGGCGCTCAAAAAATTTAAGAATTTTTGTTCAAAAACCACTCGAATTTGTTTCATTACATTTTCTCCACTTTTGTAATAAGAGACGGTAAAAATATCGTCCTAGTCACATTTTCGGATATCGCTTGTTTGTAGGTTGTTTTTTTCGAAAACAATTTCAAAACTACAAAATTGAAGATAAAGATCTTTGCATTAATCTGTTGTACAAAACAAGCTCTTTATAAAAGGTCATGAACAATTGTTTGGAAAAACGAGTAGTTTTTGAGTAATTTATACTTGAAATTAATTGTGTGTGTGTATATAAGGGATAGGTCCACGATACTTTCGATACCCTCGATACTCAGGTGGTATTGATAGCGATCGATACTTTTGGAAAATTACTCGATACTTTTTCGATACTTTCAATTTTTTATGCTAATCCCCATCTCTTCTGATTTTACAGAATAATTTCTTAACATTCTTCTCTCTCCTATATTTCTTCTGTCATCAACAAGGAAGTGTCCGTCTGTTCGGATTCACTTACAGTCGTTGAAATTAGCCAACTTTGCAGCGTCCGGGCGCCGTGTCCCGTTGTTTATCGCCTAGCGCCTGTCATCATCTCGTGAGATAGTCCACAATACGCGACCAATTTAGCATTGGGAAACTCTTGCGCTTGTAGGCTCCCAGGCACTCTAGTAGCGACAGGTACGATAAGCAATGTGCTCGATGAGCTTCTTCCGGGGATACTCCCCTTCCTCAGCCCACCGTGGACGCATCTGACGGAGCTCGTGAGTTCAGTTCAGTTCTGCCTTTTAAAGTGAAGGAAGACTACTATTGCTCCACCACTCTCAAAAAAACCTTCCAATGCGCATGCCCGAACGTGGCCTCTCCCTCCAAAGCTCCTAATATTTCCCCGCCTGCCTGCGCTCTTTGTCACAACATAGCTCTCCCTCTGTCTTTCTCTCGTGGGTCGCCCGGTAATTCAACACTGCGAGTTTGGTGAGTGACAAACTGATGAGTGAGATATGAAAGGCAGCTTTCGTGTTTCTACCGTAGGGGTTGTCCAAACGATCAACAGAAAATAAGGCGTGTCTTGAAGAGTTTCGGTCTCCAGTCCCTGTTTGACCGTGGCTAGTGAGCAGTGACAGTGTGCTTTACACAGTAGCTGCTGTTATTCACAAAAACCCAATTATTACAAATAATTCACAGAATATTCACTGAAAATCGATAGGTCGTTGATCAAATAATCATTGAACACGGCCACATTCCTCTCCGTCTTCCACCGTACCATCCAGATGTAAATCCAATAGAACTTGTTTGGGGATTTATAAAAGGGCGTGAGGCAGCAGAAACAATTGGTGCATACTTAAAAGAAAAGGAAACGTTTTGCAGAGAAGCGTTTGCACAATACAGTGCTGAACAATGGAAGAAATCCTGCGAGCATGTGTAGGGAATAGAGGTGACAATAATTCACAATGTGATGGACCAACAAACGATGTATTCATTTATTTGGACACTCCTGGGAGTGCGAGTTCATCTTTTGACGAAGAGGGCAGTGATGACGAGTGGCGGTCAGCGCGAATGCTGCGTCTCGCAGTCGTCTTTCGTTCTCGCCTGCGCGCTTCCCTTATCGCCGAGAGGGGAAATCTCAAATGCCGCAGGGTGGGAGCAGTTTCCGAGACTTTACCAAAGGTACGTCCGCCATGATGGTTTTTTTGCGAGCGGTTCAGCTATAGGTTAGTGCATTCCGTATACAAAATGAGTGAAGTGTGGAATGAATTTGAAGTGGACTCGAAAGATGATAATCGTGCTATTTGTAGAGTATGTAAAAAAAACATTTTCGCGTGGTGGAAAATCACACAATACTAGTAATTTAAAAAAAAACACGTTACATCGATACACGGGGTAGTATTCAGCTCTACCCAACGCAAGAGGGCCAAGCCAACTAATGCTGCACGGGAAGTTGGAAACGTCGCAGATCGTACGAGTGAAGTGGTAGAAGTTGATGACCCATGGCCAGTCCTTTCAAGATCCTCAAGTTTCAACACAAATCAACCAACACTCGTTGATTTTTTGGACACAAAAAACCAATTTGAAACAGGAGACAACCGTGCCAAAGCAATAACAAGAAACATTGCTTACATGATATGCAAATATAATCAACCGTTCAGTGTTGTTGAAGACAATGGATGCAATTTTTTTTTTCATTTATTTTCTTCTTGTTCGGCCGTGAGGCCTTTCAAGGGCTTGAATACATGAGTATAATCATTATTAGGAATGGGCATCCTTGACTTATTGAGCTTTACATCGCTGCTCCGATTGTTTCTGATTTTTGGATGGACTTGGTTAGGAGTTTATTTAAAATTTATTAGGTTTAACATTGGGGTATCTATTTGACTTTTTTAAATATAATATTCTTATGGGGGGCGAAACTTGTCTTTTGGGTACTTGGATAGGATTCGGCAAGGTTGAGTAGCATTTCGTCCTAGGTTGAATTTATTTGTTAAGTGAGAGGTGTTAAGTGTAGTATAGAAAACGTTTGAAACTGAAGCGATATGATTTTTTATTAAATCCATTCGTAGTTCCCTATGGATCTGATTATTGGGTATAAACCACGGTGCTTGTGTGATTTTTCTAAGACATTTATTTTGTACTGTCTGAAGTTTCTCTATTGATGAGGGTGCTGCGCTTCCCCAAACAGGACAAGCATATGTTAAGGTGGGTAAAATGATTGATTTAAATATAGTCAGCTGACATTCAATTTTTAATGAGGATTTTCTGTTGATTTGTGGGTATAATTTCGATATTTTCCCTTGGGCTTTATTTACTAACGCATGGATGTGGGGTTTCCACGTTAATCTTTTATCGAAAAGCACACCAAGATATTTAATTGGACCATTATTCCATTGAATTGGGCTGCAGTTGATTGTTAAGTTGGGGGGAGTTTTTGGTTTACGGAGTGTGAATATTTTGGCTTGGCATTTTCCTGGATTGATTTTTATTCTCCACTGATCTGTCCACGATATTAGTTCATCAAGGTTATTTTGTATTCGATCTTGGGCTATGAGAATGTCTTCGCGAGCAGTGAATAAGGCTGCGTCATCAGCGAAGAGAGCTAATTTGGTATCGGGCATTCGTGGGATATCTGAGGTGTAAATGTTAAATAAAGTTGGAGAGAGTACTGATCCCTGAGGTAATCCTGCTGATATGTTTCGAGGGGTTGATAATGTTTCATTGACTTTTACTATGAAATTTCTGTTTGAAAGAAAGCTATTGATTATTTTTTGGATGTAATCAGGGACTCCCAGACTACATAATTTATACATTAGTCCTGCGTGCCAGATCCTGTCATATGCCTGTGCAATGTCTAAGAAAATTGCTACTGTATGCTTCTTTTGATGAAAACTCTCGGCAATATTTTCCGTTAGTCTCAGTAGTTGGTGCGTGCATGAATGGTTAGATCTAAACCCGAATTGTTCATCGGGGATTGCGTTCGTTTCTGAAAGGTATTTATTAAGTCTGCTGAGCAACAATCTTTCAAAAACTTTTGATATTGAGGGTAGTAAACTGATGGGTCTGTAATTTTCTCTCAATCTAGGATCTTTACCTGGTTTGCGAAAAGGTAGGATGATGGCAGTTTTCCATGCATTTGGGAAGTGATTTAGACGTAAGATTGCATTAAATATTGCCGTAAGTGCCGCAATAGTATACTTATTTAATTCCTTAATGATTTTATTATTTACTCCACAATGGATTCAAGGAATTAATTAAACATCTTGAACCAAGATACATCATGCCCACAAGAAAAATTTGACGAATCACTATGTCCCCCAGTTATTCGAAGAAGTGGAGAACAAGGTCAGAGATCAAATCCAGGAAGCCGAGAGGGTTGCAATCACCACTGCTTTATGGACTTCAACCGCCTGTGATGATTATATGAGTATTACAGTGCATTTCATAGACAAAGATTTTCAACCTCATCACTTCTGCATCGAAGTAATACCTTTTGAAGAAATCAGTCATACAGGAGCAGATATTGCAACTTTTCTTCGAAACACTTCGAAATTATGAAGTCTGCAAGATAAGTTAGTAGCCGTAATTCACGACAATGCTCGTAATGTAGTAATAGCAATGATCGAAGGACATTTTCCGCATATTTCATGTTTAGCTCATACTTTGCAACTCGTCGTGAAAGAGGGACTGTTGAGCAATACTAAAATTCAGAAAATTACTGCTTTGTGCCGAAAACTTGTGGGTAGTTTCAAACATTCCTCTAAATCCACCATAGTGCTGAAAGCGGCCCAGAAACATCTATATGTACCTCCACATCGTTTAATTCAAGACGGGCCGACGCGATGGAACTCAACTCTCCACATGCTCCAAAGACTTCAAGAACAGAAGGCTATTGTTTATACTTCTGCAGTTTTAAAATTGCCAGTTCATCTCTCAACTGAGCAGTGGGAACTTATTGATCAACTCATTAAGACTCTAAACATTCTTGACCAAGCAACACTAACGGTCAGTTCGCCTAATGTGTCAGCATCTGAAGTTATTCCTATTGTATAGTATAATTTGTGAACTAGAAAAACCAAATGAAGTTGATTCAGGATTTGCTGCTGCGAGAAAGACTATGCTGGAATCTTTAAAAGCAAGATTCAAAGATATAGAACTAAATGAAATATGTTCCATTGCTACATTGTTGGATCCTAGACTGAAAGGTCGAGTATTCCGCGCGAGTGCTACGTTCGAGACTGCCCGAAAGAGATTAATGGATCTTGTAAGTCAGGAAGCAGATCCAGTGGTTTCAAAAGAAGAGGTAAGAGTTTCTGATTTCTAATTTTAATTTTAAACGACCCTATTTTTTCATCACGATTTCAATTCTCCGATATTTCAATAGTTCTTCGATATTTATATTCTAGATAATTCTCCGATATTTCAATATTTAATTTTCAATTTTTATTGAAATTAAATCTTTTAAAATTTTAATTTAATTTTTTTGGCAACTACTGAATCCCCGAAAATGCATGGTTTAAAATCTCTTTAGAAACCCCAACTCAAGAGGATGAATTAAATGTGTATTTAAGCGAGAACTTGCTTCCTCCGGATGCAAATGTACTAGCTTACTGGAAAAACAAAGTGACTCTCCCCAATTTAAGAAAAAGTGCTGTTCGATTCTTGTACATTCCACCAGCTACAGTGTTTTCGAAGAGACTTTTCAGTACAGCTGGATTGATATGTGACAAAAAAAAAAGAAATAGAATGGACCCAGAAAGAGTTAGAATGTTAGTTTTCCTTTATCTTTAAAAATTTTAAAATGTATGTTCACCTCAATAGTTTTAAATATTAAAATAGTAAATCCATGCATGTATGAAGAGTAAGTAAATGTAGTAAATGCAAGTATGAAGAGTAAGTTAAAAGTAGTACAGTACGAGTATCGAGAAAATCTGGTATCGACCCATCACTAATATATATAGGTTTCACGTCATCTACTGGCCCCAAGATAAATTGAATGAATGATATGAAAAATACAGTCGACTCCGGTTATAGTGTACATCTAGGGACTAACATTTTTGGGTGAGAACGTGTTTTGAATGAGCCGAAGTGACAGCTAGTTCTGGCAACATATCTGAAGGTTCTGTGGTCGTTGTGTCTTTCTGCTAGTTACACTCCCTTCCTGCATTCGTTCGTTTGCAGTTGGCTAACTTATAAATGTCTTCGACGCTTCCTTTTGTGATATCCTCATCCGACAAAAATATAGTACGCCATGAGAAATAATTGAAATTAGGAAGTGAAGTGTTATGTGCTCTTCTGTAAAAATTATTTTTTTTCTATAAGCATTATATTGAATTTACTTTTCGTGTGATAAATATTATATTTATTTTAAAACCGAGACTTGAATATGAGAAGGCCCGCTCGTGGCACATAGCGAAGTCGCTAGCCTTTCACCACTGAGGTCCGGGTTCGATTCCCGTCGAATTCATGTAATTTGTTCCAACAAAACGAGTTTGGCGCTTCACAAGGGCTAGTCCAACCCCTGTGAAGTGTCCTAAACCCCCCCCTTTTCCTTCCCCACGATGCATATCAGTGGGATTACTTGACGCAAGAGGCGCGTATGCAGAGATGCTACCTGGCGGTCCTCTTGACAACTGACGGCGACGAGACGTGACATGACATATTAGTAATGGAGGATTACTTCCCTATCGCGCACATTAATGGAAGATTACTTCCCAGCACAAAACGCTCAACGCCCCTTAAGGGGCTTGGAGACGCGTTGCGTCTAGGTGTACAAGCAACAAATTTTTTAAAAAAATTATGCGTACTGGTGCACGTGTTTTCGGCTATTGTGTTGTGTGTCGAGCTGTGATTGAGAGCTTTCTATTTTCGTAGCGTTTCTATATTCGTAGCGGTTTTCCTTTACTGACTGTGAGAGCATGTTAAGAGATTTTCCGCATACATAATTAAATTTAAATATTTCCCGGATTCGCGTACATGGATATACCTAAGCGATACTCTTAGACTTCTGCATAGGGATGCTTTCAAAGGAGCCATAAACACTTTACGAAGAGGCGTGGCTAAATAGCTGTCGCGGCGGAGGGATACTTCTCTGAATTACATGTGATGTTCACTTGTTTAGCGATCTGTCGCTTTGGCTCATTCTTAGGAAAGTCTCATAAAGAAATACATCAATAGATGTATTTCTTTTTAAGCAATCCCCAAAGCTTAATTGAAATTTATGCAACACTGTCGTAACGATATGTTCCCGTTTGTTTCTTGTACTAAATCTACTTTGCTATTGGAATTAATATTGTCTACACTTTTACAGTTTCTTGCTACATGACCTTCTTCCTTGCATTGATAACATTTAATAGTGCCATAAGATATATAAACCCAATTTCTCTCTCCTTTATACTCAACTGCTATAGAATCAGGTATTTTGTTTAGTGAGTCTTCCGGACATACATTTGCCTACGAAAGCTTAAAATATGTGTGAATTCTTCTTTTTCGAAACCCGCTCGAAGGAATGACATTTGTGAACTTCGCACCACGTTCAATTTATCACGTTCTTCTTCAATTACAGCATTAGGGATCATTGGATAAACATTTGATAGAACTACTTCCGCGGCTTACTAACAAATGGTCGCACATTTTGTTCACTGCATGTATATTAATAGATTTATATTTATCTGTTATTTCTTTAACTAACTGTTTACTGCTGAGAAAGATGCACACTCTGCTGTTCGAGATCTTGGACGCGTATATTATGTTTCGTGGTGAAACAATAGTAGCTGAGGCTTCTACGTACCTTTCGAGTGATGTATTGTAGTCCTTCCCATCTATTAACAAACCTTGTTCTTTGTCCGGATACATAGAATTCTGTACAATTTTGCTCCAGTTTGTGCGACCTGAGTTGGCTCCTGTAGTCAGAGGCCTTCCCTTCAGCCGATGCTCCATGCCAATGTGAGGTCATTTCACGTCTTATCCCCTGTAGGGGAGGGAAATAAAACAGTTTTATACTTATCTTGCAGTATTAGCTGTTCAATAAAATGTCCACTAGTAACACTCAAACTAAAGAAAATCACACGCCCTCCACGTACAACGAATACTGTCACTGCGTACAGCACGATGTTGACTCGACGGCTGCCTGTGACGAACAGCTTGAAGAACAGAGATTTTACTTTCATTTAAAGTATTTTTGGTGCAACTTCACCGTGATCGATCTTAAAGTTTTATTTTCCTGCTTTGAGGCAGTGTCAATAGTATATAAAAAGGCGATAAAAATGAACTTAATATTACAAATCGTAGAATATTAGTAATTTCATTACATTATTAGTATTAAAGTTATTTGTCAACTGTATGATTTACCATGACTAACCAATAAACAAGATGAAATGGGAATACAGATGGAAATATGCAGTTTTGCAAAGAATTGACTTTATTCCTCTAGCGAATGCACCTTGTTTTGACAACGCTGCGCTGGCAACCGCGCTTCTGTATACATTCTGAATTCTGTATCAGTCAAATGTATTCCTGTTTGTTTCATTTGTCAAAGTAAGAATTGATAGCTACTCCTGACTATCGATTTTAATGCAGATATGTATCACAGGCTCTTTGTTTGAATTGGATGTTTTCAAGTAATAGTTGAGGTGTTAGTAACGCATAAAATTCAATATATCAATATTGAATATATATATATATATATATATATATATATATATATATATATATAGCTGTTTCCAATAACGCGAGAACGTATGTGCTGTTGTAACACCATTACTTTCCTTTTTGCCCCCAAATATCTTGGTCGAAATCAGAGTATCCGAATATCGTAATCTTTTCCAACATGAAGATTTCCAAGAATAAAATTCCTAACGTTTTTGAAAAAATTTGGTAAGAACGTTTTCGAAAATCCACCATTTCTTGTTCCTATATACTCAAAACTTTATGGGTTTTGAAAAACCATTATTAAAGATACATTAAAATTTTTGGGTTAAAAAATATATTAAACGATAAAATACATCTCGTGGTGTACATTTTAAGGACGTGAGATATATTTCAAACTAAATATTTGTATAATTTTTAACTAATCAAAAGAATACATCAAAATGAAGAGTATATCGTGTTATTCAGTCCATTTAGTACTATCCGTTGAAAACGTTCAAACAAAAATATCGTAATTTTAGGAAAATGCTATTAATATTTTTTATATTCTCCTTCTATTAATTTATTTTTTCAAAGAACAGTAAGAACTGTATGTGACGCATGGGGGAGAAGGCATCTGTGCTTAGGACGTGGTTTGACCCGAAAAGCCACGTAAATACGGGGGAAAACTACAATCTGTGCACATTTTCTATAACTCCAGTCTCTTGCACAACTTTTAACCATAAATAGTTGAATAATGAATAAATATTTCCATAAAGCAAGGTTAGGATCATTTGAAAAATAGACATTTCGCTTCCCAGCTTATTTGCAACGCTAAACGAACTACACATTTTATTTTTTAGCATTGCTAACAAAATAGTAACGCATGCCTTCGAACACCCCATAACTCACATTTCTCTGTGTCAGCGAGGCTCGAAGAAACGGACGTGGGTGGACGCTCGTGTGGTGCGGGCGGTGCACAGTGTGGGCGCGCGGGGACACGGAGGCGGACACGCTCGAGTGCTACGGGCGGGGCGTGGGGACACGGACGCGGGTCGGGGCTCGTGCGATGAGGGCGGGCCGCAGGGTGGGCGGAGCGCGGGGACACGGACGCGGGCGGTGGCTCGTGTGGTACGGGCGGGACGCAGTGTGGGAGGGGCGCAGTGTGGGAGGGCGCGGGGACACGGACGCGGGCGGTGCCTCGTGTGGTACGACCGGGCGTGGGGACACGGACACGCTCGAGTGCTACGGGCGGGGCGTGGGGACACGGACGCGGGTCGGGGCTCGTGCGATGAGGGCGGGCCGCAGGGTGGGCGGAGCGCGGGGACACGGACGCGGGCGGTGGCTCGTGTGGTACGGGCGGGACGCAGTGTGCGAGGGCGCAGTGTGGGAGGGCGCGGGGACACGTACGCGGGCGGTGCCTCGTGTGGTACGACCGGGCGTGGGGACACGGACGCGGGTGGTGGCTCGTGCGGGGCGTGGGGACACGGACGCGGGTCGGGGCTCGTGCGTGGGGCGGGCGCAGGGTGGGCGGAGCGCGGGGACACGGACGCGGGCGGTGGCTCGTGTGGTACGGGCGGGACGCAGTGTGGGAGGGGCGCAGTGTGGGAGGGGCGCGGGGACACGGACGCGGGCGGTGCCTCGTGTGGTACGGCCGGGCGTGGGGACACGGACACGCTCGGGTGCTACGGGGGCGGGGCGGGGACACGGACGCGGGTCGGGGCTCGTGCGATGAGGGCGGGCCGCAGGGTGGGCGGAGCGCGGGGACACGGACGCGGGCGGTGGCTCGTGTGGTACGGGCGGGACGCAATGTGGGAGGGGCGCAGTGTGGGAGGGGCGCGGGGACACGGACGCGGGTGGTGGCTCGTGCGGGGCGTGGGGACACGGACGCGGGTCGGGGCTCGTGCGATGAGGGCGGGCCGCAGGGTGGGCGGAGCGCGGGGACACGGACGCGGGCGGTGGCTCGTGTGGTACGGGCGGGACGCAGTGTGGGGGGGCCAGTGTGGGGGGGCGCAGTGTGGGAGGGGCGCGGGACACGGACGCGGGCGGGCCTCGTGTGGTACGACCGGGCGTGGGACACGGACACGCTCGAGTGCTACGGGCGGGGCGTGGGGACACGGACGCGGGTCGGGGCTCGTGCGATGAGGGCGGGCCGCAGGGTGGGCGGAGCGCGGGGACACGCACGCGGGCGGTGGCTCGTGTGGTACGGGCGGGACGCAGTGTGGGAGGGGCGCAGTGTGGGAGGGGCGCAGTGTGGGAGGGGCGCGGGGACACGTGCGCGGGCGGTGCCTCGTGTGGTACGACCGGGCGTGGGGACACGGACGCGGGGGTGGCTCGTGCGGGCGGGCGGGCCGCTGTGCGGGCGGGGCGCGGGGACACGGACGTGGGCGGTGGCTTGTGAAGTGTGGGCGGTGCACAGTGTGGGAGAGCGCGGGGAGACGAACGCGGGCGGTGGCACTTGTGGTACGGTGGGTGTGGTACGGGTGTGGTACGGGCGTGGGGACACGGACGCGGGACGTGGCTCGTGCGGTGTGGTGGGATCGTGGAGCAGTGTGAGCGGGGCGTGGGGACACGGACGCGGGCGGTCACTCCTGTGTTGAGGCGGGGCCATGGCCGTGGGCGGGATGCAAACGGCTCGGAGGCGGGGTGCCAGAAAGAGAAGTCAGGGAGGGAGACGAGGGTCGGCTGACGAGGAACAGGAAGCAAGGGAGCAAACCGAGCTGTAAATTCAGGAGTGTGCGTTGTCGCGAGTGGCCTCGGCTGCCCGTCGCCGCCCGGGGCTTCCCGCTTGCGAGCACTGACCCTGCACGACCAGCCTCGCAGCCAAGATGCGCTCGGTGGGGGGAGGGCAAGCCGGGGGGTATATGAGCAAAGCCGGCCGGCGCCGCCTCACCTGCAGCCATGGGCCCCCGCCAAGGACGCGCGCCGTCGCTGCTGCTCGCGGGCTTCTGCCTTCTGCTGGCGGCCGCGCTGGCCCGCGCCGGCCAACACCAACAGGTGAGCGGCGCCCACGCCACGGGCTCTCCGCGCGTCGCATTCAGCTTTAGTTACCGGTCCGTGCAGTGTGTAATAGTGCGCCAGAATGCGGCGATTTTTTGGGTGACGGTTACATATCTTTCGACGCGTCTCGGTCTCTTGGTGGGAAATTAATAATTTGTTTTTGTATCTGGTAGAAGATTCAAAGAAATTTTCGAAAGCTTGTTTTTCCGTGTTTTGGCGCTACGTTCAAGTGAGTATCCCGAGAATTAAACCAACGCCACCTAAATACATCTATGTAGGTGGCGTACATAGATGTATTTAGGTGGCCAGACCCCCCAGAAACCAGAGGCATAATAGCTCCACAATGCCACAATTTTTTTTCATGAGGATGGCAACACTGATTATTAGCATCTTTAACTGAACAAGTGAATTACCACGTAAATCGCACGGCAGATTTCATTTAATGTTCTTCCGTATTACCTATTCCACCGATTTTATGGGAAATTACTCATAAATACGTTTTGTGGCTCGCACATGCGTATGTGTGGGTTTAGTCGTACTGCCTGTACAGAGATTGCACTCCTCAGCATGTGTGTGACTTTAATATGGTGCAAAAACAATCTTTCTTATCTCTCCATCCCCCAGATGAACTGGTGATAGGAGAGAATGACGTATGGGAAACGTGAATGGATGAGTGATGTTTTGGACATGAGAAGACGGGTCAATTTGTTAGGTCTAGGATTTAGAGAGGTTATTTTGTTAAAGGGAGGGTATTGTGGGGGAGGTAGGTTTCTTAATTAAGGTGTAGGAGGGGATCACAGGTTCTTGTAATGCATGTGTAATTTTAGGGCTGGGAACATGTCCGGTGGGTTATTTCGTTAAAGGGGTTTTAGATGGGTTATTTTATTTGAGGGTACTGCGTTGCAATCGCAAACAATCGGTTGTTTTATTGAGGTATTGGTAAAACTGTATATGGTGTATGGAGATTGTTGGAAAAAGGGGGGCATTTCTGGATTTTAGGGAACTCAAGTCGTTTAGTAGAGAGGTATGTAATTTCAGAAGTTTTATAAAGTCGTGAATGTAAGTGCTGGTTGTCCAGGTGCCTGGTCGTATGGTCTACGTAGCTATATTGTGGGAGAAGGTGGAGGTAGGGTGAATATGTCAAGCGTGTGAGGGATGGTTCTGTTCATGATATGACGATGAGGTTCGACAAAAGCAGAGAAGGAAGGATTGTACATTGCTTCTAGCAGTCGTTTCCGTGCAGTTTCGTAGGTTTCTGTCGCAAGAGGTTTAATGTCGTGCTGTGTTTTAATGTCGAGGTAGTAGTCGCCAGGTGCGGGTCTGTAAGTCAGTCTGATTATTCTGTTTTCCAGTCTGGTCAGCAAGTTATAGTTTGATTGGAAAGTCGAGGCCCATGTTTCAGCGCCATATTTTCTTGGCTGTTTAATGGGCAGTAAGGCGTTGATTTCCCAGTGTGCTTTTTGGGTCTTCTCCTTGATGTGTCGCGTCCACAGTAGTTTACAGTTGAATACACAGTAGTTTACAGTAGTTTACAGTCCAAGGTACGTCACTTCTCGTTTCCATGGAATGTCCACGTCATTGATTTTAATGGGGGCTATTGCTGGATTTGCTCTTTTCCATTGAAATATGTTCGCTTGACATTTGGATGCGTTGATTGTTATTTGGTTTTCTCTGGCCCAGACTGTGAGAAGGTTAGCGGCTTGTCGTAATTTCCATAATGCCATTTTAGTCATGTGGTTAGTCACAGTATACTGTGCCAGGTCGTCTGCGTATAGATAGTCATTTACAATGGGCTCGCACATCCAACCTATGAGATGTCTAATAATGACAATTTCACGGAGAGGTAACAAATTTTGTGTTCACTTTGCGAACATTAATATGTATTGAAAAATCAGTCTAAATTAGACAGGCCCCAACTCAACCTTGCAACACAAGCCTCACCTTGCTCAACGATCTGTTTCTTAATGTCGATCGTTTTAAAAACCTTCCCCCTACCTTTCCATACAGTTCTGGTTTGGTCATGTGCAAAGACGCAAGCTCAATGAGTTGAGGTTATTCAAATAATTTACTTTATCGCGCGCTAACTGAAACTTATGTACGTGTTTACGTAAGGGCTTACATAAGTGCTTTTGTATTGTGTAATCTTATATTTTGAAGTTTCAGTTTAGAAATTTGAACGATTTAGGTAAACTCTTGTAAGATAACGGAAAAAATATTTTTCTTTTAACATAAAAACAGAAGACCGGGAACGAATTCGTAAACATTTGGTTGATTGATTGATTGGTGATTCCTGGCGCGTCGACAGTTATGGTCATTAGTCTCGTAAGTGTAGGGTATGTTTTTATCGCGGGAGGTGGCAGTGATCTTATCCACGAGATCCGACCCCGACCTACACCTGGAATAGCGGCGTTTTCTCCAACCATGAATCTTCCACCAGCTGCAGCGGGTCATTGCCCCAGCCGGGACAACCTCTAAGATCCCGACTGGCCTCGCAACATAAGGATGGACCTCGTATATGGTAGTGTGGTGCATGTAAATGTGTTTGTGAGTAAGTAAGGGGTGAAATAGGGCAAGGAAGACGAAGGAAAGATTTCATGCCGTCCGGGGCCCGTACTGCGGTACTGCTCCGGCATTCATATGGGGATGATGGGAGAAAATACGGAAACTACCGATCAGAGCAGCCGGCTGCTAGAATTCTCCTCCAGACAGCGCCTGAATTCGACCAAGCTATCTTCACAGCTATCGACACAGTGTCGAAAATTCGGCCACCCCATTCCCATCGGCCACCGTATGGGATTCGAATCTACGCTCGCCTCGGTCAGAGGCACTGTAATGACGTCAATAATGCCCTGAGCACATATGTCAGGCTATTGAGGACGTCTATGAAATAGTGGAAGTCATACCGCATAGTGGGATGAATCGGATTGCGTACATTGATACGTTTTGATTTAATAAAAAATGCTGGCCACCTCATTAGTTTCCCCACATACCAATAAAAGACAGAAAAAACGTTAAGCCGCTCAGGCAGAATTGCGTTCATTTACAGAAGGCGCAATTTCTGATGAGACTACAAAATTAAATTCCTTCCCAAACATAGGTGGAAAGAGTTTACCAAAAATCGGATTTCTTTTGATTGATTGATTTTTTCGTGTCTCTGGGCACATAAACTGCTTTGGTCATTAGTCCTGTTATTGTAATCTATGTTTTTTCTCGGGAGATGGCGGCCATCTTCCCCCTCTAGATGGCGAGATCCGGCGCCGACCTACCGTCGGCTAGAGGGGTTTCCCCCTAACCAGGACTCTCCCACCAGCGGGGCACCGCCCCAGCCAGGACAAGCTCTAAGCTCCCGACCGGTCTCCCGGAATATGTGGTAGTGTAGTCCATGTTAGTGTAAGTGTGTGTGTTGGGGAGAGGATAGGACAAGGAAGAGGAAGGACAGATCGCGCACGGTCCGTGGCCCGTTTGATAGGGTACTGCTCCGGCATTCGCCTGGCGTTGATGGGAGAAACCACGGAAAACTACCGATCAGCGCAGTCGGCCGCCAGAATTCTCCAGACAGCGACTGAATTCGATCTAGCTGAAAAGCTAGTGTCGAAAATCCTGCCGCCATCAGGACTGGAGACTTGACTGGTCCTAGGTAGGACCTCCAGTCAGAGGTGCTGCGGTGACATCAGTTGATGCACTGAGCTACCGCTCCCGGTCCGAAAATGGGATTTGCGCCATTTTTATAAGAATACTGTTCTCTTTTCGAGAAAAAAAAAATTAAAGAGAAAACTTTATACTTTTTTTTCAGAAAATTGTAATATTGTAAAAGCTATTAACATGCCGAGAGCGTTGTTACTGCCAAGGCTAATGGCATAGAGTAAAGACTAGAGTAAAGACCTCTGTAGTCTATGCTAATGGTTAAAAGTCGAGGCGGAGCGTAGTGGAACTGAGATTTTTAATTTGGACGAGGCATTAATAACATTGTAACATTTCGTGGTATGTTCAGCATTTTATCGGTCACCATACAATCTCACGCGAAATTTTACATTACTGCGATAGTAAACACGTGAATTCTGTTGCTGCGGCACGTTAGACGATATTGTGGGATGTTGCTTGCGATATATCTATAAAAACAATATTCGTATACCGTTGTTCGAGAAAGATGGATGCAAATAATTCTCCTGAACCTAAAGAAACGATTTCGGTTAGGAAATTGGCGCGTGACTTCCATGGCAACATTTTCACATCGTTAGTAAATACGATTACCAGAGTAGTTTGATTTGGTGGAATGTGAGAAAAATGAGGTTAATTTACCTAATATACTTTTTCTAATTGTACTATTAACAATATTACAATTAAGAAATATTACTCCCCAAACCAATGTGAATTACTTCTGAATTGTTTGAATCTGATTTGTTTTGTACATCGCCTTATTTTTTTCCCTTAATAAACATTTGACTTGCGATGAATCGATGCATGTTTACGTTGCTGAGAATGTAAAATTTCTTAACACACAGGTACTACTCGCGCAACTTTTCTTCAACGATGAGTTTGCTTCTCCCTCCCTTCAGCAAAAAAAAAAGTTGAAGGCAAAAGCTCGCAGCGAGCACTGATGACAACGTTCCAACAATGAAAACTTCGTTGGCTAGCCAAAGCTAGTTGCTTTCATAGTCGAGAACTTCTTTTCAGCTTTATTACCATTACCTAAAGAAATGGCTCAGGTAGGTCGAGGTCCTTCAAGGAGGCACCTAAAACGTCTATCTAGTGTCCCTGCTGTTACTTACCCAGGGTGATGACCTGGCAGCACCAATGATGTATAAGATACATCATTGGGCCGCACACGTAGCGGGTTTGACTTTGATTTTTCAGAGGTTGACATTACTGTATATACTCTAGTTGCCGACTTTGTAACTAATACCCCCAATCCGCCCGCATTTCTTCAATCCATCGTTCAGGAAAAGTTGCGCGAGTAGTAGGTACAAGTGCACTTAACATACCTGCAGAGTTGCTTGTTAACAGGTGTTAAAGACGCATGTGACCGATAAAATAAAATTACACAAATCACGCCAAATTACACAGACTCATATTTTCGAAAACATTTACATGAGTTTATTTAAAGATCAATATTTGAAGCACACATTTTAAACGAAAATTCTCTATCTTTAATTTTGTAGAAAGCTGAAAAAACTTTGAAATTGAGATCATTTTTAAATTTTAATTTTTTATAATAACAAAAATAATTTAAAATTTCCATTTTTCTTTTTTTTTTTTTTGACAATGTTAAGACTTTATAAAGAGTATTCTCAAAAATCAAAATAAGTTTTAAATATGCAGGGCCAAGAGTTCGCCTAGATCGATCGGGAATGTCAATTTTGGGGGAAATCGTCTGAACTGGTGCCGTAGTATTTACCACTGACCTACAGATAGGTGGACAGACAGACACATTTGTTACCAATGCTGTTAACAATATTGCGAGAAAGTATTAGCTGTTTAAATACAACTATATTCATTTACGATTGTTAAGTGAGAGATTAGAAAACTAAGGGCATCTTTGATAATTTCACACAACTATTTTTATTATACAGATGTCGTAGCACTAAGGAAACAGTCTCTTTCTTCTTAAGGTCATCAAGAAATAAGCCTCCGACATGTCCCCGGGGATTTCCTGCTTGTAAGAACAGGAAATCCTCCAGAAAAGTGACTTAGGGATTTTTCCATGGCAACAAAGTAGTTGTGTATTTATTGTAGTTTTCGCAATCTGAGCATTTATGGATGACAACATATAATTAGCAACTGTTGGTTGTGTTAGAGCACAACTTAGTCTAGTAGACAGAATCTGTAGATGCTCCCGACTTCAAAGTTAGTTTAATTTAGTTATTTGGTTTACATATAGCGCTTCTCATGTTAATGTTTGTTAGGAGACGCTTCGGAAGAAAATATTCCAAAATTTTTACGGTACTTTGTGAACTCATTATAAAATAAAATGTGCCAAAGTTGATAATATTTGGTAAACTGTTTTTAATTTGCGCATTGCACCTTTTTTAGGTGTCGAAAACAAAAAAAATAATGCCATTGTATAAAACATATTTTTGTAACCAAACATTGCACATTAGAACCTTTCATTCATAAACATTGTTATGACATGTTTCAGAGCTAAAAACGTGGTCTTGTCGTAACATTAAGTATTTATACCACGTGACGGCGGAATGATTTAGTTCTCAGAGATGGTTGTGCAATATTTTCTCCTTCACTTCTTGGAACGTTTACTGTTTGTTCGCAGATTTCGACGCAGTCGGAGCACTCCAGCGATGAGCCTGTAGTGACGCCATTGTCTCAGCACCTAGGTACGACATTTCTGCGTAAAACAGTGAGGAAAGACGCAATGGTTATTCATTCAAACTAGTGGAGCTACAACAGCACTTACGTTCTCGCAATATTTCAAATTTTACAATCTATCTTGTTCAACAATTATATCTTCAATATTGTAGTTGCAGGAAGACGCCGAACAAATTTTTTAACTTTTTCAATTAAAGAAAAAGAAAGGATTTCAACGAAAATGAGACCCCACTCTATTTTTAAAGTGTTCTCTACGCTATCCGAGAACAAAGTTTAATCAAAATATTTGAAGCCATTTTTGAGAAACTTTCGAAAATGTCGAGGCTTCATGAAAAGTACCTCCAAAAATAAAAATATCCGTTTCAAATTCAGAGAGTAAGGTCCTTTAAGTCGATGGAGGAATTTCAATTTTGGAGAAAATCTGCGGAAGGAGAGAATCGGTGTTTAGGCGCTAGCATTGACCGCAGACTGACAGAGACATACAGATGTTTTCCCGTCAATTGATTTTTCAGTATTAAGGACCCATATAACATGGATTCTTACGACATTACGTGTTAGATGAAGTAATTTACAATACGAATGAGTGTTATCCACTTTTCGGTTATCAGGGCTCGGCAATAAGAGATTTTCTCTTGAAAATCCACCGATTTCCGGTGCACGATTACAATAATTTATCTTCGTACGTAGTAAAGAGCAGATTCACAAGTTTCTTATTTTGACGCTAAAATTAGAGAAATTCAAACTAATATTTCCCTTCTGTAATTCGATAACATCTCTCAGGAGAATGGTATAGAAAGAAAACTGAAGAGGGGCAGGCTTGATTTACAATTAATTAAGAAAATATATCCTTTAAGTTATTTAATTTATTTGTAATTGAAGGAAATTGACATTATCTTATCACAAGAATACAATTACGTTTTACTTTCTCGACCTTTTTATGTTGCGTACAGTGACGAAATAAAACTGAAAAATTTCTGGAGAGTTCAGAATTTGTGTTGGAGAAATAAAAATAATTTACAACTATCATTTTGGGAAAATTTGAATGATGAAACAATGAACATTTAAGTTTTCTAATACGTTATTTCCTGTATTCGACAGATTCGAGAATTCAAAAATTTGAATGTTCAGTCTTTAGTTATACTGTATTGCATATGGTGGTATGAAAAGTACCACAGCATTTTCCAAACCAGAATAAGATTTGAAGATGAGTCACATACTTCACGATAGTATAGCGACTGCGCCCACGCGCCCTTCTGTACAGTTTACCTTCTTCTACTGTTTTGCGGCTCAGCTCTCGTGGCAATGATGTCTGGTGGCGGCCGTCCAGTGCCTTTCGATGCGCGCTCGCCGTCCATTTCTGCTCGCGGTCGTCTTCGGAAACCAATTCTCGCGAACCGCTATTGTCCGCATAAATGATATTATTCAGTTGCTAGTCCGTCACCGCTTAATAAAATTGTATGTATTCGTTGCGTACTGTTCGGCAAAACAAACAAAACAAAAACCAACTATTTTTCGCGTGTCATCAAACACGTCACTTCTTGAAATTACGATCACTACTTGAAATTACATCCATTTACATTCAAAATGAACGTCCAATTGTGCTGATCCCGGCATCTATTCTTTTATATTTTATAACGAGATGTCCGTAGCGTTGAATTTTTTTACAATAAAAAATAACATTTGATTGTCCGTAATCACAAAAAAATCCTACTTGAAAAAAATAAATTAAAATTACTACCGAATTTTGTTCCTTTTACTAATACTTCAAAGTTCCAACACACATCACAACTTTGCTCTCTATTTGAATTGCTACACTTTCAAAAGAAACTTAACAACGCGCCAATTTCGCGCACACGAAGCGTTCATCCCGGTACCCACGACACATGTCTTCACATCAGAATTTTTTCAGCAACTTACAGTGTTACAGAAGGCTTCTGGAACAAAATAGTTGCCACTCGCTTGCTTTTAATCTGTGTTAATTCCAAATGACTTTCTTCTCATCGTAACATGACGTCATTTGTTTATACTTTTAGTTCATTGCAAACTTCCAAATATTACATTATTATTTTGCTTCCGAACATGCGACAAAGTTGACACTAATTCTGTCGTCTTCCCCGTGTTTTAGTCTATTATTTCCCAATGTTTCAGCCAAATCGGTTTGTGCGTTTTGTTATAATTCTTAAAAAACCCTGTTTAGAATCTTTCTTTTCTAGCTCAACAATGGCCATATTCTGTTCATGTTATATTAAAAAATTCCAATTCTATTTCAATTTTTTTTTTTTTTTTAATTTAATTTTTCTACCGGACGATTATGTTCAATTTTCACAAATTTCACGCGCTATAATTCTTTATTTTAATTTGGACTTGTAAAATGTTTTCTGTCGGCACCGTTGTAATCAATACACAAGTTTATTCTTTGTCACTTTTTGTAAAGTTGCATCTGGGGGTTTTGGTCTCGAAATGATAGATCATTACAATATAAATGCAATAATTATTACTCGACGAATTCTTAATTGCATTATGAGCATTAATGATTTATCTTTTGCAGGTTCCGAACATTCATCCAACCACCAACAAGAACAAGCAAGACCTCATTGTACTGATTGTCAGTCTCCGAATACAGATCCATCAAGTAATGCTTTGACCTGCACAGCGCAGTGCCCATTGTGTCGTGCCTGCCCACCAGCTCAAATTTGTCATCCCCCATGTCCCACCATTCCTCCGTGTCCTGCTCCCCCAAAGTGCCCAGCTCCATGTGCAGCGTGCCCCACCTGCCCCAGTTGTAAGAAGCAAATTCCTCCAGGCTACGAACACTTCAAAGGACTGGGGTATTACCGTCTGCACACAGTGCCAGTAGACTGGATGACAGCCAAAGCAACGTGTGAGCGAGAAGGCGCGTATCTCGCTATTATCAATTCACAGGTGAGGAAGTATTTCTCTTCAGACTCTTCGATATATCAAAGGTCTCTTCGATATATGAATGCATAGTCATTTATTTCAATGCACCTTGTTTTAATGTAACTTGTGAAAAGTCGATAGTTTTGAAACAAGAACAACACATATAAATAATTATAAAACCACTATTTAATGAATGAATACCCATGTTTACCACATTTTCAGGACGAAGCTAATTTAATGAAGACTTTATTTCACCGGGATCCTGACATTGGAAACTGGTTATACTTAGGATTTCACGACCTTTACAAAGAAGGGAAATTTGTAACTCTGTTTGGTAAGAGACATCTTATGATATAAAAATTATTATAACTTAAATTTACTAATGCTGGTATGCCTTTAGAAAGCATAATATCTTAAACATTTAATATGGGTTAAAATTATTAAATAACTTTGAAGATTCCATTAATTTAATGTAATTTTCCTCGCATTATTAAGTTATAAACAATCCACTCAAGCGAAAGGCTGAGAAATTGTTCTTACTACAAAATATGTTTCGGTGTAAACGAAAATGAGACTCCGCTTCAGTTTGCATACTTGCATGCCAGTGCCACACACTTCACATACAGAATTTGATAATGAAAGATGGGCATTATACTATCGATTAATTTCGTTCCTCATCATTTTCCATCACTTGTTATTCATTCCACAATAAATACATATCTATGGGCGGGGGGCACTCAAAACTAGCCTAAGAGTCGTCAACTTGTAAATAACACACGAGGAGTTTTAAAACAATATCTTTGTTCAGTCTAAACCACACGCAATGTGACAAATGTCCATAATATTATTCTATAGTTGTAAATATCCAACTGCTTTTAAAATTTGATAAAAATATAATGCATAAAATATTATCTGTAAAAATGATATTACAATTTAGAATCCAATGATATAATAGTTTAAAATTATCATTTTAATACTAATTTACGTTGTTTTACAGGCGAACCTTTGTCAAAAACTGGTTACACCACTTGGAATCCTGGTCAACCAGATAATCATCACAACAATGAAAATTGTGGTTCAATGTATCCAAGTGGTGGGCTCAATGATTTGGATTGTTCATCCAAACAACCTTTTGTCTGTGAACTGCCTGTCTAAATGGAAACATGGAACATTTTTGTGATAATAAACATTTTTGTAAACGCAATAAAAGTACTGAAATATTTATATTTAAAAATAAATATAAATGCATTTCTTATCTTGCAAGAGACTTTTTTTTGAAAAACTGCGATATGCAAGAATTATTGACGCGTCCAAAAAGAGACAATTTTAAACATTATTGTGTGATAAGTAATCTACCATCTATCTAATCAATAATTGATTTTAATGATGTGGAGCTCAGCTTGCTGTTTAGAAAAATGATATAGTGTGCTATACTACAGAAGCGCCGTTGGGATCGAACTCGGGCGAACCCTTGAAAATGTAATTGTCTCAACCCAAAATGTTTTCAACTAGCAACTTTTGCAAAAACGGAGAGTTCGCCGAAAATGCGACTAGCATCACATTTTTCCCGATAGTTGGGAAATACGTGGAGAAAATTTAATGAAAACATTGGGTGCAGTTTTTGAGAAAATAATATTTTTAGAAATTGCATAAATTTCAGACACAAATTATGCGAAATATACTCGTCCCCCCCCCCCCAAAGAAATATACATGACCTTTTTAAAAGAGGTAATTTTATGCAACAGACTTTGTTTAAAGCAAATACCGCAATCTTCAATCTTGTAATTTAAATTTTTTTTTCGAAAATAGGGTGAGTTCCCTGAAAGTGGAACTAGCACCATCTTTTTAACCGTATATTAATTCATATGAAGAGAAAATCTAAAGAAAAAATTGGAACTGTTTTTGAGGAAAAAATTAAAAATTTAAATTGTCAATAGTTCACACAAATTTATATGAAAACTATTGCACTTTTGCATTTTACACTTTTGCACTTTTACAATTTTGCAAATATTGCACTTTTGCAATTTTCAAAAAATCTGGGATTTCCACGAACATGAGACCTGCACCCTTCTCTTAAGCGTCCCTTACGCTATCCAAGGACAAAGTTAAATTTTCAAAAATTGGGCATTTTTTGGGAAAATTTTGAAAGTTTTTTTCAGTAAAGTACCCTCAAAAATAAAATTATCCAACGTCCTAAAGCCTTGAGTTCATTTCGAACCTTTGGGGAATATCAATTTTGGAGAAAATCGGCTGAGCGGTTTAGGCCCTAGTGTCGACCGCAGACGTTCAGACAGACGTGTTGCCGCCAATCGATTTTTCGGTATCAAGGACCAAACATGAATTCTGGCCAAACCACGCTTTACAGGAAGTAATTTACAATATACAGCAAGAAGATTTATCCACTTTTTCGTAGATCAGAAATAAAAGAGGTCATCTTCGTCAACATATTATTTTTTATTCAGATAGCCGACTTTTGACGGCTTTGCCGTCATCATCAGTCTACAAGGTACAGAAAAATATATAAATAAATTACAAATAAAATACAAAATAAGATAGAAAATTATATTACAATTAATAGATACAATGCAATTTTAGTTACAAATAGCAGATAAAATTGCAAAAAATGAAATGCGACGGGGGGGATTAATAAAGATAATAGCAGTTCAAATTACAAATTATAAATATAAATAAAGAAATATTCATTCTGATATTGCAAAAGATTAATGCAATTTCGTTTAAAAATATTTATAAAATACTAGACAATTATTCGACAACAAGAAATACGTTTATTCCTAACTAGTCCTGACAATGCACTTTTTACCTATTTTATTTCTTTGAAATTTTGAGGCAACTTACCCCATTATCAATGAGTACCTCATTGAACTCGCTCGCTCGTGGCACATAGCGAAGTCGCTAGCCTTTCACCACTGAGGTCCGTCGAATCTCATGTGAAATTTGTTCCAACAAAACGAGTTGGGTTGCTTGACAAGGACTAGTCCAAGCCCTTTTTTAGTGTTCTAAACCCCACCCCTATCCTTATTCCTTCCCAATTCTGGCCGCTGGGTAGTGACGCAGAAGGCGCGTACGCGGAGATGCTACCTGGTGGTCTTCTTGACAACTGACGTGACGTGCGTGACATGACTTAATGGTAAAGGATTACTCCCCAGCGCAAAGCGCTCAACGCCCCTTGAGGGGCTTGGAGACCCACCGTCGGGACTCGAACCTTGGAGCTACCGGTCAGAGGTACTGTAGTGACATCAGTTGAAGCCCTGAGCCACTCTCCCGGTTTGACCTCGCAGGGAAAACCGAGCGCTGTGCATTCGGGTTATGCCTTGGGAAGGCAGGTAAAAAGCTTAGGAAGAGTTGACCGCGTGTTGCAATCGGGAGACGTCCAGCCGAATGCATGGCGCGTGCTGCATGACTGTGATCCTTCCCCAGACGCTGGAAAAAATTATATTGCTGGGAAGTCTGCATGGCTATCCGACGGGAGGATCCCGGCGGCATTGAAGCTGTGAACGTAGAGAAGGAAAGATGATTATCGCGATGAAAGAGGAAACGCAAATTGGCAAAGCGAGCCACATAAGCGTGACGGTATACAGGAAATCTGGATGGAAAATCTGGAGGACGCTGCGCTGATCGAATATCTTCGTAGTTTCTTCCGGTCAACTCCACGTAGATTTTGGGCGGTTGCTTCGGGTCAACTTCAGGGAGCGCGCGCGAACCTTTATTCCCACCGAGAGCGGTAGCTCAGTACATCAATTGATGTCGCTGCAGCACCTCTGACCGGGAGGTCTTAGGTTCGAGTCCTGACGGCGGCAGGATCTGATCGGTAGTTTTCCGTGGTTTCTCCGATCAACACCAGGCGAATGCCGCTACAGTTCACCAACAAACGAGCCACGGACCGCACGCAATCTTTCCTTCCTCTTCCTTGTTCTATCCTCTCCCTTACACACTCACACACTAACATGCACTACACTACCACATATTCCGGGAGACCGGTCAGGAGCTTAGAGCTTGTCCCGGCTGGGGCGGTGCTCCGCTGCTGGGAGAGTTCTGTTTTAGGGGGAAACCCCGCTAGCCGACGGTAGGTCTATCTCACCATCCAATGGGGAAGGATCACCGCCATCTCTCGAGGAAAAGCATGCACTACACTTACGGGACTAATGACCTAGTCTGTTGACGCGCCCGGAATCACAAACGAACCAACCTTTGTTCCCCACCTTTCTTTGTCCGTTCACCGCTTCCATATTTAGGGTCGATTGATGGTCTCATGGGTGTATACCATACCAGAACACTACTTGCCTATTTTGATGACTAGCGTACCCGTGCGAGAAGTGTCGCCTGTGAAACTCTACCCTCTTTCCTATTTTTTCCGTTTAAGCCTCTAATATATCTTTTTCTTCAAGACACACTTATCCTCCGTCACTTGTTATTATATGTCTCTTTGTAATTGATAACAGTATAATACAGCATTGTCTATACAAACTATCCTTATTTAAAGTTATTACAGAGAATAGATGTACATCCGTGTAATTCAGTGGCATAAAATATCAAGTAATTAGTTTAATTTCACACACAGTTGCAGAATCTACAGGTTTTGAACCGGTGAGTCATATAAGACTGGCACGTTCAACTGTGGATGTCACGAAGACAAAGAAAACGAAACAAGAAAATCTATAGGGAATGAACATCAACTATAGTCTTCCTTCTGTCGCGTTCAGTTTTGTAACGTCGTTGGTCGCGCGTTGTACTTGGTACAACACTGGATTCTAATCGATTTTTCGGTACTTCCATTGTTGTTACATTCATTTTGATTAAATATTTGTGAATGTTTACTTTCTTAATCGTTTTAAAATATATTTGGGCAAAATGGAAATTTTAAACAAAGTAAATAAAAGAGCAATGTATAACGCAAACTACCGTATTTTATTTGTACTTGTAGCATATCACATTGCGTGACAAAACTTACAGGAACGTACACAAATTTTACAAGTTTCAGTACTTATAAGAAAAATTCTTTCTTTTATTTCGTTCGTTTTGTGTATTAAGACGTGACTCTGCATACATTTTTCTAGTAATCTGACTCAATGGTCTCCATTTTTGCATTTAGTCGTCCGTTGTAGTGCGTACAGCAGTCACATGTCATGTGCCAAAGCGCACTTTGTCAGGAAAAAGGAAGCGGCGTGGTTTACAGAATTCCTGGAAACAGCGAAAGAGATAAGCCAAGACTAGGCCCCAGAAAAAATGTTATCTTCGCGAAAGGTTGTCCAAAAGCAAACATCTCAGTGTGTTGTACTCAGTACAACGCCGCAACTACTGGAAGGTTAATTTTATGAAATGTTGAAGGATGAGATTCAGCGATGGACGTTCTACTTGAATACCTGCAAATAAGATTCATTAATTAATTTGTCGCATTAAATAATTAATTCATTAATGTGTCGCATTAATTAATTAATTCATTCATTAAGGTGTCGCATGAAATTTCCAACTGAAATCTATAAGAAGTATAACAGCGACAGCATAATTACTTACATATTCACACTTTCACTTACACACATTACATTACCACACATGTTGGAGGCCAGGCAGGAGTTTTGAGTGGTTGGGAGGTGCCTCGCTGATGGGAGATACCTGATTGGGGAAAATCCTGCAAGCCGACGTGTAGGACAGCGCCGGATCTCGCCATCCAGCGGGAGAAGATTACTGCACCTCCTGAGATAAAACCATGCACTACACTTACACGACTAATAACCTTATCAGTTGGCACGTCCGGCAACATCAATCAATCAATCAAAACTACAAATTGTGACACAAGAAGAGCCTGAAGGATGGAATGGAGCACGTAGCATTAGTTATAAATAGACCGTGGCACTTCATGCAATTGCATATTTGCACTGATTGAGAACATGTAAAGGCATTATATACAACTTTACATAACACCAAAATAAAACTAAAGTAGCCCCTTTTTTATTCTGCATAATTGCATATTTCTGAGATAGGTTTTCTTTAACTGCATATTTTTAATTATGCGGCATTGGGTATACTATTCAAGGTTTTTGTGCAGAAGTGGGTCGAAGTCAGATATTTTCGTGCATTTCTTTTTCAAAAGAGAAGTGAATTAAGCCATGCCAATGGTACAATACTGCCAGTCTTCTGATATGTTTGTTTCATTCATGATTGATTCCGATTCCCTTTAGTCTTCTGATAAGATTGTTTTCGCTTGACTCGATTTACTTCCTGAAACTTTTATAATGTTCCTATTATTATGTTTGAAAATATATCTTTATTATACGTGTTTTGTACTACAGTGTAAAATGAAGATTATGTAAATAAATTTTGTCCGTTGCTAACTATATTTTTGTTTAACGCTTATTCATACTTTTAAGCAGATATTTTGGCTATTTGAAATGCATGTATTTCCAACTTTAAGTGCATGCTTGAATGCATATTTTTAACTTTTTAGTGCATGAAGTTCCGGGGTCTACTTATAAACGCATGAATGAAAAAAGACGGAAAGGGGGTTTCAGAACGGAGAAGGGTCCCCTGGGAAATTTCACTTTTCCTTCGGAACCGAAAATTTACTTGAACCCATCACATTAAGAATGCAAAGACTCTTTAACTTAATTCGTAATTGAAACCATCTACTTCCGTATTGACCCTCCTTCCCTCATTGTCTAGATAGACAATGCCCGCAATTATCTGCAAGGTTAATCGAACTGCCGTGGTTTGTCATAAGGGTCAGGGAATAGTGGAAGAGAGAGAGAGGAACATAGAGGAACAAATAGGAAAAAAAGGAGAGAGGGAATAAAATAAAATGGAAAGGATGAAAAAAGGAAGGGATAGGGGGAAGAAATTGAACGAGAGAGAGAGAAGAGAGAGAGAGAGAGAAAGAGAGACAGACAGACAGAGCAGGAGAATACAAAAAAGTGATAGTAGTCCTAGTAAGTAGAGCGTGGATAATTATGTAATAACACATTTTCCTAACGTAACTCTGTCAAGTCGAATCAATGATATATTCACGTTTCAAATCGGTCAGTGTCAAAAAACGTCGACTGTTTAGTACATATTTTTACACATTTTACCCGAGAGTACATATATTTACATATTTTACTGCAAATACCATATTTTTAGAAATTACTGCAATTTTTTATTTGATTATTCATTTTCCTATATGTTTTTGATAAGGAATTTCCCAACCAACAATTCAGAATTGTCAAACATTTTTCTCTCGCCTCCTCTCTAAAATACCGCTATTGCATCGCGTTGAAATAAGTCAGTCTATAAACACCGACGGTGCTGCAAATAAAAGGGCAAGGCGACGACGCAATGCATGCCTTCTGGTGTGATAGTTTTCAGCACGAGTAACACAGAGAACAGAGAGGAAGTTTGGTGTGTGAAAACGATACGTTTAGCAGTCACCTCACATCTTTCAGGGGTCTCCCTTGACCTTGATACCCTTCACCAGAAACTACACGCACCAGCTCAAGTGGCGCCGTTCTTGTTATTATGGAGATTGCTGTAAATAATAGGATTATGAGAAGAATAATGTTTAATTTTGGTTTTTATGTTAACGAAACAGAACAATATACACTAAGATAAAAGTTTTTTTAATGAAATAGAATTGATATAACGATAAGTAATGTTACATATTTATTACCTTTTAGTACATATTTCTGTATAGTATAATACAAATATATGTACATATTTGTGTACTGTTTTAGTACATAATTATCCGGGCCCTACTACAGTGACTGAACTTCGGCTATAGTGAACGTAGGAAATAAGTCCTGGAAATTAATTCTATCTCGTATGTTATTAGGCGAATAAAAGGGCCTTTCGAGAATGGGACGGTGTTCCAACAGTGCAAGAGGCATTGGAAGGTATTATTACCGCATTTCGATACTTCGAGACAGAGCACAACGCAGAATCAAGAATGGAGAGAGTACGAACTCTGGAGAAGGATCTAATGAAAATTTCTAATGAAAAATGTGCGAAGTAAACAATTGAAAATAATTTTGTAGTACGTACAATTAAATATACTGAATTTTTTTTTCGTCCTGTTAATGAATTTTGCTGTATCTCTGTATTAATAAAATCATTCATTGTGGAGAATTCTATTTCATTTTGACATCATCGGATATAGTGAACAAAAACTATTAGTCCCCAGAAGTTCACTATAACCGGCGTCGCCTGTAGTAAGTAGGGGGCGGATTTTAATTGTTTAAAACATCCCCAAAAATGATCAATAAAATGCTCTTTAAGTACTTTTAAAATGCACTAAAAACAAAGAAAAATCTTATCAAAAACAGTTCGAATGAACAACTCAAGCTGTTGAATACGTTACTGATGTAATCGAGGCTTCTCCCATTCGTTCCAGTGAATTCCGCTAGAAAAATTCTGGTTTGGATTGTTCTTCACCAAGAAATCTCTGACTTTAGAGTTATCCCGAAATCGCCCGGACCGACAATGGCGCTGATATACGTCACAAGAATTACATCACAACGGCCGCCAAAACAATTTCTAAGCAAACAAATCGAAGAGGCTACTGAGTAATTCTGTTGAGAACACTTGTTACATCTCGTAAATATTATTTGAAGCGAGTACCATTAAAAATGACAATTAAATCAAATTAAATCAGCAAAAATTGCATTGAAAATGACGTAAAATGGTTAAAAATGACTTATTAGTCCAAATCGACAAAACATGCAAAATAATGACTTATAAAAATGAGTCAATTGCTTTTGTCATAAAAAATTTGGCATTGTTCTAAAGTGAAAAGGAAAAAATGACATTTCATTAAAATCCTCTAGTAGTAAGAATTGGAAAATCCAGCAGCCAACCAAGAGGACGCGAGTGGCCTCGGCAGCCCGTCGCCGCCCGGGGCTTCCCGCTTGCGAGCACTGCCCTGCACGACCAGCCTCGCAGCCAAGATGCGCTCGGGGGGGGAGGGCAAGCCGGGGGGATATGAGCAAACCCCGGCCGCCTCACCTGCAGCCATGGGCCCCCGCCAAGGACGCGCCGTCGCCGCTGCTCGCGGGCTTCTGCCTTCTGCTGGCGGCCGCGCTGGTCCGCGCCGGCCAACACGAACAGGTGAGCGGCGCCCCACGCCTCGGCAGATGTCTGCTTGCAAACCATCGTCTCAACTTTCAATATAAAACTAGTGGTGTTAAAACAGCATGTACTTTCTCGCAAATACGCTCGGTGGCAAAATTACGCAAAAAGCAAAATTACGCAAAAAGTACTCAAATTTTCCAAAAAATTGTGCATAATCTTATTTCAAAATCTTTCATAAGGAACTGATTTCATTAAGGGAAATGATATCTATCTTTAATATTTTAATTGTAGGAAGACTCGAAAAAATGTTGAACTTTTGCAAATTTTGAAAAATCAGGGTTTTCAACGAACATGAGACCTGCACCATTATCTTAAATGCTCTTCCCACTCTCCAACAAAAAAGTTAATAAAAAACGATGGAATAATTTCTTGGAAAATGTTCCAGGGGCTTCATGTAAAGTATCCCCAAAATTCAAATATTGCTTTCACGTTCAAGGAGCCGTGACATTAGCCAGACCGAGTGGGGAATATCAAGTTTGGAGGAAATCGGCTGAACGGTTTAGCAGCGAAACATGCATTCTGGCTACACCACGTGTTAGAGGATTGTTTTTCTAAATTTATGCACTGGATTTATTCACTTTTTCGTTACCAGGGCTGTACACATATGTGTACAAATTAATTTGAAGTTCCCACGGATTTGAGGATTTTAATTTCGCGCTGGTGGTATTTCCAAGATTTCCTAGAGTCTCCTTTGACGCTCTTAGGCGACAATTTTGTCTCTGGAAGTGTTTGACGGGAATTGAGCTGATACTATAGAGGATGAATTCTGTGATTGTGCAGCGAGTTGCGTTGGCAGAACTTTTTGTGATTGTTAAGAAGTTAGTGACTTATCCTAGGTAACTATTGTTGACTGATGATCTTATTGTTATAACTTATCATTATAATGTCTTATTATTAGAAAATATCACTCGAAAGAGCTAATTACAAATAAGGACTCACGATGTATTTTTGTGCATTGCTACCTGTTCATTCTATCACGAGTTTTTAACACTTCTTACGAACAAATGTTAGTTGTCAGTAGAATTTAGTGTTTGTATGTTAGCTAAAACGTATCTTAAACACTTTCGAGGAAATGGATAATAAGAGCGATTTCGAAGGTAATAGCGATTTAGATGCTGAATACTCCCCTTTCTTCTCAGACGCGGATACCCATTCTCCTGACGAGGTCAGTGACGATAAAAGACAATAGTCAGGACAACCAAATTCGATCGCGTCTCCAATACTGCATATTTTGACCTCCCAGGAAGTAAATCCTCTCTTAGTAATGGGAACTGCAAGAGGGAGAGGAGGGGGCAGAAGGGCTGAAATGGATTGTAGACATTTAAAGTACACGCCACAAACTTCTCTGAATAACTCAAATATGAAAATATATTATTTTTTACTTCCTTTTACCACTTTCACACAGACATATCACAACCGAATTGATATATATTGGTAATATGTCATTGGATTCTAACACACACATATGTAAATTATAACACAATAACCAATTCTTGGTTTTCATACATGTAGATAGTTTTCGTCTTATTGGATCTAAAAGACGATAGAAAATATGATTTATGAAATAACATTCCGTCTCTGGAGTATAATAAGAGTTTTCTGCCAAAAATTCGCCATTTTTCGCGCAGCATTGCTCTCTACTGCGTAAGCGGAAGCGAGAATGTAAAACTCGTACTGCGAAAGAAGAGATTTGTATCACTAATTAAAATAGACTACTACTATAATATCTAAAAGGGTAGTCATATTGGTTGAAGATTAAGATTCCACGTATGAACAATTCTGTGACATACGTAGACATACAGCTATCAGCTTACTAGCTCACTTGTTTTCGGTTTATTAACTTTTTTAAACTTGAAATTAAATTAAGAGTATCACGCAATCCGAAACACGAGTAAATAATTATATTGTAAATAAATTAAAAATTTGAGATGAAGATTTGATACACTACCGTATGTGTGTTCTTTAGGGACTTTGTTGTCCAACAACCATTTAACACAAGCTACACGTAACCATTCTTCAGCAAAGCAATTTTTTTTCATAAAACAGTAAATACGATGAGAGGTCGACGTTGTCTTCTTCCTAAGAATAGATAGATAGATAGAAATTTATTCTACAATTGAGCAAATGATGCCCGGTGGCAGAATGCAAAAAACAATTACAAATAACATAATAATATATAAAAATAAATTAAAAAACAAATTGACTTTGTCATTTCCTATATTCAGTGGCATTTAAA
The DNA here is from genome assembly GCA_964035755.1 of Teleogryllus oceanicus. Lineage (NCBI taxonomy): Eukaryota > Metazoa > Arthropoda > Insecta > Orthoptera > Gryllidae > Teleogryllus > Teleogryllus oceanicus. The sequence goes on from CAXIVR010000011.1 coordinate 4,287,366, forward strand.
TTCCTATACTAAACATTAAAATGCATATACACTAACATATAAATGAATAAACTTACATATTACACAAATATACATACATAAAAACATATACGCATGTATACATAGACGAAGGAACCCTCACATCACTTAAAATTAAATCACTTCACTTCACTTCACTTCACTTCACTATACATTTTCACCCTATTGACTAATTTCCTATATTTATTTTCTAAAACCTCGCGCTGAGCAAGGAAAGGGCTCAAAAACTGCCGCAGGCAAATCGTTCCAATCTACTATAGTTCTGTTTACAAAGGCGAATTTCCCTACGTCCGTTCTTTGTATTCTTGTTCTAATTTTATATTTGTAATGAAATCTATTTAAATAATCTGGTTTATCTACCCTTCCCCGTATTTCCTGCCATGCGGAGCAGCCAACGTAAGATTTATACAGCGCGCAAAGTCGTGCCCTCTTCCTCCGGCGTTCTAATGATTCCCAATGCGCAGGTGTGTTCTTTCGAAATGTATATTTTGCCGCTCTGTTTTGTATCCTCTCTAAGCTCTTTCTAAGTCCTATTCTGTACGGATCCCAAAACAAGCTCCGTATTCCATTACTGGCCTAACAAGCAAGGTATACGCGATTTCTTGTTTTCGTATTACATTTTTTAAGATTTCTCATGACGAAATGCAAAGACCTCCAAGCTTTACCCACTACATAGTTCGTTTGTTTCTCCCATCCCAATTTACAATCCAGGAGAATGCCATGGTATTTACAGCTCGAGACTCGGAACTACGTCACTACCTAGCTGATAAGGTATTGTATGAAAAGCTCTGGCCCTACAAAATGTGATCGCTTTACTTTTCTTCCCATTTATAGTCATTTGATTAGCTATTGCCCAATCGTAAATTTTATTTAAATCATCCTGTAGTTGAAACATCGTGCTGATCTGCAATTTCCCTATATACTATACAGTCGTCGGCGAAGAGTCGAATTTTTGACGTTATATTTCGCGATAAATCATTTACAAAGATAAGAAACAGCAGTGGGCCTATGACACTGCCCTGAGGAACCCCGGAAGTAATGTTACCCTTTTCCGATAAGTGCTGTCCAATTCGGACTTTTTTATTTCTATCGCGAAGAAATTCATTTATCCATGCTATTACTCGCCTGTCAATTTTAGCATCAATAAGTTTCAATATCAATATGTCATGCGGCACGACATCAAATGCTTTAGCAAAATCAATAACTATTGCATCCACTCTACCCCCTACATCAATTACTTCCGACAAGTCTTCAGTAAGGGAAATAATCTGACTCTCATACGAAAATCCATTTCTGAAGCCGTGCTGTCCATGAAATAACCATTCTGATTGATCCAAATGATTTCTAATCGAATTAGATAATTTTTCAAACAATTTACAGACTACTGACGTAAGACTAACTGACCTATAATTTTGCACTTCACATTTTGGTCCATTTTTGAAAATTGGCACTATTAAGGCAGATTTCCAATCATCCGGTACACTTTCGTTGTTGATTGATATATTGAAAAGTCTGACCAAATATGGTATTATTGTTTCCTGCTATCTTAACATGTCAGTTGTAATACCATCCGACCGCAAGACTTACAGTTTTTCATTTTTTCAATGTGAACGCACTCCGTTTGATCAATTTTGAATATGTGATCCACGTTATTGTGCCCTGATAATTTGGTTAGCTTTTGTTTGTATACAGAACAGAAATAATTATTGAATACATTGGCTCTCTTCATCGTTTGCGATATCTACATTTTGCCATCTTATAGGAGGTGTGTCCTCCTGTTTACCTCGCCGGTGGCGTACAAAGTTATAAAACTTTGCCCAAGCATTTTCGTTATCATCTAAAATTAACTTAAGATACGATTCTTGTGCAGTTTTCTTTTATTTTCTACTTTTCATAATTTGTTGAATTTACGTAAATGTGCCTCCTGGATGCCTAATATTATACGCTTTTCTATTTTTCTTTCAATTTGCGAATTTCCGCGTTATAATACACTGGATCTGAATTTTTTATGTATTTGAAAGGAACGAAACATTGCCGAGCTTCCTCAATGATTTCTTTGAATTTCTGCTATATGTTTTCCAATCCCCCTCCTAACTTTTCGAAATCCACGTATTTCAGTTTTAGAAAATGCTGCAGTCCATTTATGTCAGCTTTACGATATTGCCATATTCTATTACCGATTTTATCATTTCCCTTGAAAACAGTAGCATTTATTTCAAGAATTACGGCCTTGTGATCGCTTATTCCCTTAATAACATCGCAGTAGTATATCCATCGGTCTAATAAGAAAAATATCTAAAATAGAATGTTGACGCGTTGGTTTATCAACAACTTGCGTCATTCCTGCATCCCAAACTAGTTTATTTATTATTAGCTGTATTTTTCTTTCACATATATCACCCTGCCAATTAATGTCACTTAGATTTAAGTCCCCGCCAATAATAATCGGATTCGTTCTATTCAAATTTTCCGCCAGTTCGAGAATATTCTCAAGAATGGAATAATTACCATTTGGTGGCCTATAACATGCAATAAGATCTATTGTCTGCAAGTTGTCGATTCTTATAAATTAAAGTAACATTTAGCGTTTTCCATTTCAAGTTCGCGTTTATATAATGGAAAAGCATTGACTATTGATTGAAAAATATTAACTATCTGTTCTTAGGATATTTGGCGTATCTCTCCAAAATATCTCCTTGTCAATGGTCACTTGAAGAAAAGTCCAAGATGCCAAATTCATGTGCATTCAAAATTCATTCATAGTGAAAATTAGATTTGGTGAGACACTTGTTGCAAGTGATTAATTCGTATACGATAAATAATAGTCCCCTCTCATTTCTTTCCTTAATATCATCACACATGCTAACAATTTGCAGCTAAAATATTCGTTCATTAAAATATGGAGTTCATTAATTATTTCTGGGCACGCAGTTTGAACTGATATTTTCTCTAGTTTCATTTTGTGTAGCCACAAGCTGACAATTGCATTGGCGAATATTTCCAGTACACATTTGGGTGCACCGTCAAGCAGTCCTACGCGGTGTTTGCGATTAACAGTGAGAAAATGGCATATGCCCCATATGACGACTAAGAAAATAGTTTACTAATATGATGTTGGTGCAAAATAGTTTTAAAAAATGCGGGGAAAACTTATGCTTCATATACATTAGCCTGTTGCTTGGTCGCGTCGAGGCTTGTGTCATGGGGTAGACTGCCGCACCACTCACTGATCAATTGGAAATGAAAAGGACACGCATTTAATGTTCCTACCCACAACGCAAGAGAAACAGAAAGACAAACATAAATTCTCTCAAACCGCCAGTTTCGTCCAGAAATAATTTCACGAATTATCTCAAGGCTTCGGGAGAGTGACATGAGTTCACCTGCCAACGGAACAGGAAAACGAAGGCCACAAAACACATTCGTCTGCGAAACTCTACGCTGGGTACAGGAGGTCATTGTCGCGACGTCGATGTTCCACAGAGTGTTATTTAGCCTGATTTACAAAAACAGACCCTATCAAAATAAATTCCTACCGGAAGCAGAAAGTTCGTCATATCATTAGGATTATCCCTAAGCAATAATAACGTAATTGGCTTGTTTTAAGAAAGATCATTATATACCCACTGTTCCCAAATATATTTATGTGGTAACCTTCATGGGGTAACCTTCATTGGGAGCAATTGCATCTGAGGGGGAGAAAACCTATATGTTAATTCGTGTACAATCATTTATAGGGTTATCTATGCATGCTATCGTTTGCTGGAGCTGCCCAAATCGAAACTCACGAAGCTTCAGTTCAAACTCAAACCTAGAAATAACCAATAAATTCGATATTTCGTTCGTGGTCTGCAACTCTGGCACAACTCGAAAAATACGAATTTTAAGACATAACACTCATTTTAAAATATTTTATAATTGTTATTATTAACAACCTATGAAGCCTTTTAGTAGTAATGCATTCCCTTAGGAGAAAGGACCAGTTTCCGAAGGTGTGATTCAACCACCATTTAAAACTTTAAACGCGTTTATCTCGAAACTTCATTTTTCGAGTTCTGCGAATATTGTAGCTCATTCCATGTCATTCTAAAGCACAAAGCATTAGTACACACTGAAGATATGCCAAACATAATTCGAGCATTCCAGGATTTTTAAATTTCCATCAGGCTTGGTTCGTGTTTAGAATTCATTGTTACGCCGCTGCAAACCGTGGTTGTAACATACAACAAAATGAATATTAATGTTAGAGATTGAATAGATTAATTGCCTCTGGGATGGCTGATGGGCAGTGTACTAGCTTTCCCGTGTTGTGGTCCCCGGGTTCGATTCCCGGTCGAGGCAAAAATAGAGTTGCAGCTTTCCTTTAAAATAGTCCCAGTTTCTGTAGCTGTGTGATGAAGTAAATCTCAAGCAGACGGATCTTGCTAGTTTCGGTGAAGAGAATACGTCATGTTCGCCTCGTGTCGCTCTTACCCCTAAGCATGGGAATTTAACTAGGCCCAGACAAGGGGGACACCGGTAGCTGGCCGGCGAAGTCAGTCTACTGACCCAAAACGCCAAATACATACATAATATATTAAATGAATAGTACACATAAAACACTTTATGCTATAAACGTACTCTATTGTTCGGCAAGCAATGTTTGCCTCACTCGACAATTTCATCGAAAAGGAAAGAAATTACTCCACGTCCACGCCCCCACCAGGCCCGCGTCGGTGTCTGCTGTAACGCGGTAGCCGGTTTGAATTTCGTGCCCGGAAGTAAAAATTTAAAGTAAATTTTCTTGAAGACTTTCTTTTTTTTCTAAAAAACTGGACGTGCCATTCTTTATGAATTTCAACATAGAATATGTGATATTTTTGTAATTGGAGCTTCTGGTCACCATGGAAATGTAGTATAGAGGAAGTTATGTAATGCTGCGGAACATCGATTTCGAGATTTAAACGGATATACATGTTTTGGGGTCCCCTGATATCGAAAAAGTGTTGCTTGTTTTTCAAAACGTCCGTCCGTCCGTCCGTCTAGGGTAAGTGAACAAATATTAGCGCCTAAACAATGGGTAGGTTTTTTTCCAAATTGAAGAAACCCCTGTCGATCTGGCCTGAGTCGAAGCTCTGCGATTTTAAAAAAACATTCATTAATTTTTAGGGGTACTTTGTATGAAGCTCTTAGAACATTTTCAAAATTTTCTCAAAAATGGCTCCAAATTTATTTAAAACATTTTCTAAGAACATACACTTATAAATGTGACATAGGTCCAATTTTCACTCTTAACTCTGAATTTTCGATAATTGCAAAAGTTTGAATTTTTTCGTTGATTTCAAATGAAATTTGTTGTCCATAATTAGTTTTCTCATTAAGGTCCTGTAATTTTTTTTAAAACAATTTAGTGGTTTTCGCACAATAATGCAAGCAATATATGCAATTAAAAAACATATCAAAAACAAGATTTTCTCAAAACGGGCTGCAAACTTTTTCTTTAAACATTCGGTAGGGGTAGTGCTAAATTCACTCTATAAGATGACACAGACGCCGTATTGCTCTATTCTTTGGCTTTTTTCAAAAATTACAAAAAAAATTGACTTGGTCTCTCACGTTAACATTAGAAGCAATTTGTTCATATTGTTGCATTTATGTGTATATGTGCTTTGAATAATGTCATATAAAGTTTCTCGAGAACTCAACAGTTTTCTGTTAAAATTAGCTCAAAATTCGGCATTTTCGGGAATTTTCAAACGCCATTTTCTCAAAAATGGTTTCAATTTTTTTCTTCAAAATTTTCCAACGGATATTGCTTATTTCACTGTTTAATATTACATAAAGTTCATTTTGGGGTATTATTTTTTCAAAAATTACATAAATATAATTTTTTTGAAATATCTCTCACGCCGGTAATATGCTCACCATATTTCGGTTCTATTATTAGGAAACTGAAAAATTGAGAAAATTTCAAAAAATGCACTTAGAGAGTCGATAGATGGTAGCTCGCAAGTGTATGTGGCAAGGCCGAATAGCTAGTCCAGGCCAAAGGAAATAAAAAACAAATACGAGGAAGTCTGTGCCATTTTGTTGCACCACTAGTTAATTCTTTTTCCATTATATCCTTTGAATTTGTAACATGAGCAGACTCTACATTGCAGTAAAGCCTGTGTATTATCGAGTCCTCGTTGGTAGATGAGCCATCTTTCCTCATTCATTTCGTGGAACCTCTTTTTGTTCACAGGCAAAGACTCGCCTCAACCGCAACACTCTAACAATGAGCCTTTGGTGATGCGATTGTCTCAGAACGTAGGTACGTCAGGGTCCAGTGACTTTGCATTCCTTTCGAGAGAACTCGACAAGTAAATGCATGACATAACATTCAAAACTAAACAGTCGGAGACCATTTAAGGCAATTTTTTTCGAACTGGTAAAAAATATTTAAGAAAAAAAACAGTAAAAAACCTGTGACGTACGAGGGAAAAGTCCAATCTACTAACTTTTTCTTGATCTCTGGAATGCCTGCCCTCTTATCAGTAGCGTATCGAAATGAGTGCGGGCCCCTCGCAAAACTTTTATCCGAGCCCCTTTACAAAAGTTGAAACACAATTATTGTTAGTACCTTTAAATAACAAAAATATCCCCTAAAAATATGCCCTCTTTTACTTGAGTCCACCAGCATTGCGGGCCCGAACGTTACGCCAGTGCCTCTTATGTTGAATAATAAAGGTAGCAATGAGAGTTTTCATTAATCTATACTAATAAAAGTGAATTTAACGACATGTAATCGACGTCGATTCCACAAAAATGAGTGTATGAATAGATACGAAATATTTACAGTCCCTTCTTCAGGATTTGACGCATTGTCCTAGCAAAGTTTGGTAAAGATTAATACAACACAAATGCGGAAAATAAATAATTTAAATAATATGGTGGTTGGTGCACTACGGTCATTATTTTTCGCCTGTCACTAAGAGACGGGTTCCTGATACATTCCGCCAGAGGCCAGTGTGGTAGAATCACAGAGTAAGCATAGGAGGATGGCCGTGTGACCGATCTCCATGAAAGTTAACACATCTATGTGTCTTCATGGAGGTTTTATGCTGTTCATTTTTTGTAACTCCACAAGAAGGCGCTACAGCACAAGATGGCGCTTCAATTAAATGCAGTTCCCAATCAAGGGAACCCAGCTTCATTATTGCTGGGCGTTGCCGTGTGACGCGGTCAGGAGGAACCAGCAATGCATGATGGATAGAGAAGAAAGGGAAAGATAGAGAAAAAGAGAGAGGGATGGAAAAATTGAGGGAAAAGAGAAGGGGAAAGAGGGGGAAAGATACATGTAAAATGACGGAAAAGATAGGGGAAAGGGAGGGGGAAAAGAGAAAGAAGCAAAAAGGAAGAGAAAGGAAAAGAAAAATAAGAGAGGAAAAGAGAGAAAAAGAGAGGGAAAGAGAAGGACGAAAACAAAAAAAAGAGGGGGAAAAGAGAAAAAAAAAGGGAAAAAAAAAAAAAGATAGGGAGAAGATGGAAAAAGAGAGGAGGGAAAAGAGATAATGGGAAAAGAGAAAGAAAAGGAGAGAGAGGGAAAAAAAGGGGTCCGGATAAAATAGCGAGGGAAAAATCGAGGAGGAAAGAGAGATAGAAAAAGAGGAAGAGAGAGTGAAGGAAGAGCGTGCAGGACAACGTCTGCCGGGTTCTGCTAGTATTTTATAACAAGAAATATTTACTCCTGTTCAATAGAAACCATTTGCACATACGAGCCACATATTTTAATAAATACCTATTGCTGCTCACAAAATAAATACCCATATAGCTACATGGAAACTCACTAAAACTTGCGCAATTTGTGACCCGCATATTCACTGAGCAGAAACAAAGCAAAGGGCTATCTCAGAATTTGGTCAATGAATAAAGAAAAAAGATCGAGTTGGGTTCACGCAACACTGTAAAACAGATCACGAATTGTTTGCATAACATTAGGCGGGATTGTTATTATTATTATTATTATTATTATTATTATTATTATTATTATCATCATCATCATCATCATCATCCTACGTTTTCAGCTATTTTTGCTGGTAGAAATGCTCACCTTCCCTGGAGTTGTTTTGGGACAGGTTCGGTCACAGAAGAAGAACTTCATCTTATATCTGGATTTAAGATAAAAATTTTCTTACGATATGGGCAGTTTGCAACAAAACTGCGCGCTGTCCCATGTTCAGAAATTTTTAGGTAGTTTAAGTTCTGTTAAGTTTTTAAGGAAGTTTTTACTGACCAGGCCTTCCGCCGATATCACGAGTGGGTATGTTTTGGTAGAATTTAATTTCCAAATATGTTTTAGTTCATAAGATAAGTTTTCATATTTCGAAATTTTTCTTTCTTTCTGCTTGATATTGTGGGTTACTATTATTATTATTATTATTATTATTATTTGGAGGCTTGGCAACTAAGGCCTTTAGCCTTTTACTGATTAATGAGAAAAACTGAACCTGTACAATTAAAATTTTATAAAAAAGATTCGCCTCTTTCAGGAATTTTAATGTTTTGTCTGTTGCCGTTTTGTCTGTTCTGAGGTCTTCCTTCAAGTTCCCTTTGACACCACATCTGTCTCTGAGTCATCAGAGGTTTGTGTAGAGTCTGTCAGATGATGTTTCACTTTGGGAATTCCCCCACAGCCGTAGTTGCTCTTCATTTTTGAGGTTATCCTTGTATGGCCTATTTGTAGTCTGGTAAGGCACACTTGGTTCTCGACGAGTGTAGCTGACATACGGTGACCATTCATTGACGCTCTGTTTGATTGGGTTTATTTTCGTTTGAAGGCTATTCCGGGGTTTAAAGCAGCATTTCTTGCATCTTGAGGCTACTTCCATTTCATTCTGATTGTTTGTTTGCCATTTCTTGCTGCAGAATCGCTTCATTGCCTGAGATACCTGTGTGCCCAGGGCACCAGATGAACGTAACTTATGCTTCTCGCTGTTTTAACTTGTGACATAATAGAGAATCATCTGTAGTAGTGGGTAGACAGGTAGGCGTCTGTCTATGGCGGTTAGAAAGCTGAGCGAGTCTGTGCAGATGACAAATTTTCTTGCACCGAGAGTTTCACAGTATCGCAAAGCTTGTAATATTGCAAACAATTCAGCTGTGTACACACTGTCTTTGGTGGAAGTGTCCATGTTTCTGATGTGTCTTCAGTTACAAATGCACTTCCAACTCCATGTTTGTTTGTTTTTATCCATCGGTGTAGATAACTGTGTAATCTGCCATGTACTCTTCGAGAAGTGATCTAAATCTGATTTTTAATTTCGTGGAAAGGCTTTCTTTTTTCTTTACACTGGTGGTGTCGAGTTGAATTTAGTACTTGTTCTTCTTCTTGCCTTCTCGATAAATTCTTCAGGATAGCTGTTTGTGTTACTGGCTTTAGAGTATTGAGACGCAAAGGCATTGGCTATTTCTTCTGGGTTGCATACTAGTTGTCCTCCATATAATATGCATATGATAGGACTAAAAACATTTTTCCAGTTATTGACCTGATTTTCTGCCATACTTCTGTGACTTTGGTCGTCCTGGTTATGGTTGTCACGTACTTCTCCCAGCTTGATCGTTTGGCAGTTAGTACTTTCTGCGAGCAAGTGCGCGCAAACGTTTAAAAGCAATAAGATTGTCTTGGGTTGGTGAACGCCTGTATCTGTTGAGGGCTCTTCTTTTCTCCTTTATTGCTTCTTTGGTCTCTGTATTCCACCACGGTACTGGAATTATGGACGGGCGACCAGTAGTTTGTGGAATGCATTTTCCAGCAGTAGAAATTACAGTGTTGATGAAGTCTCTTACGTCTTTCTCTGTGTTTCCACTGACATTTATTGGTGTTAAATGACTGGTGAAGCGAACCAGTCTGCACGGTCGGTACTGTAACAATCTAAGATCCTCACGAACAATTTAGATGCAAAGAACAAACATAACAAGGAATGGCATGAGTAGGAGATGGAAAAACAGAAGAAAGCGGTGTCGCGCACTAATAATTTTTTTATAAATTAAAGAAGACGCAACAAAATCCCAATTTGGACAGTACGAATCAATAGCATTCATTTAGAGGAACATTTCAAAAGTTATCCGAAGCAAATCGCATCAAGGGTTTAAAAGATATGAGTGATTTTGAAAGTACCTTCTGACGATATAACTAGAAATTTACAGCCATTGTTATCATAAGAAAGGTAATGTAAAGGAGCGTTTTTTTCCTAAAAATTAAGAGAACGCGTAAAGCGATTGAAATGAAACTTTCGGGATTAACAAAGGAAATCACGCGGAAAATTATGACATAACTCGCAACTCTGAAAAATATCGAGGAGCTGCAGTAGAGATGCAAATTGAAATTGTATATTTGGAATTTTACGAGAGAACACTGATGCGTCGCGCTGACGTCACAACTACGTCAAGACGCCGAGCGACGGAAATTAAGCAATTTTGGGGTTAATAAACATTAGGAAATCGTAAAAGAAATAGTAATAAGATGTAAATTGATAATTAAAAGTAGTAATAAAGAGAAATAGCCTGGAAAGGACAGAATTAAGTAAAATGGTATGATATTTTTGGTAAAGACACGTAAGCGATCGGTAAATATTCCAGAAAAAAAAGGTTGAGGACACAACGCAACAATGACCGGGAGGATGATGTGTAGCGAGCTCGAAGTCAGACGTGGGGAACAACGCTCCCAAAAAGGATAAAATTTTAGTATGCAATTGTGCGAGAAACACGGTGAACATGAATGGATATAGTGAATTTAGGCAATGATGTTCGTAATAACAATGCGTAACGCGCAAATATTTTATGTGTCGCAGTATATTCAATAATAGGACATTTTGAGGAAATATAGCACGCGATAGACAGATAATCGCGTTATAGTTGCGTAATGAAAATAGGATGATAGGAGAATGAAAGGACATGCTAAGAAGATATTAGCGAGTTCAAGAAATTTTTGCAATGTGTGGGGTGATGGAGAAACGCTGGGAGGATGGATATGGAGGATGCTGCGTAATATACAGGAGGACGGCGCGCAACAATGGTTTGCTGCGGATTACAGCGTTTTCGGCAAAAGGGAAGTTCATGAAACTTTGTTTGATTGTTTTTTGTTTTTTTTTGTTATGAAATTCACATTTTGAAGGAGAAGAAAGATTAAAATTAGCTTCTGTACAAGATCAAGTTCTGTCTTAACGTAAAAATAGATTCAATAGATATACAGGCAGAATGCGATTCGGGTGTGAATGAGTTTATTTATAATTGTCAGTATGAATGGAAATATTTTGGATTTTGTGTCATGTAATTTAAGTGCGTGCTAGGTAAATGACGACGCATGTTCTCAATTGATAAAAACGAACCACATTTTTGTTCGTTCGTTTATTATTATTTTCTGGCTTTTCCCGCTTTTGATCATACACGGCAACAATTTACCGTCTTTCCCTCTACACTAATACAGAGTACCCTATAACATAGACATTCCAAGAAACAAAACACAACAGCGAAACTCATTCACGCACAATAATACAAAACAATATGAAATCCCACTCATACATTGAATGCGCATTCCCTAATTTTCCTTTGACCATTTCTTAATTTAATTTTATTAACAAAACTTGGTCTTCAATAAATTCCCTTTTGTTACGGAACGCGTCTGCAGATGAAGCATCTGCAAAGAAATCAGGCACACACCCACACACACACATATACACGCGTGTCACTTCCCTGTTTTGCGGCTCAGCTCGTAGAATGTCTGGTGGCCGCCGTCCAATGCCCTTCGATGCGTGGTCGCCGTCCACTCCTGCTCGCAGTCGCCTTCGAAACCACCTCGCGAACCGCTATTGTCCGCATAAATGATACCACTCAGCTGCTAGTCCGTTACCGTTTAATAAAATTGTACGTATTCGTGGCGTACTGTCCGGCAAAACAAACAGAACGAAAACGACTATTTTTGCGTGTCATCAAACACGTCACTTGAAATTACTATCGCTCACATCCATTTACATTCAAAATAAGCGTCCAATTGTGCTGATCCCGGTATCTATTCTTTTATATTTTATAATGAGATGTCCGTAGCGTTGAATTTTCTTACAATAAAAAAAATAACATGATTGTCCGTGATCTCAAAAAAATCCTATTTGAAAAAATTAATTAAAATTACTCCTGAATTTTGTTCCTTTACTAATACTTCAAAGTCCAAAAACATCACAACGTTACTTTCTATTTGAATTGCTACACTTTCAAAAGAAAATTAACAACGCGCCAATTTCGCGCACACGAAGCGTTCATCCCGGTATCCACGACACATCTGTCTTCACATCGGAATTTTTTCTAGCAACTTACATTGTTACAGAAGATTTCTGGAACAAAATAGTTGCCACTCGCTTGCTTTTAATCCTCTGTTGATTCCAAATGACTTTCTTCGTAACATGGCGAACTTACATTATTATTCTGTTTTCCGAACATGCGACAAAGTTGACACTAATTTTGTCGTCTTCCCTGTGTTTTGGTCTATTGTTTCCAATGTTTCAGCCAAACGGTTTGTGCGTTTTGTCATAATTCTTAAAAACCTGTTTAGAATCTTTCTTGCTAGCTCAACAATGGCCATATTCTGTTCATGTTATTAAAAATTCCAATTCTATTTCAATTTATATCTTCCGAATGCGTTGACCGAATTTGATGCCGTTTGTTTTATTTAATTTCATAATTTCGTTCTACTGACGATTATGTTCAATTTTCACAAATTTCACGCGCTATAATTCTTTATTTTAATTTGGACTTGTAAAATGTTTTCTACCGGCACCGTTGTAATCAATACACAAGTTTATTCTTTGTCACCTTTTTGTA